>OY294047.1:11755907-11939000 GCA_958510825.1 Brachypterus glaber | reverse complement strand
TTAGGCAAACACTGTACAATAAACAGTGTAAAAGGACATTATTTAAGGTATATACCCTTTATATTCTGACGATACTTCTGTGGTGTCAGAACTGTCATAATATAGAGGGATTTTATAGTTATTTACAGTACAAGTGAGGTAAGTAAGATATTATTTAAGAAGAAAAAAGTTGACCCATGAGGACCTTGAGCTGAGTGTGTTAATTTTTGAGGGAATAATCTAAACTTGCATCACTTGTGCTGTACAAAATTTTATCCAATACCTCTTATAACATTTCTTAATCAAATTTATAAATTATATTTCCACAAAATTTACTTGAAATTTCAATAAAGTGTCACGTTTCGGTGATTAGAAATTCCATAATCAAAAAATTATTTAAATTAAAAAATTTATTTAAAGTTTTTATTTTTTTTAATCTCAGATTTTAGTTACTACTTCATCCTTTATTAAATTTAGGCATTTAAAATTTACTTTTATCTTGATTTGCAAATACATAAAAATCAGTTTTATTATTTAAATTACAAAAGTCTAAACCCCCTGGACGCCAAAAGAAAATATTTAAAATTAGGCATCTATTATAATAGATGGATAGATGGATAATTATCCATTCTATTCCTGAATATAATGCATTGAATAAAGCTTAAATTGTACATTAAAAGAAGAATAGAGCTCACATATCGTTTTAGTATTTTCCTGTACTGGTAAAATAATTATAATTAAAAATATTATTTTACTACAAACTGTAATTACCTAATTAATTAATTTTACACCTTATGTGTCTGAAATTAGGTTAAATATCCAGATAACGCTTTTACTACACGTAGTCTCTATGCAACTTTACAATTAGTAATAATTATAATTAAACTTACCTGCAAATTTTGGATCTTTAAGGCTAGCTTAGATTTAATAACTGTTTTTAGTATTTTTAGGCTTTATTTTTTCTGTCATGTAGTTTATGCATAAAACATTTTTTTTTAATTTTTTTTAACAAGCTGCGCCATGACATCTTTAATAAACTCTAATGAACACCAGAAATGCTAAAAAAAATAATTTTCTCTTAACTTGTATAATCCTTTAAATTAAGAGGTTTTAAGCGATTCTTGAATTTGGTACAAATTCAGATATAATATATTATAACAACACATTCAACTACCTCAAAAGGCTGGTGGTACGGTTGTTAATACAACCTTATAGATGACGTCATAGTTATTTGTAATATCGCAAGAATCATTTAACTGCAGTTAATATATTAACCAAGGTTAAATAGTTTAATAAAGTTTAAGCCCGAGAATGCGACTATAGATGCCGTAAATACGATTTGATCCCAATATATGACACTTCAAACACTTGCACATTATAACCATTTACCAAATTCACCATACGATTTAGTGGGGAATTAGCCAAATAGTTACAACCCGTTTTCTTTACCCAAAATTAGTTAGGTTGATATATCAAGCTAGCTGATTATAATTATAGATAGTATTAAACTGGAGAACTTTTTATTAAATTTTGACCCATTTTTTGACCAAGAAACGGAAAGGATAGATAAAAAATCACTTAGCTATAGTCACAAAAAAAAAGGAAATCTATTTTTTATTAGTAGTTTGTAAAATGTACAATACAGTAACTTAAAAGATTCTACATGTTTTTTTCATAATTTGGCATTAGAAGCAAATCAGATGTTTTTCTGGCATTTGAAACAATCATATCCTTTTTCCATTCATCCATAACATTAAAAATATTACATTCTTCCTTATAAAATTCGCTTAATTTTTTCTTGGAGAGCCAAGGATGGTTACTGATTTGAGTGGTCATTATTCTATATACCGGATTTTTTTTTAACATATTTTTGATCAAATTTGTAGCCTCTAAACTTATTATCAATGAACCAGTATCGTAAGTAGGTTCTTTATTTGTAATCGCATACAACAATGTTTCTTCTGTGGATCCAGTGAATGGTTTTGTTCCAAAAAGAAACATGTACATTAAGACTCCGATGCTCCAAACGTCACATAGCTCACTATATGATCTACTGTTCACAATTTCTGGAGCCATATAAGATAATGTTCCGACTATATCATTCATCATACCTTCAACTCCTTGCCCACATTTTATCATGCTTAACCCAAAGTCAGCTAGCTTGATATAATATTCGTCTTTGGGATCACTTTCGTTTAACAATATCAAAATGTTTTCCAATTTTATGTCTCTGTGGACAATATTGTTTTTATGTAAATAATTTATCGCATCTACAAGATCTCGAATTATTATCTTTGCTATTTTTTCGCTGAATGGTTTTTTCTTTTCGTACGTCACCAGTAAAGTATGATTACACTTTTCCAGAACAATGTACATTTTCTTTAACGACTCATAAACACATTCTAAAGAAATTATATGAGGATGGTTCACGAATTTTAAAATTTTTAACTCCATTTCTAATTCTTGCCATTGCGCCGTGTTTACTTTATTTTTTAGAACGATTTTCATAGCCCATGGTTTCATTGTTGATTTTTGAATAACTTCGACCACTCTTCCAAAAGCGCCTTGTCCAATTTCATCTTTAAACTCGTAAATATTATATAAATCGTTTGCTGCTTTTATTTTTACATGTTTTACATATTTTTCATTTAACAATCTATTTTGAGTTACCATTAATGATGCAAGCTGGTCTTCAAGCATGTTTCTTAAATTATGTTTTACTCATTTATCTTTCGTATATTTATTCCATTTATAGAAACTTTATTATTGAAATGATTTTAGCTTTCTTTAAATTTTATATGTCAATTTAAATCAATTTTGACAAAAAGTTAACCTAAAAATAAATGATCAAAAATATTAGAGAACACTTTTGTACTAAGGTTTACTTTCTTAAATTGACGACAGATAAAGTGACGCGGAACTGTTTGCTCTTAATGTTAGTTGACAATTTTATACAGGGTGATCCAGGTATTTGATCATTAATTTTGGGAGGAGATTCTACATTCAAAATTATGACAAAAAGTTTCTATAGAGGTTAGTCCGAAAATGAACCTTAAGGGAGCTGCAGCCCTTTTAAGTATGCGTCTAAAAAATTGTTGTATATCTCTAGAGCCCTATGAACTAAAGTAACAATTTTTTGTACATATTCATGCACATGTTCTAAAATGAACAAAGTCTATTACCCGATGTAATTTTTGTGTGATCACTTTTTTGCCCAAAAAAATTTATGACTGTAGTTGTTTTGATATTACCCATTGAGATATGATTCCTTGGTTAAAATAACGTACAAAGTTACTTATAGAATTAACCGTTTTCGAGAAAATTGTAATAGAAGAGATAATTTCACGTTGTAAACATCAAAAATAGGAACTAAGACAATAAATTTGTTTAATAATATAGAGCGATTCTACATAGCAAGTATACGCCTATACTGCCCTACTAAGAAAAGTTGTCATATCTGCAAAAATTCACTTTTTGAGATAAGCACACCATTTTATTATATACAGCAGCCCATTGTGCCTACTAAAAGGAAATGTCCTATCTAAAACTCAAATCCTAAAAATTAGCCTAAGATGTTTGTCCTACATGGAAAATTTTCGATGTTTTCTAAATAAAATTGTCCTAACTAGTCTTTACTAGACGAATAAGTCAGGACTAGGACTAACTTTATAGATCTTAGTAATTTGATTTGACTTTTTAGATCATTTTGTCTTTACTTTCTCAGATAGAAAAAATGCATTTAATATGACAATTTGTTTTTCTAACAAAAAAAATATTTTTTTATCAAAGGATATCACGTATTTTTTATTTAAAATAAAGCAGAACATAATCCCATATTTATTTAAACCTGTTTTCAAAAAGTGCAAACAAAAACAATAAAACTGGCCATATCTCAAAACACCTAGTTTGCAGATAGGACAACTTGTCTTAGCAGGGCAGAATAGGAGTAACTTCATTAACATGGATTTTTGGCCATTTGTGTATGGAAACCTATTTTCACAAATTTTGAACCTCGTCTGCATTATTAAAATTTTTATTGGCGAATTTTTTAGTTTTTATTTTTGATGCTCAGAGTTTTAAATTATTTCTTTAACTGTAATTTTTTCGGAAACGGTTGGTAATGCAGTGTTATACTGAGACTACCTTGTTTTTGTATTTTTAAAACCCTTCTATTCACTTCACTTCCATATATATATATATATATATATATGCCAAATGCTTTTTCACCCACTTAGAATAGACTTAGAGAGCTGAAATTCGGTATACATGCTTATCTGCTCTAACAAAATAATTTAATATAAAATTTACCCCCCCCCCCCACTCATACAATATCAAAAACCCTTTTTTATCCACGTGAGTTAATTTAAAACAAAAATTGGGTTACGTACTCATCCCATCATAATAAAATTTTACTACATTAATTATATACAATTTCAAAAACTTTTCTTATAAATTAACCCCCCCCCCCCAACATAGCACATGCGGCTAAATTAAACCACTTTTACCCACTTAGACAGCTAAAGTTCGGTACATATGCTTATATCCGGTGACAATATAATTTTACATAAAATATCTGTTTCACTCCCGGGTTGCTTCACACATCAATAAATTATAATTAAAAACTTGAAAATAAAACTATATAAAAACAAGTTTTTAAACTTAAAACCCTTCTATTGATTAGGTATTATGTATAACTAAAAAGTAGAAAACAAGATATACCAATTTACAAAAACGAATTTTTTAAAAGAAGGGTTTTGGAAATGTTGGCAAAAATAAAGAAATCACAAATTCCAAAAACCTTTCTTTTAAAAAATTCGTTTTTGTAAATTGGTATATCTTCTTTTCTACTTTTTAGTTATACATAATACGTAATCAATAGAAGGGTTTTAAGTTTAAAAACTTGTTTTTTATATAGTTTTATTAACCTAGAAAGTTTGGGGCAAAAAAGTGACAACGCCCCCACATTTTGAACGCCTCTGTTTAAAGTTACCAAATAAAACTACATAGGTTAATAGCCTTTATCAATGTTAGGACATGTGGAAACATTATTTACTGTAGTTCGAGAGATTCCAAAGGTATTAAATAAACAATATTTTTTAGACGCACCCTTAAGAGGGCCGTAGCTCCCATAGGGCTCATCACCGGACCAAACTTTATAGGATTTTTTTTTATATTTTTATATGTAGAATCACCTCCCAAATTTAATGATCGATTACCTGGAACACCCTGTATATTAAACTAACTAATCTCTTGTTATAAATCATTAATTTAAAATTTTCTATTAAACTTCTTTATTTTACAGCATTTATAACACAGGCCCACAAAACAAAAAAAGTACCCTGAACTTTTTACGAGAGTAATCTATTTTTCATAGCTGAATCCAAATCTGAAGTCAGATTAAGGGATTTCCTACTGATTTTTCGAGAAAAATGCAAAAAAAAATGGTTTTTGTATGGTTTTTTGTAATAAAAAAATGGAACATGATAAAATTAATCTGACTTCAAATTTCAATTGTACGGACCAAAATACATCCAAAACCATATTTAGTTTTTTTTTCACGAAATCTTGAAATTTTGAAAACTGTAGATCGTTTGGACTTTTTGGAAATTTTGAAAACTGTAATAGCCGAACAGAAAAAGTATGTTGATCTGGAGACGCTGGAGTTGTATATTCCTATGCATTTTTCTCGAAAAATCACTGAGAAACCCCTTAATCTGACTTAGAATTTGGATTCAGCGATGAAAAATACATAAGAATAGACCTGTCTCGTCAAAAGTTCAGGGTAATTTTTTTTATTTTGTGGTCCTGTGTAATTTTTAACCACTTGTCTTCAATAATGCGTACATGTTTTTAGTAATAATTTATCTGTATATATAAAGAATATCAATTATAAAGTTTACAGCTCTAGACTTCAAAGTCATGGTATAAATTAAAAATTTTAAAAAGCAAAGACGTTTATAGGGATGTTGTAGATTGTAAAAAATTGGGAGAATACTCCTTGTATCTAAAAGAATTTAATTTAATCCAAGAATTTAATTTAAAGCTTTGTTAAATAACTCTTCACAAAACAAATTCTGGGTACGATCTAACAGGCAGTACCTAAATATGCCCTCAGAGAACCACCAGTACAGCGGGCAATCATATGGTCGCAACCCTATCCGGTGCACCGGTTGCTTACTTGCCATCTGCTGGACGGGTCACGATTCAAAATCAGCTGTCACTTGTTTTTGTTTGAGGGCTATGCCACCTGAAAAGTAAGAATTAAGATTTGGTGGTTTTCTTTGTCTGAAAAGCTGTAAGGCTAACTTAAAAGGACTAGGACTAACTTTACAGATCTTAGTAATTTGATTGGACTTTTTAGGTCATTTTGTCCTAACTTTCTTACATAGAACAAATCGACAACAAGGATGTAACTCAAGTTAGACCTATTTTGAGTTATTCTCATAAGTAAATCCCTTGCAAAAAGACACATATGGTGGTACTACTCAGATTTCTCCACAGGCCATTTTAACCAAAAGTTTACATAAAAACACTAAAGTAAGAAATTCTAAACTTGAATATTATCAGAAACAAACAATAAATAAACAATAAATACTTATACAGTGTAATAGAGAATTTTATAAGCTTTCAAATGATGTATCACATGGCTTCCTTTTCCACTTCAATCATTTCCCACCCTTAAATAACAAAAAAAATATATTTTAGAAATTTAGCTGTCATGAAAAATGACAATATATGAGTTACGGCTTTGTTGCTTGGGGGTATCGAAATGCATTTAGTGTGAAAATTTATTTTTCTGAAAAATTTATATTTATTTTTTTTTTCGAAGGATATCACGTATTCCTGATTTAAAATAAAGCAGACACAACGCCATATTTTTTAAACATGTTTTCAAAAAGTGCAAACAAAAACAATAAAACTAGCCATATCTCATAACATCTAATTTGCAGATAGAAAAACTTGTCTTAGCAGGGCAGTATATGATATGTTTTATGTATTTTTACTCAAGGAATCCATATTTTTTAGTAAAAGAAAAAAAAAGTTTGGGACAAAAATGTGTTAAGACACTAGGCACGCCTCTGAATATATTAATTCGCATTGTGACCCTTAGCGTTTTTGTCTTGTAGTCTTTAATTACCCCTATTAATACTAGTATGCATGCAAAACCTCCTCGCTTTAGTTTAGGGTACTAAAGTTATGAATTGAAAACCTTATTTTTAGTACAGTTTTAAAGGGTAGTATCTCTCTTTGGGTTAGTTTCAGGACCTATGTTCCAAGCTGGGTTTTCATGTTTTGTGATGTAGAATTATCTCCTTTATTTTCCGCCAAAAGACTGCAAACACCATGTATATCAAAATTAAAATAATTTAATATTTCTATTGCTTCAAACTCTTCTACCTTCAAATTGGCCAAAGTAGGGTAAAACGACTATAGGCTCACATAACTAGCATAATACATAACATATGATGAGTGACTGGCTTCATGTGCCGTCATGTATCTTGTGCGCTGGCTTATAACGTTATGTTAGGTTCGCATAAGAGCCTGTTGATATGCCCTTTTTTTTTTTAAACAACAAAAAAAAGGTAAATGGGTAGGTGGCAAAATTGTACTGTTCACGTCACCAGACCCTTTTTATTGCGATTTTTTCCAACAGGTTTTTAGCCCGCATTGGTCTGTATTTATTTCCAAACCCGACTCAACTGCTCCTCTTACTTTTTTTGTTATCGCTACCAAGGCCGGACATGCTTGTGGTTTTCCGTTCTCGGGCTATTTTTTTTAATTTTACCTCTTTTATTGTTTATTTAAGGAGGATTGTTCTGAATTAAATCAGTTTGAAGAAAATAGGAACACTAAACATCAAAATAATCAGCATAAATAAATCTTTTAAATGAGCTATTACATGTCTTATATTATTTTTTTCTGAATGCATATTTTTGCAAAATTACAAATTTTAAAATAATTTAACTATTTGTGCTCTATTATCTCGAGTTTCAGTAAACCAATTTTTGATTGCAAATCACCATTGTATTAAACATGGAAAAACCTTTAAAATGACATTTAACATGTCCTATTTTCTTGGATCCTTAACAACTTAGATATTCCGAATTTATACGTTAAAAACGTACAAAAAATCAAATTAAAAAAAAAGCGCCAGATAGATTTTTTTAATTTTCACGCACAATGTCCCTAGGGGCATGCCTAATCGATTCATAAAGAAGAATTTTAGTTTGTCGAAAAAAAAAATTAACTCTAAAAAAATATAGTGTGGAAGGGTAAGCTGATAATTAAAAATCAATTTTACGCGCTGACGTGAAAAATGGGAAAGCTCTTTTACTGTGCAGTGTATTTTTTACGGAAATCACCTATCTTGGATATAAAACGTCTACAACGAAAAACTTTTTTCGGGAAAAGTTAAATTATTGATTGCCAGTTGCCTTTGCAGTTAAGGTTATTTCATAAAAAAAATAAACAACAAAATGACACAAGTTCTAAAAAAATTACCATGCCAGTTTTTTCAAAGATTTGGCGAACGATATGCAGCATGCTCTTAATAATAACATGATAATTTTTAAAAGTACATTTTAAAAATTATGTCATGAACTGTAATTTGCAGGCTGCAAAGTGAACAAATTAAATAAATCCCATTGGCTTGTATACATTATATGTGAAAAAGGTTCATTTACTATTCAATTAAGGTCATAGATCTAATTAGCCCATAACCTGATAAAGAGAAAATTGGCACAGGAAGAACGGATATGTAAAACTCGCGTAATTTTGAGATTTACACTGCAAAAAATATATGTTAAATTTCTGAAATAGCATAAAACTACAATTAAATTATGCAATATTACAACAACAAAAATCATGTACTCGACAAACTTGCCAGAACTTAACTTAGCTGGGTCAGCTATATGCATATTGTAGTTAAACACCTTACAGATAAAGTGTGCCTCAGAACTAAGTCACTAATTTTCGATTCTACATTAAAAAATATGAAAACGAGTTCCAATAAATATACAGGATGTCCAGTATATGATGTAATTAATTTTAAGGGGTTATTCTACATAGGAAAATATGAAAAAAGTTCCTATAAAAATATGTCAAAAAATGCGTCAAAAGTAGCTCCCTTTGAAAGTGGCTAAAAAATTCGGTTTATATTTAATAATTCAGGAACGCTTTGAGATACAGCAACGAGGTTTTGAATGTAAACTAACCTTAATAAGGCCCATCTTCGTATGTTATTTTCATGAACTTATTTTAACCAAAGGTGGATTTTTTTTGTGGGAAAAAATTAACAACAAAATCTGCCGTGGGAGGTATCAAACTAAAGGTTTGGACTTTTTAGTTTACTTCTGAGATACCCTGTAGAGCACTACACTGAGAATTCATTACCGTAGTGAATACTAAACTTTTTTGCATATATGGAACCCCACAAAATTTAGTAACATTAACTGGTTGTTACAGTAATACTTAACGTTGTTATAGTTCTGGTAACATTCAGTGAATGTTTACTAAACTTTCTTGGGGTTGAATATTTGCAAGAACGTTTAGTATTTTAAATACTGTGTTATACAATCGTGACTTTTCAGTAATTTTTTTTTAGTTTACCTTTAATATATAAACTGGCGATAATTAATAATTAATTTATCAGCGATCGATTAAAAGATAATTTTAATTATATCAAAATATTCCCGGATATATCTAGGGTGTGAAACTGCATATTCTGCAAGGTTGGCAAAAGTAATTTCCCTTCGACTATATATTTTTCCGATGCTATAACCGGCAGCCACTACACAACTTCTATTAACTTGAAAATTGATAAAGTTAAAAATATACGTAAGTTTTTATTTTAAGGGAATGCATGAAAATATTTTATCCAATACATACAGATAATAAGACAATTACCAGCTTTATTTTAAATAGATAAACTCAATAATAACCCCTGCGTGGCTTTTACTTTATTCAGTGGATAATTATTTATTTTACCCACACAACTGTCACTTGTCAAATTATTTTCTTGTAAATGTCATTAAAAGTTTTAATAAAAATATGAATTCCTAAGCTATTTATTGGATAAAACCTTGTATTGCACTCATGGGTAAACCGATATTGCCCTATCGAAAATAAGCCTGCTTGGCTGACGTCTCGTTAATTTTTTCATGGGCAATATCTTACTTTACTCACTAGTACCATAAATAACTATTATTCACAAGTATACAGAAAAACGTCCCTTTATGCATTATAAAAGTTTCAAAATCTATTACTTTTGTTTTGTTTTTTTAAAGTTAAAAAAGCTTTTCTTTTTCAGCCATGTTTAGGAATGAATTCGTTTTTAACCTGTTTTAGATTCCGGTTATACCTCATAGATGGCGAAACTATCGCCTCATCTGTAGGCAGCTGTGGTTTGCGAATAAAATAAAAACATAACCAAACATGTTTTTTTATTTCTAAACATAAAAACAATAACAAATATATGGTTCATACCGAGACCAATAATAATAATTTTAGTTGAAATTTATAGTGACCCGTCATGATGTTAGAAATCTGTAAAATTTCTGTTAAAGACCATTGATTGATTTTTTGGACGGTGGTTTGTGATAAAAATTTCTAAATTGATTGATTTTAAGAGGTAATGTGTTATTTAATATGCTTCTGCATAAAATTATGTTCTAATCACATAAGAAAATTACATTTCCCACTTGAAAGATGCTATTTTTCCGAGGCGCAGCCCGGGCCAAATTAGCATTTTCTTATTAGGTTAGAAATATACTATACATTTTATAAAAAAATATATTATTATACAATTTTTAACAATAAATTTTACTTTAGCCACCTTAATAAAATTTTATACAGAAGAGGTGGAGAAAGACTTTTTTATTACCAGATTCAGCGACTGAAAACACTCGAAAAACACAAATTTTATGAGATTATTGTGAAAATTTAAAATTTAACTCTTACAACTGGTAGTGGATTAACAGTAACTCTTCAGTGTCAGGGACCTCAAAACTCCCAGTAACCACAAAAAAAAATAAATAATAAATAAAAATAATAATATTTAAAAAATAGGATTCTTCATCGACCTCAAAAAACTTACATTACAAATTTATATGAAAATATTGTAAAACATTTAAAATTAATAATTAGGATGTGTCCTTTTTTGAACTTCTTCGGTCTTTGTGTAAGAGGTACTCATTAGCCTTCGAGAGAAGCTTTTGGTGAATTAAATTTTTATTCACTTTACCCCCCGCCAGGCATCTTAAATTGCACAAAGTATGTGTATGGGTGTTTGTGTAATACACATTGTGTATAAACATTAGAACGTGTCAAAATATTACAATAGGGTCCCCACTTTATAGGATGACACTTGAGGCTTTCAGGTGTCATCCCTTAAAGTTACAAATGCCCCTGGCCTGGTATCTGTGCTGCAGGAAGTGGACATTCCTCAAGGGAAATGACCCTCTCACTAAGTTAAGATGAATGGCTTTTTTATAGGCAAGAGTAGCACAGTTTTTCCTGGATGTGTTGAAAATAAAATTTCATTACTTTTCAACCATAAATATTATAAATTGTACTTTATCATGTCTATAATCAAAAGGACGAAACGAAGGTCTATAAACACACAGAGGAATTTAAAAGTGACAGAGGCGTTCCGAGGTTTTTGTCTAGGGAGGGAAGGGTAAAAATTTTCAACTACTAACCAGATTTTTTTTCCTGTCAAAAAATGTTGACTAAAAAAAAACATATTTTGTACCCCAAAAAGTTTTTTCCCCAAGCATTTTTTTTAACCCAAAATATGTTTTTACCCACAATGAAAATTATCTCAAAATTTTTTTTTACCACAACAATTTTTTTACCCACAACAAATTTTCTTTACTTCTGCCAAACATTTTTATTAATACAAAACAAAATTAAAAATAATCCCTTGCCACAAAATTAAACAACAAGCCGTAAAGAAATGGCAAGGGAATGCTACCCATTTCATTATATACTATTCACAGTAAATGGTACATTGCATTTTCCCAAATACTTAAAATTCAAAAAAAAAACTTAAAAAAAAAGTCAACAATTTTTTTTTTACGAGAAACAAAAAAAAATAAAAAATAAACATTTTTTATAAACCGAAAAATATTTGAAAAAAAAATAAAAATTAGTTCTTTTATTTTTAGGAAATTTTAACCCCCATAACTTTTTTGTTTTTGGGGATTACTTTAAAAATAAGAATAAATTCTTATAATAAAAGTAATTTTTCCTGAAAAGGTTAGGTTAATCGGAATTTTATGTTTTTGAAAAAAAAATTGTTTCCTTGTATTAATTTATTTTTTTTTTTTTTGATTTTTTTTTTTTTTTGAATTTTAAATTCAATTTTGGAAAAAATGCAAAATACTATTCACTGTGATTTTACAATAAAATTAATAGAAATATATATATATATATTAACTTAAAAAAATTAATTAACAATCAAGTAAAAAATAAGTAAAAAAAAGAGAAATAAAATAAACTGTGATTAGTATATAATGGAATGCGTAACATTACATGTCTTCACGGTTTCTTTATTTATTTATTTATTTATTTATTTATTTAGGCTCTTACATGTACACAATGTATGTATACCATACATGGGCCCTTTTTCATCAAATATAAAATGTAAATTGGCCAATTTTGAACCTAAATGAATAAGTCCTATAATAATAAAGTTAACCGCTAGGATGTATACCATTAGGGCCCCGATATGTCATGAGTAAACTTATTTCGAGCACCAATTAGATTAAACGTTCGAAAATCAACTCATTTCATTAGTGCTCTATTCATTCGTGTTCTAATCACTTTAGACATATTTCTTTTCGTCAATTGAAACAAAATCAAGACGAACACATACACATACGGTAGGGCGGAACAAATATTTAGTTCAGCTTCTTGCCAACTCTGTTTTTTTTTAATAAACTTTTTTTTTAATTCAATGTAAAACCAAAAATAAAACAATTGTTCGGTACATTTTTGTTTGGACTTTTGTAATATTAAAAAATAAGAAAAAAAATCTATATATTTTTACTTAATTGCTTCCTAAGCCCATTTTAAGGGTAATTTATAGAATATTTTTTAGTTCATTCAACTCAGAAACGTTTTAACTAATAAATAATATCCTCTCATAACCTTAAACAAATATATTTAACCGGACTTACAGTGTTTACATATATATTAGAGGACCCAATTACTACGGCCCTGGCCAAAAAATATTATTTATTGCATTTAATGATTCTATAGTACATTGAAAATTTAATTCCAATAAGTTAAGCCGTTTCTGAATTATGAAGTGTAAAATATTGTTAAAATAACCCTCTAAAAGAATTCTAGCCCCCTTAGAATGCAATTAAAGTTTATATATTTATAAATGTTTTCTTTTTGCTAAACAAAATATTACCAAATTCTCATGTAATTCTGACTCTCACTCATACAATACTAGAAATAGTAATGAATTGCGTATTCCTAAACATAAAACTACTTTATTTAAGGATTCTCCTTACTACAATTGTATAGTATTTTTTAATAAACTCCCAAAAAAATTGCAATGATTCTCCACTTATACCACCTTTAAAAAAAATGTTTAAAAAGTTTTTTCTTGAAAAGGGTTACTATAAAGTAGACGAATACTTATCATAAATTATTAATTTACCAATTTGTAGGTTCTTACATTAGCATCAGTTTGTATGTTTTTTATTTTTTTAATTTAATTTATACCAACTGCATGGTTTTTAAACTAAATATTATTATTTGTTTATTTACTTTTTTGTGACTTGTCATACGTAATCATTGTACCAAATAATGACTAATAAATTATTATTATTATTATTATTATAATACCTTGATTTTTTTTTGCATCTTTCCACAAATTTGAACTTGGCACAAAAATGAACCTAACGATTTTTTTATTTTTAGTTTTATCATAAACAGAGTTAGCAAGAAGTTGAACTAAAAGCTTGTGCCAGCATACCGTGCATAACTTTGTCCCTTTCATGAAACTTTAGAGGTGTTAAAATTGTAATTTACTATACCGAATCAAATATATCATTGTATTTAGACTGACGAATACAAATTGCTGATAAAGTTTTAGAATAAATATAATTGCTTGAAACTGAAACAAACTAAATTCAATACAGAGAATTCTTAACAAAAACAAAATTACTGTAAGAATCTAGTAAACACGTAATGATAGAGATTTTTTTACTTTAGATTATGCTAAAAATTTAGTAACTTCGCCGTGTAATTTACACTAGTTTACACAGCTTTTAAATTAATTTGAATCCGAATGTGAATCTTAATTTGACAAAAAAAATCATCTGACGATTTATTAACCCCTTCCGCTCCATTTATCCATATTTTTAGGTATAGCAAAATTTACCAGAATATCCACGGTTGGATATTTATATACGGGATCTTCCATATAAATTTTAATCTGGTATACGGACCTATATCTTGAAAAAGCGGCTGGAGCGGAAGGGGTTAATATACTTTATTAAGCTAAATTTTAAGAAAAATTATTCTTTTTGCTCCCATAATTCCAAAGTAGAATAATTATACTTTGGAATTATTATTATTGTTTTTTATAATAAATTTGTATTTTGTTTTTTATTAGATAAAATCCAATACATAGAAAAAATGAATTCCTTGAATCAAGGACACGTGTCTTTCGATATGTTCAAGCCATATTCTCTTGTTTCAAGGCTAGCATTTCTTTGAACCAGTCAATGTCCTGGAATGAACAGCAAGGATCTTCATTCAAAAACCCGTACTCTTCATTCAAGGACATTTACTTTGGTTTAAAGAAATTCTAGCCTTGAAACAAGAGAATAAGGCAGTGGACATATCGAAAGACACGTGTCCTTGGTTCAAGAAATCCTTTTAATCTGGGTAGGTAACACTAATTTAATCAAAAGTCAAACGCTCAAAAAACTTATTAATGTTTCGCAGTACAAATTTCTCTCAGAACGCGTTTAAAATAATTTAAAGTCCTTAAAGTTAATTTGATGCCCAAATTATTTATGCAAAAAAAAATAACAAATATAACGACTTTCTATAATATTTAATTAAGTACAACAAATATCAGATGATAGACAGGTATATAACCTAGGTAGAAAGGTGTTTAAATATAGACCTTCCATGTTTGGACCAGATTTCACATAAACCAAATATTTTTACCTGAAGATCGAATTTGCTTTTTAATAATATCTAGACTTACTAATAGACTTATTAATTTTCCCATAAAAAAGGGCATTTTGCATGATAGAATGATTCTCAAAAACTTGATTTTTAGACTCGGCCCCTAAAGTACCTAGTGTACATATCGGAATTTTAGGCAAAACACGCAAAATAATAGGATTTTGTATACTTATACTGCCGTGCTATGAAAGACCCGTGTATCTCCATTTGACGCATAGCAACGTTTTCACGTCAACTCGGTGTAATATTTTAAAAACGCTGGTATTCTACAAATGGAGTTACGCGGGTCTTTCATAGGACGGCAGTATACGTACTTTCTCAAAATATTAGCTCCTAAAATGACACGGAACATATTTTATTAATTGTTTTAACTAGAAATTTTACTTAACTTTTGTTGGATAACTTTTTACTTTCTAATATATTTAAACAATTTTTTCAGAATTATTTAAGAAAATTAATGCGCATCGAATGATTTTTACAGAAGTTTTAAAAGTTTTCAGAAATGTCAGGGGCGGACATCCGTTATGGTTCCAAACCCATAATTATGGGTTTGGAACTTATATTTTTTTTAGGGTTACAAATTTTAGACTTTTGATAATTTTTTTACCTTCTGTGAGCAATTTTGATCAAAAAAGTACTCTACGCAAAATTTGATGAAATGAAGGGTTGCCAAGAAAACGGCACTTTTTTAATCCAAAGGTCGGAGGACCGTAAAAAATATTTTTATATTATTTCAAAAAATGCTATAAATTATTTATAAATTATTTTAAAAATGTTAAAGGGAAATAAAAAGTTCATATGAAATTTTCGACTTGGGCCCCCCTCCTTGAAGATATTCGCTCCTTAGATTTGATTTTAATTTTTCGTTTGGACTTTTTAATTTCTAAGGGGCGAATATCTCAAAGAAACCCTAGTCGATGGTTTCATATGAACTTTTTATTTCATTTTAATGAGATACAAACATTTTAATATTTTTTCATTTCATCTTGGGGGGCAAATATCTCAGAGTAGGGGGGCTGTAGCCAAAAAAAAATATATGAACTTGTGGCTTTATTTTGACGAGATATAATCACCCCTAAGAGATTTTGGAAACATTCTGGGACTCAATTTAATACATTTGGGGGGTTATTTTATGAGTGGGGGTTGTAGAGAGATTTTTTAAATTGTTGCATCATTTTGGCACATACATATTACATATAAAAGTATTAAACTCAAGGCCTACTTTGATAAAAAAAAAGTTTCTAAAGCCAAAACAAATTTTCGGTATTGACTATTGGACCTCTATCGCACATTTTTTGCTATAAGTTCTACTAACACTTTTTCTAATATTTTATAGGCATACTTTACCACTATAGATGAGTTAACTGACAAAAAATAAAAAAAATTGAAGGGGGTGTATTTTGGGGATAGCATTTTTAATTTTGAAAAGTTTCATCTAGTAGGCCATATTGAAATAAAATTTGTGGTAATTTTTTTTTCTTTGTTAGGACTAAAATTGAACCCTTTTTTAATATCTGGCAAAAATATCTTTATATCTTTTACACAAGTCCTGATATTCAGATTTATGTAAATCATATTTTTGGAATTTTAAAAAAGTCGTTTTTTAGTAGAAGTAGAAGCAGTAAGTACTGATATAAATAGAAGTTTTTTACAGTATTACAAGTAAGTACAAAAACTTTTATAAATGCATTTTACCCGCAGAAAATATATACTTTATAATTATTTAGTTTAAGTTGAAGTTAATCTCATTTAAATATGAAAATTTAATTAAAGTTGTAATGCTTGTTACTAAACTCTTTACAGCATTAACTAGAAAAATATTACATGATGGTTTTCAAACTTTAAATTTCCAAAATCATTCAAAAAGAGTTTTTTTTCGAAAAACGAAAAAAAAAGCTTAAAAAATAGTCTTTACCCCATTTTACCCCATTTTACCCCACTTTACCCTCTTACCCCACCCCCATTTTTACCAGAATTCCAGCCTATAACTATCAATCTATAGTCTAAATTTGAAGCCTTTAGCTCTAAGTGTTCTTAAGTTACCCTAGTCACTTTCCCGGACAGACAGACTGGTAGACAGATTTTTTTCATCATTTTGAATATAAAACGAGAAACGTAAAAAAATCAATATTTTTTTTTTACTAACCCAAGACTTTTCTCTAGAAAGTAATATAAGGTGGCACTGCCAGTGTATCTGTTATATCGAAAAGATGCCTGTAAAAATGATGTACCTGTATCCAGTTGGTAAAGGCGTACACAAAAACCCAGTTCGTATCTCGTGCTTTTCCACTATAAAAACAGCCTCAAGCTGGGTAGCATCCATTATTGCAGGGCAAAAACGTAATAAGGTAGGTAGAAACATGCACTTTCTTGGCCCATATTATTTTTCGCTCAATAAAGAAGGAAAAGGGTAATTTTTTGAGATCCTTGTCTAAGTAGCTGTTTTCCTAATATTGCCAAGAGAGGTAGTTCACAACCAACGAACTAACAACTTTTCAATCTAGAATACGCATACCGTTAATATAAAGTATCGCCAACATCTCGGTTTGTTTGTAAACAAATAGTAGGTATATTCAGGCCTGAACAATAACAGTTACCAGTAACTGGTATTGTTGTCTCTGTTAGAACAAAGCTGTGCGAGTAAGACAGATAAATGTATATGTTGGCTACGTTTTTGTCAGTTTTTACAAATGAAATGCCTATTCTAGAGAGAAGAGTTATTAGTTCGTTGTTCACAACACAAAATGACAAGGACAAAAAACAACAAGAGAATAATGTAGCGAAGAATTCAGAGAGTTCTAAATCCTGTTTCTGCTTTTTTTTCGAAGAGAATCGCCAGGCTGATATGAGATTGTAATCGATAGTGCGTGAGGCTTATTAAAAATGACAAATTGTTATTAAACCCTTAACTGCTGTTGTGATATTTTTGCTACATACATTACGTTGTGGGGTTTCAGCGGACCCCATTTTATTTTCACATATAAGTTTGAATGGAAAGATAATTAAAGCAATATTAATGTAAAAAATAATTTATTTGTAGTATCTTAAGCTTAAAAACCACCAAAGATAAAAACAAAATAAATTTTAACAAAAAAAATAAACAACATTCAAAGAGTTAACTAAAAACCCGAACTATTTAAATGCTTTGGTATTTTAGTCAAATATAAAAAACTGAGTAAAGAAACTTAAGTTTTTTTTATCACTTTTCTTAAGAAAAAGTATAAAACAAAAATAAAAATAAGATAAACATAAAAATTAAAAAAAACTCTAGATTTTCACAAAAAGTGAATTTTAAGAAATTTCAGTCTTTCATACATTCTTGACAGAAATTGCGACGGGACTTTGTTCAAATATGTTGCTCCCAAATGACACAAACTATATTACTTTTTATGTTTTTTGATCTAGGACATAAATAGCATGGTTTGCGACCAATATTTTCTACACTGGGTTCTTGATGAGAAACAGGTTTTTTCAAAATCCTTCCTATTGTAAATCTTAACTGTCTTGGTATCCTTTCATTTGCAAGTCTTTGCTCTAAGTATTGTCCTGTCAGTTGCTGAGTAAGTCTCAAAGCGTAATATTTGGGAATTATCACAAAAAGTGTGTGCAAAATATATTACGAAATATTTATAATTCAAAAAAAAGTGCCAGGGGCCAACTACGCGTTGTCTGCTTGATGAAAAAGTTACACATTTTTTATCTAAGCTGTACACCCCCTTTTGTACTATTTAAAAACGTAATTATTCCTGGATAATTTTGTAGTCTCTGTATGTCTTTAGTATCATGTTCACTTTGTAATTCACTATTATCCAAGTCAGGATCTTCAGCTTCGCTGTTTTTATTCTTCGTCTATTTCTCGAAACCACTTCTACTGTGGTCTCAAAATCTGAATCTGTAGCTCTAACATTCCTTTTAGAGGTTGAAGCCATTTTTAAGACCCCTAAAATGACCAATATTTTAAAATTTAATAAAATATATATGTTCAATAAACTTACGTTAATTACGTTGTGGGGTATGAACAGACCCCAAGTGTTGTTTTCTGACGTAACAGAGCGATCGCGATACAAGCACCACTCAATGTTACTCTCATACTGACATGAAGGAGTCTCAACTCAGATCGGTCGCTTACCTACATGTGGTGAAGAAAATTAACTTCGCTGGGGTCCGCTCAGACCCCACAACACCAGTTAAGGGTTAAGTGCCCAAATTTTACCTAAAAACAGCTAAAATTGTTATTGTGCCAGAATATTTTCTTATTAGTTAATTTTTTGTAAGTTTGTTCTTTACTATTATTGCCAGTACCCTGGCAATATTAGGGACATAACTGCATACTGACAATAGTCAGTATGCAGTCATTTTAAAAAACAATGATATTTTTTTAAGCTCCTGCAGTTTGTTTATTTTTTACCCATTAGATTAAAGATATGTTTTTATTTAATGTAGTAAAGTCTCAGGTGATTACAAATAAATTTGAATGTAGTAAAAAAAAAATAAAATGTCTTAACATGGCAATGAATGGCTCACTCACCTTAGTTAAATATCGTAAGGTTATGTTATTATTATTATTATTATTATTATTATTATTATTATTATTATTATTATTATTATTATTATTATTATTATTATTATTATTATTTTTTTTTTTCACGGTTATCCGGTTTGACTCTGGCTAGTTCGGAGATGATATCTCAAGAACTAAGCTAGTGATTCTTGATCGCCAAGGACCGACCTTACGATACTACACATATGTAGCATGACGGCTTTTTGCATCGGTAAGTATATGTTTACAGGTACGTTTATAGTTTCTAAACTGTTTTTTAAATTTTTAGGTATTACCCCTGTGGACGATATTACAATAGGGACAATTTTAATGGAGGTGTCCCACATGTCCTTTATCTATCTTGCCAGGTGAGTATATTTTTCGATCTTTTCCCTATACTTTTTGCTTATATTTTCGTTGTATGGGATAGTAACATCTATTAAATATGTTGATTTCTTTTTCAGGTCTATTACTGTGATATCCGGTCTGTTGTGGTCTACCTGTACATCAGTTGTAATTGTTCTATCCCAATAAATTTTGACATTATGGTTTTCAATAACAGGCTCTGGCTTGTATTTATAATATGGTAAGTTGTCATTGCCACCTGGTTGTGCCGCTCTATGTATTTTGTGGGTGCCAAGGTAGGGCATCCAGAAACAATGTGATCAAGGCTCTCCGTGTATGAATTACATTTACGGCATTTATCGTTTTCGATGTTTTGTTTTAAAATATATTTAGTATAATTTCGAGTCTTGATCACTTGGTCCTGGATTGCCAAGGCAAAC
Organism: Brachypterus glaber; assembly: GCA_958510825.1. Taxonomy (NCBI): domain Eukaryota; kingdom Metazoa; phylum Arthropoda; class Insecta; order Coleoptera; family Kateretidae; genus Brachypterus; species Brachypterus glaber. The sequence goes on along the minus strand of OY294047.1, from coordinate 11,918,480 downwards.
CCTTCGGTTTCAGGAAATAGGTAACCTCTCTCTAACCAGCCCACGGACATTTGTTTATCTACATAAGGTTGAAGTAAATGGTTAAAGTACCGACCGTGTAACTCCTTGGAAGCCCATTTTTGCTTTTTTGCCTCATTCCCATTTATTTTATTTCTTGGATCGATCTCTCTGTCGCTAAGATTTAGCGGAGTGTATTTTTTGTCAGCATGTATTACTGTCCTGTGTAGCTGGTTTTCCTGTTTAGAATAGAAGTAAGTTCGTAGGTTAGTTATTTGTTCGTAGTATAAGTTTCTGATATCGCATACTCCTCTTCCACCATCTTCTCTATTTAATGTGACTCTTTCTACAGCAGCTCTTGGGTGGTGCATACGGTTTCTGGTAAGGCTTCTTCTTATTTTAGTATTTAAGTCCTCAAGTTCAGTCTCAGACCACTTTATAACACCAAATGAGTAGGTAAGGGAAGGAATGACGTAGCTATTAATGCTTCTTGAGATGTTGTTTGAATTTAATTTGGTTTTTAAAATCTTATTAAGCCTTTTTTTAAATTCATTCCTCACCTTTTCCTTCATTTTTTTGTGTTCGTTTCGGTTTGTTTGGTCGATTCCCAGGTATTTGTAGGTATTTTGGCTAAGGTCCGTAATGTTTACGTTATGTAGTAGTTCGATTTCTGGGGTCTCTTTCATTTGGCCTCTGATGATTGATAACTTCTTGCACTTCGATATTCCAAACTTCATCCCTATATCTATGCTCATTTTATGTGTAATTTTGAGTAGTGCCTCTAAGTTGTTAAGACTTGGTGCGTAGATTTTAAGGTCATCCATAAAGAACAGATGGCTTATTAACGATTTTCCAGTCGTGCTCTTTCGTAGGTATCCGTATTTCATACGCTTCATTTCAGATGAGATGGGATTCATAGCCATAACAAACCATAAGCCATTATTATTATTATTATTATTATTATTATTATTATTATTATTATTATTATTATTATTAATATTATTATTATTATTATTATTATTATTATTATAAATTTAGGGCAGAGGAAATCCTATTATGCCCAAGTATAAAGCTATTAAATAATTTAAAAATATAAAAGTGAACAACTGATCAAGTTAAATTTGATATAAAAGTATTTGAAGGGATAATTATGTATGAAAATTAAAATTAGGGAGAACGCTATGTAAAGATACAAAAAAGCTATATAAAGTTACAAAAAGTGAGTAAGTTTGGTATACATTCAAGAGGGACAGTTATTAAAATTTAATTAATAAGTGGAAAATTAAATTAAAGAGTTCGCTAGCCAGACGTCATCGATTTTTAAAAGTGTTGATTGACGGTGCACTAATAACATCCTCCGGGAGAGAGTTCCAAAGGTTAAAAACACGATTGGGTAAGAACTGCTGTCTCGTAGAAGTTCTAGAGTGTTCGCGCACAAGTTTAAAGCTGTGTCCACGAAGTCGTCTGTCATTGGCTAAGGTAAATAAGTGATTCAGATTGACAGAGTACGTGTCGTGTATTATCCTGTATGTTTGAATCATGTCGCCGCGTTGCCTTCTAGCACTAAGTTGAGGGAAATTGAGTATAGCAAGACGCTCCTGATATTCAGTATTGTAAAGACCACGATTCCTTTTTAAATATCTTAAATAAAAATTAGGTGCGAAATTGGTTTAGGCTGACTAGATTTTTTGTCATTTGACCTTATACTCGTCGCATTTGGCGAGATGTGTGGGACCGGCTTAACCCCCATCTTTTAATCCCTCCTAAATAGCCCTTTTCATAAGATTCTCTCCAATTATTTTCCGTTTTGAAACAAAAATTAGGAAACCATGTTTTGGTAAGAGTAGTCTAAAAAAACGCTGTACAAAACTGTAAAGGGTATACCATGAAACGGGAATCATTTAAGGCTTGTTATTCTCCGCTAAGTTGTAAACTTTACTTTAACTTTCCTGTTACCTAGTCAAATTGTTACAGAATTCTATTTTGATTTAATGTCAAGAACACAATTTTGTTTTACATTTAGTTTAAAATAACTTTTATTTAATTAATTTAAAGAAATATTAAACTAAAACTACCCGGGTATACCTCTATAAAAATCCTTACGTTAAAAAGACCTTGTTTTTGGTTATGATATAATACGAGAAGTAACGTTATACCTGCATTGGGGTACACTACCATTCTAAGTAAAGGTAGAAAAATTCGAATTAGAATTATTTATTTGTGATAAATATACAAAAAAGTGCATTTACACAGGTCAAAAAAAAACTTATTTAAGTTATCAACACTTAAAATATAGACCAGATAAAAAATGTAGACACGATTTATAAAATTTCTTAGTATCTTACGATTCTAAAAAGTATTTTAACTCATATCCGTAAAATTGTTAGATATGACCTTTTTGCTGAAGCAAAGTAAAGAACATGAGAAAATTTCGAAATAAATACGAAACAAGTGATTTCACTTGAAACTGTTTCGTTGGGCACAGTTTAAGATAACTTTTTTCTGATACTCTATAATTAGTATCAGTGTCAGTGTCAGTGTCAGTGTCAGTGTCAGTGTCAGTGTCAGTGTCAGTGTCAGTGTCAGTGTCAGTGTCAGTGTCAGTGTCAGTGTCAGTGTCAGTGTCAGTGTCAGTGTCAGTGTCAGTGTCAGTGTCAGTGTCAGTGTCAGTGTCAGTGTCAGTGTCAGTGTCAGTGTCAGTGTCAGTGTCAGTGTCAGTGTCAGTGTCAGTGTCAGTGTCAGTGTCAGTGTCAGTGTCAGTGTCAGTGTCAGTGTCAGTGTCAGTGTCAGTGTCAGTGTCAGTGTCAGTGTCAGTGTCAGTGTCAGTGTCAGTGTCAGTGTCAGTGTCAGTGTCAGTGTCAGTGTCAGTGTCAGTGTCAGTGTCAGTGTCAGTGTCAGTGTCAGTGTCAGTGTCAGTGTCAGTGTCAGTGTCAGTGTCAGTGTCAGTGTCAGTGTCAGTGTCAGTGTCAGTGTCAGTGTCAGTATTAAACATAACATTTGAGTAAGGACAGAAATTTTTAATTTTAAACAAAATTATAAATATATTAATTTATTATTCCATCAATCTATTTTCTAATCATCGTACAGAGTGATATTGGTAGACTGACAGTTTCGGGCTGCTGGCCCTCTTCAGTACCAAGAGTCAACTCTACATCTAGAAATAGATGGCGCACAAGTCTACATCAATCTAATGGCTATATTCCTTTTGCGAGTAAAGTCTAAAACGTTTTCTTAATCAGCGTGCAGAGTTGACTCTTGGTACTGAAGAGGGCCAGCAGCCCGAAACTGTCAGTCTACCAATATCACTCTGTACGATGATTAGAAAATAGATTGATGGAATAATAAAATAACATTTGAGTGTTACTAAGTTATTATTTGCATTCCTTTAAAATGGAGGGTTCGCCTGCAGCCCACCCCCATAAAATGTTAGGTAAAACTTGTATAAAATTATGTTTTTCTGTGTAACCTTAAAGGTATCATCAAGCATTTATTTGGTAGTTTTCTGTCGAATTAAACCAGCATGGTTATATTAATAATGCCATGGTTTCCAAGATGTTCTTGGGTACATCTTAAGTGTATATGGGGGCATGTGCCCAGACAGCTGCCGTGTACAAAAACACGCAAGCACCTGGTACCCTTTGCTTCATTAATTATTATAATGTGTTATATGTAGACATTTCTAAACAGACTGGAACAGGTAGGTGTTTTTTGCTTTTTATTGTAAAATATTGAGGACAAAATGGGTTGTACACTGAGTCGACCCATAAAATTTTTACACGTGATTTAGAGAAAATTTCACAGCAAGAGCGGTCTTATTTGAGAGGGGCATAAAATGCACTTTACCGTATTTTAATTAATTATAATTATTTAAAAATACTAAACGATTTTGTATATTTGAAACCTTTAGTTATCGAATACAAGTTATTAAAGTAAAAATTACAGATTAACTTTATGTTATACACAGATAAAAATCACACAATCACACAACAAGCTATGTAAAGTTTCACATAACTTACTCCTATATTTTTAATATTTATATAGCATATAATATTATATTATAATGTATCTTCACATAACTTGTTATTTAATTTTTAAGTTTCACATAGTATATTATGCAATTTTTGGCCCACAGAATATAACGTAGGTTGCCAACGTTAAGTTATGTGATTTTTACAGAATATTTAGTTACAAATGGATAGGAAATCAGAAGTTATTTATTGTACTTTAATTTTTGTTGAAAACACGCAACATTTCATTTCCGTCCTTTAATATTAAAGTACGTGACTTTAGAACTATAGTGTTTTTAACGAAAATTAAAGTACGTTTGTATAGGATTATAACTCCCTATCTATTTGTAACTAAATCTTCAGTTACAAATAGATAGGAAGTTATGATCCTACACAAATGTACTTAAATTTTCGTTAAAAATGCTATAGTTCTAAAGTCACGTACTTTAATATTTAAGGATGGACTTAAAATGTTGCCTGTTTTCAAGAAAAATTAAAGTACAATAAATAATCTGATTTCCTATCCATTTGTAACTAAATATTCATTTTACTTTTTACAGTCTACAGAACACTGATAAAAATATTTGTAAGAATATTGTCAACTTTAAGTTATGTGAGTTTTCCAGAACATATTCTGTATAATTTCATAATAAGTTATGTGAAATAAAATTTTACAGAACATATTCTGTAAAAACCACATAACTTAATTTCGATGTCCTATCCATTTGTAACTGAATATTCAGTTTACTTTTTACAGTGTGGTAATTTATATGCAATTTCTTGTGAGAGGTTCCAAATATGCAAAATCTTTCATTATTACGTTCAAGAGTTTGTCAGTGTGGGTAACCAAGTACCTATAAGGGAACGTTCAAGTATTACGTAACGCAAATTGTACCAAAATTCATACACTTCATACCCCGGTTCACGCTTTATTAAAGGCTGTGGAGATTTTATATTTTGGCTACCCCCCCTTAGACACCCCCTGTTTGGGAGGGTACCCAAATAATGAAATCTCTACAGCCTTTATTAACGCGAGAAACGGGGTATGAAGTGTATGAATTTTGGTACAATTTTCGTTACGTAATACTTTAACGTTCCCTAAGGTATATAAATGTTAAATAAATTATGGGCCTGGGGGTTACAGGATGTACAACAAATTGGAGCAAGGAACCTATTTGGGTCGTTAGACGATGTTAGATGTAGCATTCTTTTTTTTATTTCACTAACAAATTTATCCCTTAGGCAACCCTTTTAAAGGTAAATCTAATAGTGAGTGACCTTTGTAAAAGCTTAAGATTACCTACTTTGAATGAACTCGCATTTCTACGATTTCCTTTACAATAGACTATTAAACAAAGTGAGCTAAAAATAAACGGCTATTTTACAAATACGTTTGACTACTCTTTTTTCTAAAGAAACGAATATTGACATAATATTGGCCCACATATGACTTTGGGATTACACAGTTATAAAAAAAATAACTCTATATAATATAATTCTTTTCTGTATATACAGAAAAAAAATCTAATGTGAAGTATTCGTGATACTTGTGTTTGGATTCTTTTTCCAAGTATAAAAAGTACTTAATATAAACATCTTTAAACAATTTTAAAATTTTAATAATTTGTTTTAGTTTATATTGTAATTAATTTGAGCCATTTCGCTTCAATGATTATTTATATCGATAACACTTAATGATGAAGTATTACCCTGTAACTTAACTTTGCCCTCTTTTCAATAAAAAAGTTTTTTCCAAATTAACTTTACACGTTTTCAACAAAAACTCATTTTCCAAATTAATTTCTCTACACCTTTTTATTGTTACGGGTGTCTTTGTTTCAATTACTTCGAAATCACATATTTTGACATTTGTCATATTTTGATTTATAAAAACAGATAATGCACAAATTCTTTCTAAAACTAATATTTTTCTTTGAAAACGGGATCCGATTAGATCCCAAAACTTTAGAAGTTTTATTCAGTTTTTCGTTCTTTTTTAATTATAATTATTTTAACGATTTAAGTATCAAGAATTTTATTAAGAAATCTTTATTTAGGCAAAATTTTTAAACTTTGGTAGGTATTGACTAATAATATTTTTTAGGTAAAGAAAATATAGAAGATAAGTATTATTTTAAACGCAATACCTTACCAGCGCATCTAGAAATAGGTGCGCCTGATAAGAAAATTTTAATTTTATTCTCTGTTTTAGATTTTTTATAAATATAAATAATCATTGAGGCGAAATGCAATTAAAGAGGAAGTAACATTTTGTGCCACTAAAAAATTTACTTTTTAAAAGGCTATATCTCTTTTAATATTAAATTTGGTTAAGAATACTTTTTTGCTTAGTTTTAAATGAAGAATCATCCTGCAGCATTAAACTTTTCGAAGGGCCTCAGCTCCCTTAAGGTTCATTTCCGGACCAACCTTTATGGAACTTTTTTTCATATTTTTTAACGTAGAATCACCTTAAATTTCTCGAATTTATTTCCCTGTATATACTAAATATATACTTGTATAATATAACGTTAAAATGTTTTAGAATAATGGTAAAAATTGTATTTTATAACTAAAAGTTGACACTGCAACGTTTTGTGTTAATATTTTTAGATTTTTCTATCAGTGCACTTGGTCTGAATATTATGTACTTGGTTTAGTAATCTTTTCTCTGTGTGTAGAGCCATTTTAGGGAAAATATAGTTTTTTTTAATTTTCCTAATTGGTTAACTAGCCTTACTTGGGAAACTAAGGAAAATATAAGAAAATCCCTTAAGAAATCCCATAAAAACTAAATAGCTTTTAAAGTTTGAGTTTGATCTGTCAAAGAGTATTTCCTGTAGAAGTCTAAATAGGAGACATAGAAAAATCGTTAGACAGGGAACTTACAATCCTTGACATAAATTTTAGTCTCTTCTAGATCTAGAGGTAGCTCAAGATTAATAAAATAATAATTTTTGCAATTACTTTCTGTATGGTAAGTCAAATTTAAATCGCCCGGTATATAATAATAATAAAAAATATCATTGTTCATCGTGCAGCTTGTGTATAGACAGTTGGTAAAATGGAAACTGGAAAACAAAAGATGGTAATCAAAAGTACATTATGTTTTTTGTGAGAATATGGAGCAAATTTGTGATAATTACATATCGATTACTAACATCTGTTCGGTTAAATTTTGGCCAACCAAAACAATTGCATTAATTAAGGTTTTTACTTACCTCGAAAAAAAAAATGATTTCCTACAAGACTTTACAACTTTTACTCCACACGGCACGGTTCGCCTGGGTGATTTTAAATGAAAACTTCGTGCACCCCTACATTTTTTGGACTAAAACATACCTGATGATATAAGAAATCAATTCCCATTTAAAAGAAAATCGTAAAGGATACTTTTTAGACAGTTAAAAAAAACGTTTTTTTGAGTAAGGGAACGTTCAAGTATTACGTAACGCAAAATGTACCAAAATTCATACACTTCATACCTCGGTTCTCGCGTTATTCATGCACGGTAAAAATAAATTACATTAAATTAAAAAGTCCGTAAATGGTAATATGTTGCCATAGACCGGAATGGTAAAAATTACATAGTCCGTAATGGTAATGTTTTGCATAGACCGGAACAGTAAAAATTACATAGTCCATAATGTTAATATTTTGCATAGACCGGAACGGTAAAAATTACATAGTCCAGAATGGTAATATTTTGCATAGAATGGAATTTGAAAAAAAATATTTACTACTTAGAAAATGTTTGTTCCAAACTACAAGCCTCTGTGTTAAAGCTTTTTTGAAATATCGTAGCTGTGTCAAAAAATTCCGAATTTCAAAATCAAAAATGCTCTCAGGCTCAAAAGTTGCTCCTTAATAAAAAACGGTGGCCACTCAAAAATGAGCCAAATCGATTAATGTTTAGAGGTAGGTCAAAGCACTCAAACTTTTTTCAAAAAAAATCGGTACCTGTTTTTCGGATAAAAAATGATTTTGTATAAAACTGAGGAAATTTTGGAGGGTTTCTTTGGTAATATTTAGAAACAATACTAGTTGTGAGAAACTAAAAAATTATAATTAAATTAAAATTATATCCCCCCTCCCCTTAACTTAAAACATAAAAAAACGCCAAAATTTGTAGCTCTTGAAATTCTCTATAAGTTTCGGTTACAGAGGACGCAACTAGACTTTCAGCGACCACTGTAACCGTAACAAAATACCTAAAAATGCATAATGTATAAAACTTATAAATAATATCAAGAGCTACAAATTTGCTTATTTAATTGTTTTAAACCTAAAAATACACAAAAGAAATCAAATCTGAATTTTTCTCCACTTCTATTTTTTTAGCTGACGCTACCGGGGGCGTCATGATTTAATACCCCATATTAGTACTATGTTTTAAAATTAAAAAATACAGCCCTAAAAAAAATTAGGTGTAAGATATTGTATATGCAATCTTCCACTTAAATTTAATTTTTTACGCAAGGTCGCAAATATTTTCAAAAAAATGTATTAAAATCATTTAGAGGACACTATAACGTTTATTAATATTCAACATTCGACGCTTCATAATTTTTTTTCGTTTTTGGAACTTTTTAACTGTCTGCAGCACCGAATATTTTTTCTAATTTTTATTTTGTTTTTTTGTATAAAATCCCTTTGTATCACTGAGCGTTAATGAGTTAACTGGTTTTTTTCCGGGATGATTTCTGCGTAATCTTCGGTTAACACATTAGTGCCCAGAATTTTTTTCTAATTTTTATTTTTTTTATGAAATCAGTTAATACCACTTAGTATCACTGAGCGTTAATGGGTAAAGGAAAAAGTTCAACAAATTGCTGACATCTCACAATGAGAGTTAACATATTATAGCATAACACAATTCATACAATAAAAATGATAATTTTTACTTGTAGTATCTAACAATACATATCACAAATAGATTATTATTATATACAGATTATTATAGATTATTATTGTTATATATAGTATTTTTTCGATTGAAGTATTACAAAATAATTTAAAAAATCTTAACATCTTTTTTATAATGTTTTACCCATAAACAGTATTTTATGTTGTATCATTTTTTTTAATCACCCTGTATACAGCTTTTTTTCATCTGGGTTTTAAAATTAACCCACAAAGTCAAGAAACTAAGACCTATATTATGAAATACTCGTACGTCACTTTCAAAAGGAAAAAGAAAAAAATGTTAATTCTTGAAAAATTCCTGCAAAGGTTCATTTTAATTACTCTTCTATGCAAGTATTTTTTATAAAACACTTCGCAGTCACATGAATAACATAAAATTATTCGATAGTTTTTAAAATTTTAAAATCCTCGTAAAACCCGAGCCAGACATTTTTTTATATAGGTACCTATATTATAGAATATACAGCCTGTTCCAGAACTCGCGTACAGAAATTTGAGGGTATATTAAAAACCCTCTGGAAAATTTCAAAAAAAATCCATCTTCGTTCAATTCAAAAATAAGAACGCTTTAAGTGGACCAATACTGTTGCTGATGTTAAATTACCTTTAAAATTTAAATTTGTAGCTATGGAAGCAAATTTAATTATTGCAGGTACATATTCTGTAGGTTGGCATGGTGATTAATGTGACATAAATATTTATTAATGTCAAAAACCTACCGCCGGATGGAGTGACCCTATAAAAATTGAATATTTGATAGCCACTGTCGGTTTTGTCAAAATATATATAAAAGATTCTAAAGTTGAAAGTCTCAAACAATGCACGCGTCAAAAATTAAAATGCAACCATAGTTACTAATAAGTAGGAAAAACTAATTTGTAGGTAATTTAACATCAGCAACAGGATTGGTCAGAGTAAATAGCTTTCTTTTTAATTATTATTGAAGATGGATTTTTTTGATTTTTTTTTTCATATTTTCCAGAGGTTTTTTAATATACCCTCAAATTTCTGTACTCGAGTTCTGGAACAGGCTGTATATTATATAGTGTATACATTTAAAGTTTGACGCACGGATCTGTGGCTACGGGAAATATGTTTGGAATGTGTGTGCAAGTGGGAGGCCCGTTGTAGGCACGCACGCCTTATAACGCTCTTGACGAAAAGAAGAGAGCGCGAATAATTTCTTCCCCTTACGTCGGAGACTTTCTTTCATGCGGAGAACTATACTTTGTATCGAATTCTTTTTTTTTGAAAAAATCGAATCTCCGTATATATCCTAACGATCTTAAATGTTCAGAAAACAATTTATATGAGAGGAAGAACCCTTTAAAAAATACGAAAAAAGTTATAGTGTGGAAAGTGACATATTTCACGCGAGTGGGAAGGTTTACGAACTAACCGTCAGGCGAGTAAGGAAACCCCACGAGTGTACGAAATACACTTTCCAACTATTTTTCCTACGATCCTGAAAAGTTTCTTAATTTAATATTTTCTAATTTTTATTACTTATTCAAAGAATTTTGAGAAAAACAAAGCATACAAAGCAAAAAATAGCATACAAATTACCTATCTCTTTAATAGGTTGCCTATAACGTAAGCTTCTTGTGTAAATCAAGGCAAGACAGTTTGCTAATTGAATTAGATTTCTTTAGATATATTTCCATATGAAACAGTAAAATTGTACTGTTTTACGATTTCATAAGAAAAAGACCGTGTACACTGATAAAACTGTTTATTTGCGTCAACTAAATATTTGGTTGGATATGGCCAATTAAATATTTGGTTGGGACAAATAAACTTTATGTGAGTCAAATAAATTTTATTTCAGTCAAATAAACTATTTTTTCCCATTAAAAAATCATTTTGAAATTAAAATATTTGTTTACATGAACTAAATATTTATTTGACTCAAATAAAATTTATTTGTCCCAACCAAATAATTTAATTGACCATATCCAACCAAATATTTAGTTGACGCAAATAAACTCTTTTATCAGTGTATTTTGATGTTTTTTATAAACTGTAAGGTAACTAAATCAAAAATTAAGTAGATAAGTTTTTAAAATCTATACATAAATAAAACATCCCAAGTTATATCTTGGTCAATCTAGTAAGGTTATAACTATAGTTTCTATTTTTGACATGAAAAACAGAAATATTTGGATTGAAAAACACAAAAGATATCATAAAATTCTGTGATGAAAGGTGGAAAATGGCATATAAAACGAGGCGAGCTAAATTCGTAGAATCTACAACCTAAATTAAGGCAAACCTATATATGTGAAATTAGGCAAACCTACATACATATCATCATCAAACTAGGGTGATATGAAAATATCAAACAAGATATAAGGCGTTTTCTAAAGAACAAAAGAGTGTGCTAAATGTAATTTTCATAGAGGATCGTAGGAAAAATAAATTACTTTAATTGATAAACATATGTAAACCAAGAGTATACCATGAAATGCTAAGCATTTAATATTTTCACGGCTTGTTTATATTCTCATCTACTTTTTTCCCCCAATGAGGACTTTACGGTGCACAAATAGACATGACATACTTACACAGTGCATATTAACAAAACGAAAATTAAAAGAGAAAACAAAGGCAATTTAAAAAATAAAAAATTTAATATGTATTTTATAATTAAAGACTACAGGGTAAAAATGATTTCTAGAAGTGGCAAAACGAAAAATTTATGGGAAATTGATTAAAAATTTAAACTTTAATATCTTACAAATATATTGTAAAAAAATATTTGTATTTAATAAATTTTTTATCATTTTAATCAAAATAACTTTATTTCACCAACCAGAAGAATAGTAATTATATACCAACGTAGAGAAGACTTTTTTTATAGCCTAGCGTATTATAAACGAGATGTGTAACATCGCTGGATATAAGAGTGCGAGGCTATAATAGTCTTCTCTTTCTTGGTTAATATATCTTTTTTTTCGCTACTACCACATTTATCTTATTATTTAAACATTTTTATATCAATAACAAAGTAAAATGTTTGTTGGACCTTAATTAACTGCGAAAGAAAAAGTAGCCTTTGAAATCGCCATTTTTCAAAACAAATAAATTAATTTATTCACTAAGTTGACAGAACTAGTAGCGTTTTTATATTTTTAAAATATCTGATAAGATATGGATAAGTATGTATTTATTAAATAATGTGTTATATAACAGAATATCTATTCTACTATAAAAAATATAGTTCTCCGCATGAAAGAAAGTCTCCGAGGAAAGGGGGAGGAATCATTCGCGCTCTCTTCTTTTCGTCAATTGGGTTACTTACTCATCCCGTAATAATAATATTTTACTCTAAATAAAACAATCCCGTCAATCCCCCGATCACGCCCCATGCGGCTAAGTTAACCCTACAGAGCCCTCTCTGTTTCACCCACTTAAAATAAATACTTAGACAGGTGAAATTCGGCACACATACACAAAAAAAAAGGTTATCTTGGCAGAAGATAATAAATTATCATGGATTTATATTATCTTAAATCGAGGTAATAATCTTCTTTTAAGATCATGTATCCTCGGTTTAAGATTATCTGTGACTTTGGTTTCCTTTAATTATTCTCTTGGTAGAAAAATCTTTGTGTCAAGGATTTTTTCCTTAAATGCATGACATTTAAAATAGTAACAGAGAATCAAGAGTTATTATCTTGACTCAAAGCCCCTGTTGTCTTACGGTAAAGAGTTTGCCGGCTGGCTGGCAGACAATTTGCGCAGTAGTTCAAAATACAGCCTGTTCCAGAACTCGCGGACCGAAATTTAAGAGGTGATTCTACATCAAAAAATATGAAAAAAAGTTTCTATAAAGGTTGGTCCGGAAATGAGCCCTAAGGGAGCTTCGGCCCTTCGAAGATGACGTATTGAATGGGGAACAAAAAAAAGCACCAATAAAATTTTAATGCTGCATGGTGATTCTTCATTTAAAACTGAGCAAAAAAGTATAATACACCAAAACACCTAAATTTAATATTAAAGGAGTAATAGCCTTTTAAAAAGTAACGTTTTTGGTGGCACAAAATGTTACTTCCTCTTAATTGCATTTTTTTTTTGATAACGGTTGCTCTTACAGTGTTACACTATATGATATTTTATATGTATTTTTACTCTAGAAATCTATATTTTTTACAACAAATCCAAAAAACATACACATAGAAAAGTTTGGGGCAAAAATGTTTTAAGCCTCATATATTTTGTCCGTCTGGGCACGCCTCTGGATAAATTAAAAAAATAAATTAACATAAACTTATTGCCCTTATTAATACTAGTATACATGCAAAAGCTCGCCGCTCTAGCTTAAACGGTACCCGAGTTATTAATTAAAAACCTTATTTTTATTACAATTTTAAAGGGCCCTAGATCCCTTAGGGCTCATTTCCGGACCAACCTTTATAGGAACTTTTTTTATATTTTTGGATCTAGAATCACCTCTTAAATTTTGGCATGCCAGTTATGGATCACCCTGTATGAGAGAAGTTAGGTTTGTTTTTTTTTTGCCGTCAGTTGTCTTTAAAGGTGTATCATTGTTTTCATCTGCTTTAAAATAGACGAATTTTTATCTGTTACCCTCAAACGATGGAGATTTTCAAATTTACTTAAAAAATTCACGGGTAAGTAGCATTAAATAATTTATACCTATAAGCGCCATTTTGCAATGGCGTTGCAACAAGTTTTTCTTCAAAAACCAGTGCTTTTTCCTACGACCACCTATGAAACCAAATTTCACGCGAATAACAGAGTAAGAAAGTATCATATTTCACAGGCGTGCAAAATAATATACATGTGTGGCGGCCTTGTTTCAAGATCGTTTTGCTTTGATTCAAGATATCCTTTTTTTTCTATGTACTTCTCTCTCCCGTAAATACAATTTTATAGAAAATAGCCTATACGACTGAATATCCCTCTCTCTTTTACCCACTTAGCAAAAACTTAGAAAGCTGAAATTTAGTAAGCATGCTTATCTCCGTTGGCAATACAATTTTGTTTAAAATCTCTGTTTCACGCCCAATACGGGTTACTTTACATATTACCTTCTTTAAACGATCAAACATTCAAAAATCTTTCTTTTAAAAATCTAGTTTTTGAAAATATGTGTAAATATCTTTTCTACTTTTTAGTTATACGTAACATTTCATTAATAGACGGGTTTTAACTTTAAAAACTTTTTTATATTATTTTTTAACCCGAAAATTGATAGACTGATCTTTATTTCTTGTGAAGTGTTCCAGACAACAACATCTAAATATTGTTTTGCAGATAACTTTTATTATACCGATAGATTCTGTGAAACGTGATTCGGTTAATTATTCGTTCCCATATTTCTTATATTTCACATAAAAGATTTTTGACAACAATTTTCAGTTTAAGCGTATTATTAAAGGAATACAAACCAGCTGAACAGTTGCAAGCCACTTGTCAAAACATCGACACTAATTTGAAGTTGTGTGGGTAGGCAACCATTAATACACCTGGGTATATAATACATAATTTATTAAAGTTTGAAAGTATGTATATCCAAAACGTCATATTCTAGCAAAAACTGCATATAACATTTTTTGTAGGGCTTAAAAATATCTTTCATTTTTTGAAATCGGTTTATAAATAAGTGAGTTATGCCAAAAAAATTTTACTGCATTAAACTCTAATATCTCTAATATCTCAAATGTATTTTAGCAAAAAGTTATTTATAATTTTTTTTGAGAAAATTAAAAAAATCTTTTATATAAGTGCTAAATAAAATACAATAATAATTAAGTTAAATATAACCAAAAAAAAAAACGATAAAAATAGGAGTTTTACCCCATTCTTACCCCCTTACCCCCAATCGTTTACAACCAAAATCTAATCAGCTCTTCGAAATATGATAAGAAACAATATGCAGAAAACGGCTTGTCGATATCTTTTTTAGAAATGGAGTTATCGAGTTTATATCCAGACAGACAGACAGACAGACAGACAGACAGACGAACGCAAAAATCTTTTTCGCTGATTTCGACTAAGAAAGGTATAAAACGTCGAGAAATATGAAAAAACATGGTCATAGATTTTGACTTTTCGGTGAAGATTTCAGTACATCGGCACTCTTAGTAGTACTAAGTGCCGATGTAAAAAAATAAAACTATATAAAAATATATCTTCTGATTTTTGACCTATGGATATCGGATAGCTCTTTTTTACCTACTATGCAGTGTCGGACTGGGCTGCCCAAGGCTAGTGAGATTTCTAACCTGAGTTTAGACCCCAAGTATTTAATTTTTCCCCTCCCCAAAAATTGTTGATGACTAAAAAAAAAGGTCCTCCCAAATTTTTGATGACCTATAATTTAATTATTTAGAGCTTTGGCATCTTTTTAAGACCAAATTTAAAAAAATTTATTGATGCGTTTTTGAGAAAAACCATTTTCATTTAACAAAGAAAAATATTACATATTTAAAAATTATTTTAGATATTAAGATTTAACTTCAAAAAGTAAGACAAAAGTTTTTACAGATGTTTGAGCTAAATTGCTTTTTAAGGGAGCTAGCCTACTTTTTTAGAATATTTATCACTTTATATCTCAGAAACGGTTTAACTTATTAACATGAAATTTTTACTAAACCTTAGAACCAATAAATGTAAGTATTTAACGTTTTATTAAAATTAAGTTTTTGACCAGGGGCGTAGATAATGGGTGCCTCATAATTTATATGTAAAACTGTAAGTCAGCCCCTGGTTAAATATTTAATTTGTGTCATAAAATTGTTATATTTCTTGGTTGCATACTACAGTAAAAATTTCAAGTCAATAAATTAAATCGTTCCTGAGTTATGAAGTGAATAAAATTCTAAAAATGCCCTTTAAACCTGTTCTAGCTCCCCTAAGAAGCCATTTAACACAAAAGTTCATAGAAACTTTTTCTCACGTTTTGACGTAAAATCTGAATATCTAAAAAAAAAAATTTTTTAAATATATCACATTTTTTTTGTTAAAACAAGTGAAAATAATTCTTTCTCAAAAACGCATCGATAGATTTTTTTTAAATTCGGTCTTAAAAAGAAGCTCTAAATAATTAAACTATAAAAAAAACTTGGATTATATGGAAGTTGAGCTAAAAATTGTTTCCAGACCGGTGTGCTGAGAATTGGGAGTCTAAGGTCTTTTAAAGGTCGACCTAAAAGGTTTTAGCAAATTTGAATAGATTTCCTACAAATAGGTTTGCATAGAATACGCTTTCAGTATAACATTATCCTTAAAGATTTATTTATTTATTTATTCATAATAAGGATTTAACAATAAGTAACTTACAACCATTTCACACTAGGCTTGTGCCCGTTTTGTGAAAAGATGTTTATTATAAATTAAATAATATGATGTTACTTAAGTAAAATTATATTAATGAATTCGCAAAATCTTATGTTTATAATAAAATAAATTTATATACATAATAAACTAAAATTGCGCATAAAAAAAACTAAGTTTAAAATAGCAAATATCTGTGATATAGAGGAGAGTAGAACAATATTTTAAACACCATCATTTTCAAATAATTGTTTTATTAAACAATGCTATTGCATTGCTATCTTGCTTAACATAAAGCTTCAATTCACGCTTTAATCTATTGGAGTAAGTAATATTTTTTTTCACTACTAGCTTTAGAACGAAAATACCATTATTTATCATGTTTTCAGACTGTGAAATCAATTTTTTTCACTACCAGCCTAAAAGCATATCTTTATTACTGTTCTTTTCATTGGTAGAAATATTATTTCTCTACCTATGACGTCAGAGGTTCTAAAAATAATAAAATTGCACCATGGTTAATAATGAATTTTTATTCAGCTGTTTTGGCATCTGACGTTTCACTTAGTTATTAAATCCCGTTGCTATTTACAAGTGTCTTTAGGCACCAAATTTATTTATTGCATGATAAATTCAAAAATATTAACTAAATTAAGTACCTATATTTAGTATTTAGTACCTATAAAACATGTTTTACAAAAAACACTTAGAAAAGTGAAAATCATTGGTCAATCATATTCAACCATAGACTATACAACCCATATATTACCGTAAGGATCATAGATTACTAGAGGTACAACCCCCATATATTGATTTTTGAGGCAATAGATTCTCCCTCACAGTTTTCGCCTGTCCCCTTATTTCTGGAGGAGTACCAGAATCATCACTTTGCATCTCACTTTCCATTTTTATATATTTTATTACACTTAACACGGAAACACTTTCTAACTTAATAATTTTAGCAGATCACCAGAAATTTTCTGCCAGAAATGTCAAGTTATTCATTTGTTTTTTTAATGACCGCGAACGGCCAGCGTGATATTTTAAATTTATAAACGTTTTCATTAAATTTTAGTAAAATAAATAAATAAATAAATAGCTAATTAATTGTACTGGTAGTGAAAAAAATACTATATTTTCCACGTGAGTGAAGATTTAACATTTTAGACCGGGTCTTGCGGGCTTCGCGCTGGCGCGCTCATCCCGCAATTTGACGCAGGTCAAAAATGTTAAACTTCTCTCACTTGGTAAATAATGTACTATTTTCACTACTAGCTTTAGAACGAAAATACCATTATTTATCATGTTTTCAGACTGTGACATCAATTTTCTTCACCTATAGCAATCCTTTTCTCTCCTAGTAGGAGGTATATTTTATAAACAATTGATTTCTGTCACTTTAGATGTTTCAGTTCTTTGTTCAATTTTTACTAATTAAACCCAAGAAAATAGCTTTAAATAACTTTTTATTTATTAAATATAATTAATTATAATTATTACCAATGAATACAATCAATAATTAGCTAAATACTATGAAAAAATAAAAAAAAAACTAAATTTTTAAACGTCAGTTCAAAGTATTTATTTGAGCAAATGTCATTGATCAAGGCTACTTGATTTTTATGAAAATTTCTGTTAATAATTTATTTTATTACTTGAATAAAAATAGTTAAATAGTGCTAGTAGTGAAAAAACTAATATATACACTACTGTAGAGAAGACTATTATAGCCTCGCACTCGTAAATCCCTCGCTGCTGCTCAGCTAGGGATTTAATGCGCTTGGCTATAAAAATTGTATTCTCTACCTTGGTATATAATTACTATTAAAGTTATTGGCAGCATATTTTAATATTATATATTTAAAAATAATTTCGGTTCTAAACAAAAAATAAATTTTTGGGTAAAAGCTTTTTTGAATAATGGAATTATTGATTGTTGGCTGAATGTTCCTCTTATTGTACAAGCATTTGGTTTAATATTAACAGTCTCATTCTTTAATACAAAGATTAGGGTTTAAAATGTGTTAACTGGTTCTTAGAGCCATATATTCTGCTTAGTAAAAATTGTATTCTATCAAAAAAATAAATAAGATAAAAATAAGATAATTTATTTAGATTGGCTTAAAAAATTATTATCTTTGTACCAAGTCCCGAACTAACGCTTTTGCGCTAAAATTGTGAGTAAATATAAATACTTTCTAAGGTTTTATTACTATCTGTCAAGTTATGGATATCATACAAAATAAGTACTTGAGTTTGCTAACTAATAGATTAACCCTTCTTTAATATTTTTTTTATTTTTCAGGACAATGTTCTTTTGTTCTACTTGAGGTACATATATAACGGGATTAACTCCTTTCTTTTAAAAAAATTGAGTATCGAATTAGGATTATTTATTTTATACCAATAACTATACTGGAAATTCAATAAAACCTGCAGTGACTCATAACTCTGCTGCTTTCGTATAGTAGTAGTAGTAGTAGTAAATTTTTGGGTTTGCCAAAGCCGGACAACTAGGCCATTTCTGGCCCTTTTTGTCACCCCAGCCATTTACTAATTTGAGTCCTCCTTGAACCTTCGGGTCCTTTCAATAAAGGTCAGGATATTGGCCCAGGGGAGATCTCTTAGTTCCTCTTGGTTGAGTCTTTAAGTTTCAAAGACTTGCAACCTGATCCTGTCGTATCTGACGCACTCGGCTAAGTAATGAGAGGATGTTTCATCCTCTCCGCACTCTGGGCATAGCGGACTCTCTAGAATCCGCATTGTTGCCAGGTGCTTCCTTAGCCTGCAGTGGCCCGTGAGGACCCCTACAAGTTGTCTGAGTCAGTTCTTCCTTTTTCCAGCAACCAGTCGGTCTTTGATTTGCTTGGGCCAGCCAGGAAGTCCCTAGCTTGCCGGCAACCGTCGACCGCCCTCCATTGCTCCTTTAGCTGGGTATAAGCCCACTCGTCGAGAGCGGTCTTTACCTGCTTCCTTGTAACCACCAATATAGTCTCCGGCCCCGTGCAGGCCATCCCTGATCCGAGTCTTTCAAGTTCATCTGCCTTCTCGTTTGGACTTTTTTGAGTATTGAATTAGGATTATTAATTTTATACCAATAACTATACTGGAAATTCAATAAAACCTGCAGTGACTCATACCTCTGCTGCTTTCGTAAAAGGGGTCCGCCTTTGCTAAGCTTCGACGAAATTACTCGAGTCGCCCCCGAATTGGTATGATCTTCGCCTTTTAGTACACATTCGCAACTGAGTCACTGCAGATTTTATGGAATTTCCAGTTTGGGTTTATTTACTAATTCTATAGTTTTTTTTTTAATAACTGTTATCCCAATGCTTTTAAAAATATGAATTAGCTAATAAAATTGGTAAAAAATAATCTTTTACATAAAATTATGCTAATTATAACTTCTATAATATAGGCGAGTGGGAAATTACTAAATCGCGTTCTTGCTATCGTGTACAAATCAATGATTTTCACACGACTTATTATTATACAATATACTTCGATATTATGAAAGAAAATTTACTTCATTATAAGAAAATGGCTTTTAAGTTACGTATTTGTTTTGTTTATCAAAAAAATATATTAGAAATAAGTAATCCAATCCAATCCAATTCTAATAATGACATTTTCCTAAGGATAGTTTTCCATCTCGATCTACAATTATTTACGGCCTACACTACCAATGGGGAAAACTCCATCCATTTTCCATACGCCATAAAAATTTGTGCTCAAGAAGCCCGAACAAGGGCAAAAGAGGGCAAAAAATATGCATATTCTCGGATAGCCAGGCAGCTTTAAATGCACTAAACTCATGTACATTTGGGTTAAAGCTTGCCTGGGAATGCTACGAAACCCTCAAACAACTGGCAGAAACCAACAAGGTTTCCTTGATGTGGGTGCCAGGACACGAGGGTGTTGAAGGCAATGAGGCTGCGGACTCTCTCGCGAGAGAGGGAGCATGCGCTCAATTTATTGGCCCTGAACATTTCTGTGGCTTTAACAAAAGCCATCAGGTAGAGGCAATTAAGAGATGGGAAACCAAAATCAAAACTCGATATTGGAAAGACCAAAACTTAAGACAGGCCAAAATATTCATAAAATATGAACCTAAACGAACAAGAAAATTACTCGATCTCAGCAAGGTGGACCTAAAGACCTATACAGGGCTGTTAACCGGACACTGCCCGTTAAGATATCATCTTAAAAAAATGGGAAAGTCTGAAATCGACATTTGCCGTCTATGATCAGAAGCACCAGAAACGGCCGAACACATTATGTGCTTCTGCGAAGCCATTGTTCGCAAAAGGCTACAATATCTAGAACAGGTATACCCAAGACCTGCAGATATATCCCAAGTGGCCCCCAAAAAACTCTTAGGCTTCTTTGAAAGCCTAAAGTTTGATGTGGACTAAATTGCAAAGCGGATTCACTTTGTAGTGATGTTTGCGCAGGCGCCAACTTATAAAACATCTTTGAAATTCATAAAAAGTTGTCCACGTGTACAACGAAATAAATTGAATTTAAATTTAACATCACATATTAATAATCACGACTTACTTAAAACTTTACAATTAAACGAGCACTTTCACGACATTACATAAAATAAAAAATAAAAAATAAAAATAGAAATAAGTAGTAGTAGTAAATGCTTTTTGTTGTTTTCACAAATAGCCATCAACCGAAGTCCTTCAACGTTTTTATTAGAAATAAATAGTTAGTATTTTGCGTTTTCTGTTGATATACTTCCCAAAATATGATTTTTTAGAGCTTTTTACAGTGTATTAAAAAAAGTGGCACTGTTTTGTTTATAAATGTATTTTTATGCGATTGATTCTAAAAGCGACACTTTTCTTTCATGTTTTATGAGCGAAAAGTTAAACTTTGTGGCCCTAGGGCCAAAAAGTTTTTCTCGCCCGCTAACTAAAACTTGTTATTTTTAAGCTTTTTAAAAGAAGATGCTTTACCTTTACTGTAATATTTATATAGAAATATGACCTTTTGGTCACTTTTGGACTTGAACTGACTGTTCTTTTTGACCAGATACAGTTATTATAATCATACAATCATACAAAATAAAAATTTCTTCTATAACATAACCTTAAAATATATGTTAACCGATTAATCTGTATTCATACACCAAAAAAAATTACAAACAAAAAATTTCAATTGAAAAATCAATTTCAATATTTATAATATACATAGAACGGTTTCAGAAGTATTATTTTTTCAAAGCAGACACAGAAATTAATAAACAAAAATTGTTAGATTTTTTACAGAAATTCGACGACGATGAAAATTCCCATTACCAAAACTTGTTTAATAGTCTCAAACATATATTAAAAAAAATTTTTTTTTGAAAAAATTAAAAAAATTTTATTTGAAAAAATTAAAAAATATATGTCCAAACAGAAAATTTTGTTAGCTCTAAAATAATGTGAGACAATACTGATTTGATTGATTCCCCCCTTGTCTTCTGTCCCCATTATGCCTTCCAAACTTATCAAATATATTTTAGATTTTAAGCTTTCACGGCCATTAAGATATAAAGAACTTTCACTTTCGGGTTTAGACCGTGTTAATAGATTTTCACTTTCCGACGTTTCGTCTCTTACTACTAGAGATATCTTCAGGGATTAATCTGAAACTAAGTTTCGAATCAACTTGTGTCACTATTTATGACGAGTTGTGGTTATTCACCCGTGACGAGGTTTTTCCTATCAAAGACTTCCATATTGCAGGTAAGTGGTAACCAGTGTCCCGATTGATATTGTTAGGATGCTTGATGATTTCTATCGATTCCCGTATCTTCCTTGGCATTTTTCTGTTTTCTGTTAATATTTGTTTTGTTTCAGACAAATTGATTTTATGACCTGTTTCATGTACATGTTCGGCTACTGCCGATAAGGAAATTTGTTTCTTTCTTATATTGCGCTCATGCTCTTGAAGTCTTGTAGAAATTTTTCTCTTAGTTTCACCTATGTAAACCGTACCACAGGAGCAGGGTATTTTATATACGCCTTCTGAACTCAGGGGTATTTTGTCTTTTGTTGAAGTCAAACATTGACCTAATTTTTGGTTGGACCGAAATATAGGCTTAATATTTGACTTCTTCAAAAGTTTACCTATTTTATCCGTGATACCGCTTACATAGGGAAGTATAACTTGTGTCTGTCTGTCATTGTCACTATTGTCCTGTTGTTTGGGTCGGGGATTTCTGTATTTGTATATGGTCTTATTAATGTCTTTTTTGGTATAACCGTTCATGGTCAAGGCTTTGGTTAGTTTAAGGAGTTCTGTGTCTAGGGAATTCTTGTCTGAAATCATGAAAGCCCTATGAACAAGTGAATTAACTACCGAGCGTTTTTGAGAGGGATGGTGATGTGAAAATGCGTTTAGGTATCTGTCAGTGTGGGTTTTTTTCCTGTATACCGAGTGTCCTATTGAGCCATTTTCCGTTTTGTAAACCAAAACGTCCAAAAAGGGAAGTGATCCGTTGTTCTCAATTTCCATCGTAAACCGTATAGATTTATGTTGGGAATTGAGGTGATTTAGAAAACCTTGAAGGCTTTCCATGCCATGGGGCCAAATAGCATAGACATCGTCTACGTATCTGCGCCAAATTTTAGGTTTTAATGGAAATGACTCAATAGCTTTTTTCTCGAAGTATTCCATGAAAGCATTGGCCGCAGGGGGTGATAATGGGGATCCCATTGCGGCGCCTGACAATCAAATATATACCAAAAAATTATTTGTGTTATGCTATTTATGTGTTTCAAATTTTAAGTTGATATTCTGATCCGTTCAAAAGTTAAAGGGGGGCGGACTTTTGACACGCAAGGTATAAAATTAAAGTACAGTTGCTACTGTCTATTAATAGTAATTATATACCAAGGTAGAGAAGATATTTTTTATAGCCAAGCCTATTAAACCTCTAGCTGCGTAGCAGCAAGGGATTTAAGAGTGCGAGGCTATAATAGTCTTCTCTACCTTAGTTTATATAATAGTTTTTTCACTACTAGCACTATTTTACTATTTTTATTCAAAAAATAAATTATTAACAGACATTATATTTCTTGAAATTTTCGTAACAATCAAGTATCCTTGATCAATGACATTTACTCAAAGAAATACTTTAAACTGACGTTTAAAAAAATTAGTTTTTTAAATTTTTTTTCATAATATTTAGCTAATTATTGATTTATTAATTGGTAATAATTAGAATTAATTATATTTAATAAATAAAAAGTTATTTAAAGCTATTTTCTTGGGTTTAATTGGTAAAAATTGCACAAAGAACTAAAACATCTAAAGTGACAGAAATCAATTGTTTATAAAATTTACTCGTAGTAGGAGAGAAAAAATTGATATTGGTATAGGTGAAGAAAATTGATTTCACAGTCTGAAACCATGATAAATAATAGTATGTTCTAAAGCTAGTGGTGAAAAAACAGCTTTAACTTGTAACGATATAAATCGTCACTTGGTAATATAGCAAGGGTTAATTAAACTATTCGTTTACTTACGTTATAATTTATGTTTATTTTGTATATAAATAGTTACGTACGTACAGAACTATTTAGTATCTGGGACTATTTTGTAGCAGGAACTGAATTCTAACCATATAAGTCTCTATTCCATAGTTCTACCTGAAAATAACATAAAGAAAACATAATTAGAATATGATTTTTAATAATAAAGAATCATATGACTTATTTCTCTATAATACATTTGTCTATGGACTTACCTGGTTTTTATATGTTATATAAGTCTCTATTCCATAGTTCTACCTGAAAATAACATAAAGAAAACATAATTAGAATATGATTTTTAATAATAAAGAATCATATGACTTATTTCTCTATAATACATTTGTCTATGGACTTACCTGGTTTTTATATGTTTCAGAGTCTATTGAGGGTTGGATTTCACTGGCTTTCATCTGTAGCTTGTCTCTCCTGGAAAGTTTCGTATGCTTATTCCTTCGGGATAATCCAGAATTTGTTGAAAATAGTTTGCTGGAACTGCTCACTTAGATTCAGTATTTTGTTTATACTTAGTTCACAGGACACTTAGTATTCTGTTCGTATTTTTATTAGTTTTGCTGATAAACAATAAGTATTGTTTATATTTGTTTCTTAGAGTAATATTTTGAGGTTAGATATCACTAATACGGATTTATTAGGAAATATTCTTTTTGGTTATTATTTTTGGTGTCGTTTTCGTTACCTTTATTAGGAATCCTATACGGTAAAACTGTAGTTGATAATGACTTGCATAGATGTCGCTAATAGTTCAGAAATAGGATTTTATTTACCTGAAGGGTTCATACCGGTTAAGAAGGTCGATTTTCGTTCTTCTTGAAGCAACTCTTATACAAAATGGTGGTGTCAATCTGACGAGTGTTTATTTTCTGTAATCATCGAAGTAATCCTTCATGTATTTTTATTTAAAGTTAGTGAAAATGAATATTTAAACAATGCGGAAGATATTGTAACTGTTATTTTCTACAATTACGCATTTATAACGTTTCGATGGACATCGAAGACTTAGTATGACATGTAAGTTAAGTTTTTCTGTTTCTTAGAATATTTCTGAGATATAATTATTGTTTTAGCACCATTAATTAAGTACCATTACTAGACCATTAATTACCATTTCTATACCATTAATATGGAATTACATTAATTTAAGTTGAAGTTTATTTTGGTATATTTGATATACAAGTTCTCCGCATGGAGTGATGTTCTGTTGGAACATGGTTATGTAATTTTCGGCATAGATAAATTCTATGTAACTGTCTAGCAGACAATTTTATATTCGACATAATTTTCAAAAGTATATTTTATCCCGGACAACATTTTTAATAATACATTTTATCCTGGAAGATGATTTTTCCAAAGTAGATGGGACAGCCTATATTTTTTTTCTTTCATTCGAGAAATGAATTCATCAGCATAGGGGAGACTTGCACAGATGGAGACGATGGAATTCATACCTCATGGATTTTGCAGAAACCAGCTAAGTACTCTTTCTGAAAACTTTTGAAAGCAATATTTCATATTTTTAAATTCTTTTATTTCAATATTCTTATAACTGTAAACTTTATCAGATCTGATATAGTATTGTTTAATACTATATGCCCTTCTGGCTTTTGTTCATTTTTAGGTACTTATTTTTTTTAAAACATTTAATCTCATTTATTAATTATTAAATATCATACTTTTGATTAAATGATTTCTAATTTAAGCATGACTTTTATACACTGCAAGAAATGATTGCTGTTTACATACATTTCTTGGTGCTTGCTGAACTTCATGTTTTCTTTATACATTTAAGTCGAATGATTTCTGAATTTAGTAATTTTTATTAAGATTTCTTTAATTATATCTTAATATAATTACACATATTTTTTTAGATATATTAATACATTACTTGATGTGCTTTCATTAAGTTTATTTATAATAAATTTCTCAAATGAATTATCTTATTTTATTTAAGGGTTATATTTTCTCAAACTGAAAAGCTTAAGTATTTACACTAGGTTGTTACTTACCTAAAGGAGTAAAAGCTAAAGTAACTGGCGCCCCTAACAACATTAATCAATTCTTTCTATTTTTCCCTTGCCCATACCCTTTGCTCCGCTGTCAAAACTAGCCGTTGGCAGTGAACGTATTAAATACGGTACAAACTGTCTAATGGACAGTGTAAACTATCTATTAGATAGTTTAAAATGTCTATTAGACAGTTTAAACTGTCTAAAGTTTGATGTGTCTAATAGACAGTTGCAACTGTAAATTAGTGTTATATATAAAAAATTTTTAATTTTCTAATTTATGGTTACACTGTCTAATAGACAGTTCGTCCTATCAGAACAACAAGGTTTCAACTAACTTTTTTCAGGTTTTTACTTTTTTGCATTTTTTAGCTTTTTGCTGTACTTAAAAAATAAAAATATTATGCATTTAACCCATTTTATTTACAATTTAGTGCAACGAAGTTCTAACTGATAATAAAGTTCAATTTAAATTTCTTACTTAAAACTCCGGTACTCCGTTAATGAAAATTAAGTCGATGTCACTAACGCATAAATAGTTTGGCCTGTCATTTTTACCAAATTTATGGGGGTTGATCAGGAATACTTGTGTGAAACAACTATTAATTAATTATTAATTTTAATAATGATTAATAATAATTTATGCAAAATAATGCATTTATGAACAAATTATTAAAACAAACAGCCAAAAAACATGTGAATTTAATGCAAAATGGTTCTAACTCAGTTAGAACACTGTTATACTACTACTTTTCATAGATTTTTGGGTTATCAAAGTTCCAACTGATTATTTATTTTAGCTAATATTTAAAATATCAACAAAATGTGTATTATAGGTACTAATTTATCCTAATATAAACCCATCCCCGCATAATACATCACTCAATTATGAAATTTAAGGTAAGTTTCATGATTTTAAAGTTTAGATTAATCATAACTCAAATCTATAATTCTACACCCTCTTAGTTTCTTCTGTTTTTAATATTTACTCAAAACCTTATATACAAAAATTGGCCGAAAAAAAAACTAGCCAAAAAACAAGGTTTCTTAATTGGTCCAATATTTTTAATTTACATGACTTCATTTATGAACAGCCCCTTTTTATTAAACGTATCCAAATATTCAGTTTTCTGTTTGTTTTCAATTAAATTTCTTCTTGAATAAACTTTATAGACAGACATAAATAATTAGAGTTTTCCGTTTCAGTACGTTCACATTTTGCTCCTAGCGCATCACAGCTTTTATACAAATAGAGAAAGAATATTCTGTTTTAAGTTAATCTGTATACAGTGTTATTCAAAAATAAGTTCGAGAAATTTAAAAGGTGATCATACGTTAAAAGAAAAATTAAAAATTTCTATAGTCTGGACCTTCCCAAGGACGCATCTAAAAAGTAGTTATTATTAATTATTTCTGGATCCCTTTAAGCCACATTAACGAATTTTTGCACGTGCCTTAACATTTTATGTAATTTTAACCAGGGACGTACGACATGGGGGGTGGGGGGCTATGTCACGTTTTTGCTCCCAGATTTTTTATCTGTAAATTTTTTGACTTTTTTTTAATAATAAAATAATTTTTAATTAAAAATACATAAAAAGGTACTCTTTATGTAACACCATAGGGCCAACCGTTTTCTAGAAAATTGCAATTTTGCAGGATTGAAATTTTTAATGATGCATTTTTTAGTTAATATTTTTGAATAGAATAGAATAATTTATTGGTGTAGTCTGATACAATGTATATGACACAAGTCAGAATAAAAAATAAATAAAATAAAAACATATTAAAAGGATACACATAATTTCAAACACATAATAAAACTATCACAATAAATTTCATTAATTTATTATTCCATCAATCTATTTTTAATCATCGTACAGAGTGATATTGGTAGAATGACAGTTTCGGGCTGCTGGCCCTCTTCAATACTAAGAGTTAACTCTGTATGCTGATTAAGAAAACCTTTTAAGACTTTATTCGCCAAAGGAATATAGTCATTAGATTGATGTAGACATGTATTGCTAGATGTAGACAACTACTCATACATCTCGTAGTCTGGAGACTTTGAATGTCAAGTTGAAGACTTGTGTGTCTCAAGCACATAGTACCACGTAGAATTAATAATGACATAAATTTTTAATTTTAAATAAAAATAATATAAATATATTAATTTATTATTCCATCAATCTATTTTTATAATTTTGTTTAAAATTAAAAATTTCTGTCATTAGGTATATATATATGTTATTATATATTCAATCACCACTAATTATCTTAACATCAAAAAGTCAACTATGCGAAAGGTAAAAAAGGAGGCCCAGCTCCAAATTAAAAAAAATATCCCATACTCAAATAAAAAACACATGATTTTCTCCATAAACTGCTTAACCTCTTTTACAT
Organism: Brachypterus glaber; assembly: GCA_958510825.1. NCBI lineage: Eukaryota > Metazoa > Arthropoda > Insecta > Coleoptera > Kateretidae > Brachypterus > Brachypterus glaber. The sequence continues at coordinate 11,890,289 of OY294047.1, read as the reverse complement.
AGAATGTAGGCTGTGTTAATGTTAATATTACCGGTGAAACACCCTTTATTGAAATAGACCTAAAAATTAAAAAAAAAATGTATTTCCGGGTTTAGAATGTCATGGAACGTCGAGAAAATTTCTGTTTGTCTGTCGGTCTATCCGTCTGTTTGTAAACATTTTAGCTTTTTAACGGAATGTCCGATTTAATTTGATCTTTTATCAAACGATTCAGGATCTTTTCTATTTGGTCACATCAAATATAGTTAACATTAGCGTAGGGCAAGCGGAGCAAAGTGGACAAAAACTATAATTTTTAGCGGTATCTAACTTATTATTTTTAGTAGGACATTTTTTTTTTGCATAAATGAAAATAATGTTTAATTCCCTACAAAAACATATGTAATCATTTTTATCGTAGGACTATTAGTTTTCGATACATAGGCATTTTAATAAAATTTGATATATTTTGACATTTTTAATTAGAGGGTCAAATTTTGACACTAGTAACATTTCAACCATAGGTAAAATAAAATTTCAATTTCTTTTTTTTAAATAAAATACAAAGAAAAAACAAAAGGATATGTTCCAAAAATACAGGAAAAGTGAAGTCAATTTGATATCTGTTTTTATAAACTTCCTTATTTATTTAATTTTAATTGTTTCATGTCCAATTTCCTTATAACTTTACTCAATTTAAAGTTTTTTCTCTGTGTGTACCTCCGTATTTTGTTCCCAGCGCATCCAAGCTTTTTTAACGAGGAAGGATCGTGTAAAGGATTACGCGATAACGGCTGGTGGGGAAAAAGGGGGCAAAGGAGGGTGACTTATAATCGGTCAGTAACTCTTGCCTTTGCAGGATTCTATGTAACCAATCAGCCAATGATAAACAGTAAAACGTTCTGAGCTGGAAAATTATACAGACTACAGGGAAATTACCTGAAAACTGCATTAGATCTAAAATTTATTATTTTTGGAACTCAAATTTAATTATTTTTTAATACATTTCTAGAGTTTGGTAGAACTCTGTTGCTCTAGCTTATCCTCCTCTCTTTACCATATATCGCCTCCTAAATTTTATGGCATTCTCAATAATTAGGGGCCTTTGTGTCACCCGTGGTGTATCTTGTGCGATGTAAAAACGAGTGACCCAAGTGGGTAAAAAAACTAAAAAAATAAGTCTTATAGGGGAAGACTACCTTTTAAGTTACTGAGTTAGTTTTTAAGAAATATAGAAACAACTGAAAACTAACAACAATTAAAACTTATAAAAAAAAATAGTGGAGTATTTTATTAGTATATTTTATAGATTTCGTTAAAAAGAAGATTTAATACTAATTTAGCAAAGGTTGGAAAAAAAGGTTTAGCTAGTCCAAGCTTTCGAAAGAAAAAATTAATTCTCTCAGAAAGTTTTTAATTACACAAAAAAATATCTGTGCTGAAGTTGAGACCCACCTATTCTTATGTATTTTAAGATGCTGAACATGAATTTGCCATAAAAAATTCCACTTATGGGCTCATTTTTTTGCTACTCTGAAAAAACTGCCTAAAATTGTGAAAATCTCATCTGCAATTTCAGTGTAGCAAAAATATTAACCCATAAAATGCCTTTTTATGGCAGATTCGTGTTAGCATCCCAAAATACATAAGAATAGGTTGGTCTCAACCCCAGCACAGACAACTTTTTTTGTGGGCATGGGTTATTAAAGGCCAGCTTTTTGACAAATATTCACTAAAAACCGATCTGGTTGGGTCAACTAGATCAATTGTTAAATACGAAACAACTTCTGGTTAGGGTCACTCGATCAGTTATAACTTTCTCTAGTGTTTTGGTGGTTAGCTGTTTGGATTTCTGGTAGTTTACGCCTGAAAAAAAAAACAAAAAAAAACAAACCAACCAACCACCAAAACACACTAACACATATACTAGACAAAGCAACAACCGATCGAGTTTTTCAACCAAAAATCTAATAAGAGCAACCTAAAATTTTGTTGTGCTTCCAGATCCTTAAAATCTCAGTTGTGATTCAATTCAATTCAATTCAACCGGCAAAATAGTTGCCCCAGCTAAATCTGTTTTCAGTGTTAATTAAAGCATTATTGCATGTTTTACGGTAAAACTATATTCAAGTTGGCAAGCTCCAAAGTGAAAAATGAAAAAGTTCTTTTAAAAGATAAAAATGTCATCTAACTTTTATTTTTAAACTACATAAATCATATTCTCACTATGTCATTTAAAAATCGAAAAACAAAACTACTTTATTTTTGCTACATTATAAATTACAATAAAAAAGTACGCTTTGTGTTTTACACAAAGCATAGTTTTTAAATGCGCTAATTAAAAATTATGCAGACTAAAGTTTTAACTGCGTCGCTGGTTTAAAACAAAAATCAACTAAAAATATAAAATACAAGTTTATATTTATTATATTATTTACAGTGCTTGCGCTAGAATACGCTAATTTTCAAAAAAAAATCAAAAATCGTTCTAGACAAAAAATTCTTGGATTTTCATGAAAAAATAATAAACTTTTTTTTTGTTGAAATGCACTCAAACAATTGCCAAGAAAAATGTTTTTTTAATTTTTATTCACCAATGAATTAACAATATTTCTGGCCAAGTGTTTATTTCTGTCCAATCATATTACAGTTATATCGGGAATTTTCTACTGTAGAAAATTCTAGTGAGAAACGCTGTAGTATTTTGTTTTTCAGTATTTCTCTTTTACAACAAAATTCCATACCTAAAACTAATTAATAATTAAATATGTATATATTACTATTTATAATTATTGTTATTACTTTATTATTTAACAAAAAATACCTCAAAATAATCTTTTTATAAAATGTAATGACAGTTTTTATAGGTTGACTTTTATGAACATGCTTGCAAGCCTAGCACAGTACCGCGCTAATCAGTACTGCAGTAAGTGACTAAACTATTGACAGAACCATAATTTGCAATTTAAAAATGGACAAAAAAGGTTTTAGTTTAGCAGTTGAGAATGGAATTAAATTAACCAAAGCAAAGAATATTCCTGTAAAAATATTAAGATGAGTAATAAAACAATTTATATCATTTCGAGATGAAAAAAAATATATATAAAAGTAGGTTTGACATATTATAAATCATTAAAAAATAATCTTCCGAATTGCACATGATTCTTCGAATTACCGGGAAAAAATCACAGTTTTCAGTCAAATTTGCTACCAAAGGAAATAATTCCTGCAGGGGCATCGCCCCGGTCGTAATTATTTCCAGATATCAAATTTTCAGCCTCTTGTGTAATTATGTATGAAAATTATTTCCTGGGTGTAAATTTTGCACTCTAAATGTTTAATTTTACACTGAAACTTGTTCAAAAGATATGGATGTATGGTACGTTTACCACTTTTTATATGTATACTAGTACACTCCTGTAAGTGTAAAATAGGTACCAGTTTAAGTCTAAAACGAGCGTAAAACTTTACACCCAATTTTTTAATGTGTACAAAAAAAAATATGTACAATTTTTGAAACTTAATTATTTTCTTTCCTCAAATCTTGAAAACTAAGATTTTAAGAAAGGAAATATTGACTTCTCGATTCCCATAAAACACTTAAAAACTTAAGAACTATTTTTTGCCTAAAACTTTTTTAATGTATTTCAATTTAGAATCACAGCTTAAACTTGTAGACCAAATTTTTGAAACACTCTGTAAATGTTCCCGTTATTATGTGTTTAATCCATTCTGGACAGCAAATATAATAACAGCAAAAATAATGTGCACGAGAATTTCAGCTGAAACTGCTGAAATTACGTGATTTTTCATGTCCGTTTGCCATTATTTAACTCTTGGTACATTGTACGTCCCTTTATGGAGATAGAAGTATATAATTGCAACAACTCCCAGATTAAAGATATGGCTTCGTAACTGATAGTATACCTTCCAAATTTATATCAATCAACCATAACCTAAAAATCCCGGTACCAAAATTCGGGCTATGACTGTGACCGGTGGCCCATCCAGAGGAACAAAAAGATTGAGAGAACTTTTTGTTTTATTATATTACAGAGTTGATTTAGTTTAGATAGTTAGTTATTGCAGTGCGGGGTAGATAGCCCTCAACACTTGGTTCCTAAGAACCTTTGTGTTATCTGCAGAGACCGCCTTATCATCCCTGCATTTTTTATAATTAGTTACGTTTTTTTCATTCAAATTGTTTTTTATCAAAATTAAAAAGATATATTATTCAGAATTAACTTAAAAATATAACAGCTAAAAAATATATCCAGATAAATAAAATTTAATGAAAAAGCGTTTGATATTATTTCACACGCGTATAAAATATGATGATTTTTTACTCTCTAAATCCTGTAAAATTTGTCGTTTTTATAGATGGTCGTAGGAAACAGTATATTTGATATCGAGGTGGAAACTGCTTCATTTCCTGAGGGAAAATTAGCAGACCAAGGATCGTATCTCCGAGGTATGCTAATTCCCGAAGGACTAATGAAATGTTAAACCGAGGTTTGTATACTATTTTATTCACAATCATACCTGTTTTATTTGCAATTATTTGCCTTCTTTTCAACTACAAAACTATTTGAATTTTAACACCGTATTTAAAAGTTTAATTGCAGTGAAGTTTGTTACAAATGTTGCTTTTTGAATAAAGAATAATAAATTAAATAGAAATCAATAAAATAAACTTTGTTTTTTTGTTAATTAACAATCTTAAAACATTAATATTCATTCAATATAAACTAAGTAATATGTTTAAAATTTAAAAACATTTAATTATTTCTAAAAACTAGTACTTCGTTAGTTTAGCGATAGAGGGCAGAACTGTTTTTGGTGAGTGCGTTCGTTTTCTATTTTGCGACAGATGACGTTTATTGGGACATAATTAAGTTAATAAATAAACTATTTATTTATAGTTTTCAGTGTAAAATACGAAGAAAAAGAAGAAATTTAAAATACACTAGCTAAAGCTTAATGACAATTTCCTATTTAATTTAAGTAGACCAAAAAAATACACTGAAGTCGAAAAATGATTGGCTACAATTGTTAAATAAAATTCTTAAATTTATCTTACTTTAAAACTATTTTTGGTTATTTGTTATATCAAGTTAGGTACCTTATACTGTAATGCATTTTTCTTTTTAACTAAAGTTAATCACATTTAACTAAACCCCAAAATAGTAATATAATAACCTATAAAGTTGAAAGTAGTCACTGTTTATTTTGCATAAATGCCAAAAAACATAACTTAAATTTATATATGATGTTATTTTATAAAAATAAATCATGAATAAATGAATAAATAAAATATAAATGTATTTATAACTGTTTTGTCATAAAATCAAATTTTTAATAAGTGACATACGTGAAGTTAGCTACAAGAGCCTTCCCGACCAAGGGAGGAAAATGAAGGAGGAGGAATGTTTTCCAACTTTTATGTAAATATGTAATTGGCCAATTAGTAAATAGTTGTGAATAAAATATAATACCTTATTTATAGACATTGACTATTAGACACACTTCTCCACTTTTAAAACGAATAGTGTAAAATTAAATGCGGTTTTAAAACTTTGTAATTAGCTCTGCAATCTGTGGATTTTAACTTTGGACATAGGCGAATCGCAAAATCCTTTTATGAGTTTTATACGATTTTTTTTAGAAATCAGGATTAAAATAAAAAGAAAAAAACAAAAAAAAAACTGATATATAAAGAGATTTAAAAGTTTTCATAACTTTTTTGATGGATTTCATAATCCTAGGATTTAAAAAATGCCAATCAAATAAATAAATGTTTTTTAATTAGTTGAATACTACTAAACTTAATTTAATTTGGTTTGGACTTTTTCAAGTCAATAAATTCAAATTTTTGATAAGTGACATACGTGAAGTTAGCTACAGAGCCTTCCCGACCAAGGGAGGAAAATGAGGTGTTTTCCAACTTTTATGTAAATAGGTAATTGACCAATTAGTAAATGGTTGTGAATAAATAATTGATATCATTTCCATAGATAGAAAAGCCAGTAAAGCCTATATTGTTAATCCTACTATCAGATTTGAAAAGAATAAAGAACAACCGGAAGAAGTAAACCAAGAAAAACAAAATATTTATAATGGAACAATAAATTACTTTAAAGAAAAATATAATATTAGGGAAATTGAAATTATAGGAATTTTTATTGGAGCTCGAGGAACAATTTCTAACTTTTTTGTAAATTTTTTTAAAACTTTTAAAATTCCAAAAATTCTTCTTAAAAACATAGCTTTAGATGTTATTAAATTTTCTGTGCAAATTTTAAAAAATCATTTATACTCTTAGCATATTACCTAGGTATTAGAGTGACAGGTGTGCAATGCGCACCTTTTGCTCTTTTACCTTTTTGTTATTTACAACAAATACAAATTTATCTTATAATGATTTTATAAAGTTTATTATTTTATCTTTTACTTTTTATGTAATATTTTATTGTTTAGTATTCCTTGTTTAACAAACAGACCATATTGTTGGTTGGAAGTTATGTATGTATTAATATATGTAATTAAATAATAATACCTTATTTATAGACATTGACTATTAGACACATTTCTCCACTTTTAAAACGAATAGTGTAAAGTTAAATGCGGTTATAAAACTTTGTAATTAGCTCTGCAATCTGTGGATTTCGGAAATAGGCGAATTGCAAAATCCTTTTATGAGTTTTATACGATTTTTTTAGAAATCAGGATTAAAATAAAAACAAAAAAACAAAAAAAAAACTGATATACAAAGAGATTTAAAAGTTTTCATAACTTTTTTGATGGATTTTATAATCCTAGGATTTAAAAAATGCCAACCAAATAAATAAATGTTTTTTTAAGCAGTTGAATACTGCTAAACTTTATTTAATTTTAGATATAGGACCATTCATGAATTAAGTATCGAACTTTTCAGTATTTTATTATTTGTTAGTACCCTGTTATATGCCTAGTAGATGCCGAGAGATAATCCCCAAAAATAAGTATATAATATGTGTAAGTTTCAAATTTAAAGTATTTAGCCTAAACGTTTTTGAGTTATCTTGGTCACACATTTTTCCGGATAGACAAGCTGACGCAGACTGACTGACAGACCGACCTAAAGACACCATTTGTTTTCGGGGAAATCCTCTTTTTAGCTTATAGAATGTAGAGAAATGTAAAAAAGCAATAAAAATTCACCAAACAATTTTTTTCTAAAGCAAGAGAAAAATAAAACGATAACAATGTTATATTTCCAATACTAAATTTTATTTTCTATATAGAAAATGTAGGTATATATATATATATATATATATTCTGGAGATGAATGTTTTTATACTTTTTTATGTAAAAATACACAAACAAGTATCTATGGTGTAACATTGCAGGATTAACCGTTTCGAAGATACATGCATTTAAAAGTAAATTTTTACACATCAAGAACCAAAAATTAAAAATTAAAAACTTATAAAAACAAAGGTTTTGGTAAGAGTTGGTTATTTAACATTAAAACCCGAGCAAAAAAAAATTATATGCACCTTTGTCAAAAAATCATTCCTAAGGAAGTTATGCCTTTTTAAATATTCCCTATTTTTAAAGGCATGGTGTATTTTAAGAATGGCGCGCCATGGCGTAGCTCCCTTAGAAATGATTTTTTGACCAAAGTGCATAGAATTTATTTTCTCGGCATTTAATTTTAAATAACCACCCATTACTAAAATCTTTGTTTTTGGCTTTTATTTTTATTTTTTATTTTTGGTTCTTGATGCTTAAAAATTTTCTTTTAAATGCATTAATCTTCAAAACAGGTGATCCTGCAATGTTACACCACAAATACTTTTTTTGTGTAATTTTACATGAAAAAGTATATTCCAGTAAGAAAAATAAAAAAAATAAACCGAAAAACGTTTTAGGTAAAAAACGGAAAATTCACCCGGTTTCGAATTGAAATTTTTTACCCGACTTGCGGAAACAGATAATGTATTTTGTATAAGTAGATAGGTTAACATGTATATATTCTTGTATACTAATATATAGGTTTGCAGGTTTTTTCTTTAAAACTATTTTTTATGCACTTTTCAGTACTTGCAAAAAGGAAATTTTCGCAAAATCTTTAAATAATTGTCGATTTTTTTTATGTTCTAACTTAAGAGGAGGGGGAATATAATTTTTTTAGTTTCTTCCAACTAGTATTGTTTCTAAATATTACCAAAGAAACCCTCCAAAATTTCACAATTTTAGAAAAAATCAGTTTTTATCCGAAAAACAGGTACCGACTTTTTTAAAAGTTTGAGTGCTTTGAGCTACCTCTAAACATTAATCGATTTGGCTCATTTTTGAGTGGCCACCGTTTTTTACCAAGGAGCAACTTTTGAGCCAGAGAGCGTTTTCGATTTCGAAATTCGAGATTTTTTGACACACCCTAACAGTTAGGTACTCCTGGAGGCATAGTTTCACAAGGACTGTAATACAAAAAGTAGGTCATCTTTTTATGACTGTAATAAAAGATGTCGGATCTTTTGACGAATGTTTCATTCTGCATCACAGGTATTTTACAGAGTGGACTATTATAACAGAACCTTTTGTGTTACAAAATACATGAAAGAGGTAACCTATATTTATTTAACACGCTATAAATAGGTATAATATCCTTGTTGCTTTCTTATTATGTCTCCTAAATGCAATATATTTATTGTAAATTGTTATACAAATAACAATAATGTAATATCTTGCAAATAAATAATAAATACAGTAAAATTTATTTGCTCTTCCTTAACATTTATAATTATGACAAAATTGCAGAGGATCAAATATTTACCTCTACATAAGTAGAAAGTAAATTACCTGTTAATATACAAGTTTAATGTGGCCATATTTTAAAGCACAAACATTTTACGATATGTCACTAACACCGCGAGCCGAATTTGTAAATAGGACTGGTACAATACCTCTAAAATTTTAACGCGCAGAGTACCAGTCATATGTAGAATTGCGGTGATTAATAGATTTCTACACTAATAGGTAATCAATAAAGTAATTAGGTTATAGTATACAACAATAAATAGTTGTATATGCACCAATCACTATATATTGCATAGAATACAACAACAAACAATTAAAAGTGTTCGGTATTTACAAAAAAAAGTACAGTTGTTCGATTTACAACAAATTTTCACCAGCAGCAATCAGGTCGATTTTTTTGTCGGGAAAAGAGCTCAGTGGGCAGAGCTTGTAAATCCGCAGGTACGGCCTTCCGCTCCTTTCCATGTCACGTCTCTGGATCCATTCCAAAGTCAATTTACCTGACCTGTCCGCCCGACTGGCTAGGTCACAGCGCTGAGATTGTTAGACACTCCGCGCCCGCTCGGTGTCTAATAAAGTTAAATAAATTTATTAACTGTTATGTAATACGTCAAAAGCTTTAAGCTAATCCATAAATAATGTAGCTACTTTTTACGTTTATTTAATTAAGTCCTTACATTCTGTTTATATAGCAATAAAGCATGCTGATTAAGAAACCCTTCGTTTGGACTTTTTTTCTATATAATTACATAATCTTAGTTTTATATATTTTTCTATAGTTTACTCAGTCATAACAGTATATATTTTTATTATGGTAAACCTTTTTTTTTTTGGTTTTGCTTCTCAGTTACATCAAAATATCATTTGTACCTATATTTATTCATGTTCTTTAAGAACCTTAATGGGTTCCCATGTTTTTTGATGAGACGCCGGATACCCATGTACCCATGTCATGGGTCCTATTATGGATCCTATATGGTCGATGGCCCCAGTTTACTTTTGTATTAAATTTCGTAGGTTCCACCTGCTCTCAGTTAAATCACAGCGACAATTGTAAATATCAACAATCTCAAGCTTTTTATTCAATGATATACATAGGATTTAAATAACAGCTGGTCCCATAAATTTTATTTATTTATATTTAATTATTTTGAGATTTATTCCGGCTTTTGTTTCTAGTATATTAATAATAATTTACAAGTACAAATTAATATAAACCTTTGTATGAAGAATACAATTTTTTCGACGAAATATTTTGCATTTTGTAAGGAACTTTTATAAGGTTTAATTTAGTTTGATGCTTGGATAATTTAAGGCCTATTCAGAAGCTTGCATAAGGACATAAAACATAAGAATGCGATGCCGTGATTGGCTTACAAGATACATGGCGGCAAATCAAGCCAATCACAGCATCGCATTCTTATGTATTAAGTTCTTATGCGAGACTGTGGATATAACCTTAGATATGTTGGTTAATTTAATGAATACGGACATGTGTAAAAAAAAACTGTCCTGGATTAAAACTTGTTAACCAATACATTAAAAAATCACCTGTTTAAGTTAAATAAACCATTTAAATGAGGGCAGGATTTACTTAATTTTGATCAAAATTACACTGATAAAAAGGATTTATTTGGATATGGCCAATTAAATTATTTGGCTGTGAGTAACAAATTTTATTTGAGTCAAATAAATATTTAGTTCTTGTAAAACAAATATTTTAATTTCAAAATAATTTATTAATGTGAACAAAATAGTTTTTTTGACAGAAATAAATATATTTTCCAGTTTGAAAATTCATTCATGGTTCTAAACGTCTGAACTTCTTATAGTGAAGTGGTTTATTATAAAATAAATAAAAAGCTTATAATCACCTTCACGTTAATTTTATTGTTAAAAACAATTAGTGTGACCGCGGTTTCGCTATTATAGTGATAGCATCTACTGAGTTAAATAACATGTTGAATTTGATGAATGATACATATAATAGGACATCTTTTACTTTCTAGTCATAAATAACACAAAGGACATTCCACAATTATAATAAATATATTTGTCACAACCAAATAATTTAATTGGTCATATCCAACCAAATATTTAGTTGACACAAATAAACTGTTTTATCAGTGTATAAAAATAATAATTAGATATTCCATTAATCTAATTTTTAATTATCGTACAGAGTGGTGTTGGTAAACTGCAAGTTTTGGGTTACTGGCCCTCGTCAGTACCAAGAGTCAACTCTATATGTTGATTGAGATTCTGAATTTGAGAAAATATTTTGACTTTATTCACTTCAAAAGTCGTGTGAATGATGTATATTTGTACGCCATCTATTTTTAGACGTAGAGACATACTAATACTTCTCCTAGGAGACTAAACGGTAGCAACCCAATAAACACTTATTCATGGGCCATTGCTAGCGATTCACATGGTTGCCGGCACGGGCCATCATTGTTATACATGAATGGCCGGCGTTAATATGACCGGTCGGCAAACAGTTTTCCGTCGGTCACAGCCAACACTTGCCAGCATTGCTGGCCCGGCAATGGCTCAGCACTGACCCAATCTTAGAAAAATGCCGGCCTAATGCCTTTTTAATATTGAAACATGCCAGCATGCTGGCCCTCATCAGTACTGTGTCAACTCTGTACACTAATTGAGAAAACATTTTGAGACTTTATTCACTTCAAAACTAAAGTCGTTAGATTGATATATCAATGGACTAGGATACAAATGTGCTAAGTACCGGATGGCCTAGAGTAAAAAAGTACCGTAACCGTCAGCACATTTTTACTCTAGGCCATCCGGTACTTAGCACATTTGTACGCTAGACCATCGATATATTTATACGCCATCTATCTTAGACGTAAAAAAATAAAGATACAACTACGACTGTGCAATCTACCAATATTATTCCATACGATAATTAAAAAAAAATATAGATGAAATATTTAAACCATCTAGTTTTACAATCTTTTCTTATTGACACCTGTCCCAACTATACTGGTAGTCGGTAATATGCATATCAGAATTCAGAAACACAATCTTTTTCATTTAGTATGTAGATAAATGTAAACTTGTTTGGATGCCGCAGCGGTCTAGACACCAAAGGTATTGCAAATCGAACAAAATAAAGTTCCCCTATAATATTTGTACCTACCTTTGTGTCGGCTATCTTCAGAATTTTAATTTCAAGAATCCTATTTGTTTTTTGTTTATCTAAAAATACAACACATAAGTAGCAATAACATGTTAAGACACGTTATAAATGAGGTTGTTGAACATTTTTTAAAGTTTTTAAGTGTTTTAGTCAAAATTATTAAGGAAGGAAAAAGTTCAACGACTCTGTCATTTCACAATGTGGCTTAACATATTATTAAATAACACAATTTATATAGATATGGCCCATTTTCACAAAATTATTGCCAGTGGGAATAAATCCATTGTCAAGAATGGTTTTTTGAAGAGTTTTTTGGAAGATCCAAAACATCAAAAATTTTCTATAAAATTTATATTTAATGTATACGAGGTGTATTTCAAATAGGGTCCGAAATATTAAGGGGTGATTCTACATCATAAAATATGACAAAAATTTCCTATAAATATAATATGTTATATTATGTCTAAAAATGCATCGTAAGGGAGCTAAGCCCCGTTGAACGTAGCTAAAAAAATAGGTTTATATTTCATTTGAAAAAACAAACCTCGTCACGGGTGAATAACAACGACTCGTCATATGTATACACGGTGTATTTAAAATAGCGTCGGAAATTTTAACAGATGATTCTACATCATAAAATATGACAAAAAGTTCCTATAAACATATGTCGAAAAATGCGTCATAAGGGAGCTACGTCCCTTTGAAAGTGGCTAAAAAAACGGTTTTTATTTAATAACTCAGGAACCCTTTGAGATATATCAACGAGGTTTTGCACGTCAACTAATCCTACCAAGGCCCGTTTTTATGTGTTATTTTCATGTACTTATTTCAACCAGGGGTGTGCGAAACGGGGGGGGGCTTATCAGTTTTTTGTCCCAAACTTTTTTCTGTGTAACTTTTTTGCAATTTTATTTTTGAAATATGATTACACAGAAAAAAGTTTGGGACAAAAAACTGATAAGGCCCCCCCGTTTCGCACACCCCTGGTTTAAATAAGTACGTGAAAATGACATACAAAGATGGGCCTTATTAGGATTAATTCACGTGCAAAACCTCGTTAATATATCTCAAAGGGTTCCTGAGTTATTAAATAAAAACCGATTTTTTTAGTCAATTTAGCGTAGCTCCCTTATGACGCATTTTTATACATATGTTTATAGGAATTTTTTGTCATATTTTATCATGAAGAATCACCTGTTAAAATTTCCTACGCTATTTCAAATACACCCTGTATTGTGACACAAGTTGATTCAGAACCCAGTTTCAGATTAATCCCTGAAGATGTCTCTAGCAGTAAGAGACGAAATGTCGGAAAATGAAAATCCATCAACACGGTCTAAACCCCAAAATGAAAGCTCTTTAAATAGAAATACCCTATAATTTAACTCGAGTTTAAGTACCTAAGAGTTTAAATCTTATGTAGCATTACTATAAATGGACAAAAATAAATAATAGTTCTAGTTTCATAACATACGTTTTTAGTACACGAGTACAAGTTTAGAAAACGAGCAGCTAAAAACGTGTTATTAAACGAGTGCTTTATACAATTTTATCTATTTTGCTCTAAAATTATTAAAAACTTACATTAAAGTTGATGACTGATTTAGGGGTTTTTGTTTCGGGTTGGCATTACAGTTTTCGCCATGTTTAAAATTCTAAGAACAATATTTTGATATATTTTATAGTCATGTCTTCTCTTTTTCACTGCAAGTAACCAAGCCACAATTTTAACACGGTAAAATAGTATATTAAAGTACTAGTTTCATAAAACCTGTTTACGTGTTATAAAACTAGTGATTTGTACTATTTTTTCTATTTTGCTCTAAAATTAAAAAAAAACTTACATTTAAATTGATGACCGATTTAGGGATTTTTGTTTTGGGTTGGCAATACAATTTTCGCTATGTTTGAAATTCATTTCGTTTGGACTTTCATAGAACAAACGATATTTTGATATCTTTTATGGAACGCTCTTATCTTTTTCACTGCAAGTAACCAAGCCACAATTTAACACGGTAAAAATTAACTTAAAACACAATTCGTAGAAAAGTAAACTTAAAAGCGGTGTTTACCTTTGCAAGGAAAACGCCAGGCGATTGTCTTTTGTCCTATATTGCCAACCCAAAAGAAAAAAAAGTACAAACCTCTTAAAGACCTATAAGATCAAGCAAAATGCTTGTGATTATGAGCTTATAAGAGTCGCAAAAATAGAAAAAATAACCTAAACACAAAATTTTGTAGAAAATTAAACTTTAAACTTCTTCTTCTTCTTATTCTTCTTCTTCTTCTTCTTCTTCTTCTTCTTCTTCTTCTTCTTAATCCTTTTATTGGCCTTGAAAAAGCACCATATAGGCCAGTGGTCCCGTTTTCTTAAGTCGTTGTCCGGGGTGAGATTTTAAATTCTCGGTTTCTTTCTGTGGGAGGAAGGTAAATTAGGTGGGGATGGGGAGACGGGTTAAAGTTTAAAGCCTAAATCATCTGATAAGCTAACTACTATCTCAATTACTGCATGCGTGGGATTGCCTAGGATTTGAGCCATATTTATTGGGTTACTAAGATGTTTGTGATACAGAGTATTGATTTCTTCCGGATACTGAGGACTTTGTAGCAATATGTGTGGGACATCTTGTATTTCCCCGCATGGGCATCTGGAGTCGGGCTCAATTTTAATGCGGCGTAAGTGGGCTTTAGTGAGCCAGTGTCCACTTCTGAGTCGCAGGAATGTAGATACATGTCTTCGGTCTTTAAACTTTAAAGCGACATTGACATTTGCACGGAAAACGTCAAGCGATAGGCTTTTGTCTGTTGCCAACCCCAAAGAAAAAAAATTACACACCTCTTATGGGCCTATAAGAACACGCAAAATTCGTTTGATTATGAGCTTATAAGAGTAGCAAAATACAAAAAATATTAAACATTATTTTAACGTTATATAATGCCCCTTAATGTTTTCGGGTCAATAGCCTGCAACCCCAGTTCGATGTTGAATGTTGGGGCCAATCATCTAATCACGGCATTTTTACTGATTAAACTTTATTATTCGATAAATATCAAAGTCAAACATGCATGGTTTAATACAGTTCGTTAGGGAAGGTGTGTCAAGTACAGGGTGGTTCTTTTAGTAGATGGTACATAAATTAAAGTTGTTATTTCGGAAATATTCATCAGATAAGGTTAAATGACATTTTTTGATTTATTATAAGTACTAATAACATTGTAAACATGACATGAAGGTGTGTAATTTACAAAGTGTAAATCAGACTATATTTTTCTTACGTATTTTTGAGCGCTGAAAACGAATTTGATAATGAAAAAGCTTATTGACCTGCAAAGTAGGTACGTACGTACGTCGCTCCTTTAAAAGTGGTTTCAGTCAGATTAGCTGAATTTTCGATAGGTTATAGTTTTTGACATTCTGATCAAAGGCTTCTGAGGGCACAACTCTCAAAAATCATTCAGCGTAGGTGACGAGAAGGTGAAACATGTTACACATTTAAGGAAAAAATTAAAAATGGAGTAAGTTTTTCGCGCCATCTGCATCAAGTTATTTATGTAAAAATGTGTTTGTTAAGAAAATATTATTAAATCTACAATCGTTATAGCTTTTGATATTGATTTTACAATGGAAAGTTAGTGATGTACTTTAGTGGTTGAATCTGGATTAGGGTTATCCACATGTTTTTGAGGTTATGATAGAAGAAATTTTATTTATTTAAAACAATTATAAAGCTTGTATCTGGTCAAAAAGGAAGATAGTTCAATACCAAGTGACCAAAAGGTCATAATTAATGAAGGTCATAATTAAGGAAGAGAAGAAGTAAACATTTAAGAAGTCTTACAGAAGACCAGGACAAAAGAAAACGATGGTATGGTAACAACCAGGCAAACCGTCTGCAGAAACCACATAGGTAGAGAAGCTATAGTGGGTATTAGATAAAGACAAAAACTCATTAGGTGTGTAAAATTTAGTCCGCCATTTTTACCATTACTTCAAAATTTGTCAACAAAAACAAAACCTCAAAAAGGTTTTTCACATTTTTACAAGTTTTTACAAAACAAGTCATTTTTAAGTTAAAAATTTTAACACTACAAACAAAATAAAACTATAAAGACACGCAAATACCACAAACAACGCCACAAACAAAATATCACCAATTATTCGATTTCATAACAAAATGACAGAGTGCAGCGTTGTCGGACCTCCTACCCATGTAAATTTACGTTTGCTTGCATTTAAACGGCTTGAATGTAAATTTATGCTGTCTTTGGGTGTTCCTATTAAAATTCGTAGCATATTATTGGAAATTTATTGGTTTTTATAATTAAAAATTATACGGTTGAAATATTTTTGGCAACGTAGAACGGCCATTTTTACCGTTTAGATGTCAATTTTCTATCTATTGTTATTACGCAGCCCAGAACCCTGCGTAAACGTTTATTTCCTCTATAATTCTCTACCTATGTGGCAAAAACTAACAAGAGAGCAACGAGCTGGCCAATTGACAAAGGCAAAGGCCAAAAATAAAGAGAGAGAGAGAGAACTCCCAAAAATCAATTGTTTAGGTGCTAGAGCACTTCGAAAATCTCAAAAACCGCGGTGCACCGGTCTTATGGAATAGTATATTCTATAACTAGTATGGAATAGACAATATTCCGCGCAAGCTGAAGGGTTTGTCATACGAGCCGGCAGGCAAGTATGACGGTCCCGCGAGCGCGGAATGACTATTCCATACGTGTTGTAGACTATACTTTTTCTTCGACTGCAAATATGAAACACTGCGGACAAGGTTAAAAACAATGTTTTTTGTGAATGCAAATAAAACACATATTTTTAAATAAAGCAATTAATGTTATTTAATAATTTTATCAAATCAGTACTTAAAATAAGTTTTTTTTTTAATTTTAGCACATATTTACAAATTTTAATGCAAAAATTGAAGGTTATGTCAGATTGTTGTGACATACATCAGGTTTAAATATTTAACAATAGATGGAGCAGTTTTAATTTTTTGTACTAAATTGGTAAAAACTGGTCAAATATTAAGAAAAGCTAATAAACTTTTTGTAATTTTATGTAATTTTAACTCAAAACTTTAAATTGCATTAAATTATTCAATATTCCATGGTAAAATATATATATTTTTGCTAATTTTGCTACAGTTTTCTTTACTTTTATAAACAAGAGATGGCACTACATGTGCTCATTCTAACACTTGATATGGAATATTCATACCGTATCTAGAGCTAGAATGGATTTATTCTGTGTTTGAAAAGTGTGTGTATTTGCTTACATTCTAAAGCAGTCGTAGAAAAAAGTCGTTTCCGTCCGATTTGACTGAATTTTGTAAATCTTATACTTCTCGATTTTCTTCGGGCACAACTACCAAAACTAATCAGTTTACGTGTTAGAGAACTTTAAAGATCTTGAGCTAGCTCCTTCACACTGAGAATTCGTAACTGAAGTAAATACTGAACGTTTTTGTCTATTTGGAACCCCAGGCAAGGTTTGTTATTAATTACAAGTTGTTACAGTAAGACATAACAAAAGAACGTTTTATTTTACTGTAATAACTTGTACACGGTACCCCTCAATATTATTAAGTTAAAAAAAAATGTGCCCAAAATCTAACAACGGATCCTAGTAGTGGAAGGTCCGGACATTAAATAACCACTTTCAGTAAAATCCCAACCGTAGCGCTTTTCGAGAAAAAGCTTAACATCTCTTCAGGAGGATTCACGCTTCGTACCATTTACTTTTAGAAATGAGTTTGCTTTAATCTTATATAATTTTTGCTGCAGAATTCGAAACCCATTAAAAAATTTAGCTAACTCTATTCGTTTTCTAGAAAAACGCAATTACTTCTGCATTTAATGCCATTTTAGAACAACCATATTAAAATAGTTTTTTAACCTAACGCTCTTTTGGCGAGCCTAAAATTCAGCTTTACGCTTCTTCTTTAAAATCGTAAAAGTTCAAAGCATAATATGTGTATATATTGCACTTTCAGACCCTTTAATTAAACCATAGTTTCAGATATTTATGCTTAACTTTGTAGACTATGCTATCCGTCAAATTTTGATTATAATGTCAAATTTAGCAGAATCATGGAGATTAAATGCAGCGGTCCCAAAACCAAAATTTAATACATTATACTTTACTAAAAGTACAAAAATACTTTTTGTGGTAAAATTTCGTTTAGTCAGACTTAAACAGATATTTTTTTTCTAGATAATCAATAAGAAATAAATGGGTTTATTATTATATGATTGGGTGAACGGTTTGATCCTGGGTTATAACAGATAAACATTATTCTGTAAATGGTCTTAATCATCTTGGGAAACCTAAAAATGAAAATACCCGTCCTTTTTATGATTTTGGTTTTTTACACGATCTCAAATAACGCTTCTCCTTCCATAATATACTTTATTTTTAAACGAATAATAATTTTGGTCTATTAGCGTACAGAGATGTCACGTGGTACTGATGAGCGCCATCAATACGAAACTGCAGCCTACCAATCTTGCATTGAACATAATTATAAATAAGTTGGTTAAGACTTGACGTACTCTGCCATTTACTTAGGTATTACTGTTTTCAGTACATTTAAAAAGCTAATATAAAATATTACAAATATATAAAAAACATAGCCCTCAGGTCACCTTGCCATAGTTCAGTAAAAATAATTAAAATCAAATACAAATTGTTTTGAAATTTAATTATAGATCCAGTTCATAAAATAAAAAAACACTTAGAAATTAAAATTATAAAGCAACATAATTATTTTTAAACAATGTAAAAATGGAATTTTTCCTTAGTTTAAACATAAAACCTTAATAAGAACTGAGAACTTATTGAGAACCGCTGTCAGAAAAAATAACATTTCTAATAACACTAGTCTACACATTTAGGCTTAAGGATCTCTAAATATCTTTTTATAAATGGGTCAGCAGGTACAAAACATAAATATATTATGTTTTATAATTTTACAATTTTAAAATATAAGAATAAAGCTTTATTCTTAACTTGCTAAAAAACCGTTAGACTAAAAGACTGTTTTAATATGGTTGTTCTAAAATAGCATTAAATGCATAAGTAATTGCGTTTTTATAGAAAATGCAAATAGTTAGCAAAATTTTACAAGTGGATTCGAATTCTGCAGCAAAAATTATATAAGATTAAAGCAAACTCATTTCTAAAAATAAATGGTACGAAGCGTGAATCCGATCCGATCCGATGTTAGATTTTGGGCACATTTTTTTGTAACTTAATAATATTGAGGGGTACCGTGTGTATTTAATAACTTGACAATGTGCTTAATACTAAGTAGAATGTAAATATAGTATTTTTTTTATTTCGTTCTACATTTAACATATTTATTCTTCAGAGTTTTTGATGTTAGGAGGTTAATGGGTTTATTAAATTTCCTTTCTTGTAAATAAAACACTCGTGGGTTTTTGCGGGCCCGTCTCAGGTGCGTAAAAGTGGAATTAATTAATAGTTATAAATTAAGACGCAGCTGCCTACACTTTAATCCGCCTTATGTAACGTAGCAAGCTGTTAATTTATTATTACACTTATTCAGCTAAACGCAACTTGTTTGGGAACGAGATAAATGTATTTGGTATATGTAAACTAACGTCGGGAAAGGGCCTTAAGGACTGTTATATAATTGTCTTACTTTTACTTAGTTGTTGCTGGATAACACAAGCAATAATAGTGAGACGGAAAGGAAAAAGGTACCTCTTGTCAGCAATTTCCTGTTTTTAGTTATTGATATTTTTTAATTAAGCTCTAAATTCTGAACAATTTGGTGCAAAAATCATGTCTCTACGATTTTTTTTTAAGTTACGTCATTTAAATTTTATAAAATGAAAACGGACCTTTTGATAAAAACACACTTAAAAATTCAAAACTACACAGAATCTTTATTTTTTAATAACTAAGGTATGAAACAAAAGCTGAAAATGTCCTCTTTTAAACAAAATAAAAATATATCTCATATACTGAAATCTTCAAACGTTTACATTTACTAATTTCCACTGTACTGAAAAATTGAGATCGCCTACCAGAGGTCCCTTTTTTCTTTCCACCTCACAATTGATTGTCCGTTTTTCAAAGGTTTATTACTTTCAAGTAATCAAAAATTATAAATGTTTACGAAGCGGAGATTTTACTAACAATATACTTTTTTAAGCAAGAAATAGTTATTTATAATACAAGGGCCCAGAAGAACAGTTAGTTTAAGACCAACATTGATCAAAAGGTCATATTTCCATTTAAATATTGCAGTAAAGGTAAAGTATCTTCTTTTAAAAATCTTAAAAATAACAAGTTAGCGGGCAAAAAAAACTTTTTGGCCAGAAAGTTCAACTTTTCGCCCATAAAACATGAACAAAAAATGTCGCTTTTAAAATCAATCGAATAAAAAATAAAAACTGATTGAAAGTAACTAGAAAAACTCCAAAATGGTCACAGTGTTAAACTTTTCCGGACCGATTTTTTTTCCGCGCCGCATGTTTGTACCGCCTGAATTATTTTTATAGTTCGTCCGCGGTTCTGTGGGTCTTATGTCACAAATACGTGACAGTAATAAGAACTAACCTCTGTCGCGCATACGCGACATTCGCCATCCCGCACCGGCTGGACAATAACCGTCCCGCATGAATGACTCAAGGCCATACGAGGTACAATCGTCTGTCTAACAGTTGCGACACTAGACTCTCATAGGTACCCAAATAAACTTTAAGTCACGAATCAAGGCCATGTTGAGCCCCTATCGCGTATATGTGACATTCTATCGAGCGCACCAGATGACTTCTGACACCTATACGAGACATTCGTCCTGAAAAGTTTAAAGAGAAAACTGTGAACAGCGCTGTTCCGACCTTGTTTCATCTTAACAGCTAGTCTTTAATGGGTGCATTTTAGTGACACAACAGTTGGTATTTTGTTCTCACACTCCTTCACCATCACCCAGTAATTTGACGGTGAAAAAAATTTCACACTGAAATGAGTTTGCTGTCAAAATCAAAAGATAATAATGAATTACATATTGCTGTAAGAAAAAACGATGATTTAAACTTAAACCCAAACCGTTGGCGCTGGAAACAAATAACCTAAAGGCACCCAATACTATTGCGGTGCGGTCCTGCGCTGTTCTAAGAAAAGACTTTAAAAAGCCTTGTCGGTGTTGAGATATGCTATTTAGAGACGCTTGTCAATGGTACCCTTTCACTATAAACGTTGTTTTTTAGTTTTCTTTTTCATAATTTAAAAATTTTCCTAAATAAAGGTTTAGAAATCATTTAGAACATTGTAAAAAATTGCAAAATATATCGACGACATACTGACAAGCAAGACTCATTTTGTCCGTAAGTACACATATGTAGCAGAGAAAACTAATTTACGTAGTTTAATTATTAATTTGCGAAATTACACACATGAATATAAAAATCTGAAATAAGTAGCTAAAATTTTTTTTTTGAATTTTTTAATTTTTTAATTTTTTCTCTTTATTCGAATACTGCGGGTTTTAGTAAACTCAGGCCATAACAATAATCAATAGTTATTAATAATTATAAATTATAATTATTAATTTAATAGTTGTTTTATTTTACCATAGTTAGTCCTTGATCTTAAGGGAAATTCCATGGTAACTGTCGTTACAGCCGCATAAAAAATTACACTTTTAAATATTTTATTATATTATCATTTTTTCACAAACAATCTAAAAAAATAAATAAATAACAAACAATCTTTAATAATAATATAAAAAAATATCTAAAAGAAAGTGCCATTTTTTTTGGGGCTGTAACGACAGTTACTATGGAATTAAAACTGAAAAATAATCTTCATATATTTAAATTATAATATTACACAAGGGGCTGAGTATTATGCTGAAAAAAATCGATGTTTTGATGAAAATTTGCTGTCTGGAAATAATTAGGACCCTGGAGTTAGGACAGCAAATTTGAATGAAAAATGTGATTTTTTCCCGATAATTTGAAGAATCATGTGTAATTCGGAACATTATTTTTTAACGATTTATAATGTTAAACCAACTTTTATATATTTTTCATCGAAAAATTATATAAATTGTTTTATTACTTATCTTAATATTTTCACTGGCATATTTTGTGGTATTTTTTGGTAAATAATGAAGTAATAACAATAATTATAAATAGTAATATATTCATATTTAATTTTGCGGTTCTTGAGTATTGGAAACGTATAAAAAACAATATATTCATATTTAGTTATTAATTACTTTCAGGTATGAAATCTTGTTGTAAAAGAGAAATACTGAAAAACAGCTAATCTCACTAGAATTTTCTACTGTAGAAAATTCCCGATATTACTGTAATATGATTGGACAGAAATAAACACGTGTTCAGAAATATTGTTAAATGATTGGTTAATAAAAACGTTAAAAAATAATCAATAAAATATTTAATGAAATAAAGTTTAGTACCTTATAGACCGCAAACTATAAGGTATTGAATTCTGGAGTAGAGCAGTGCAAAATTTCTTTATACAATATTTTATATTCGCTTCTATTTTTAAATATTATAAAATGGGAATTTTACACTAAAGGGTAGATTTTTGCTCTTATTACTACTACTTAAACTAGTTAAACTTGAACTTGAAATTTTGAATAGCTAAGGAAAATTTAAATATATATAAATGCAAATCTCGTTTTACGGTAAAACAAAAAATGTCTCGCTGGAAAAAGATTCAGAATATTATAATGGAACCTTCGTTCTAGAATTTTCTAGAAATCACCATGTTTAGTCTACAAGGACCAATATGACATTATATGGACCTTATTTTTTCTTATTGTTTTAAAATATGAGGGTGATCAAACTCTAAGGGTCCAAACTGGACCTCCAAAATCGTGAAATTACGCAAAAAAATCTTGAAATCCTAATTTATTCCTTTTAAGTGTACAAAATTATGTGTCAAATTTTAAAATGCTCAAAAGTTTTTATCAGGTGCCGAAAATCAGCCAAAGTTGCCCCCAAAACACTAAATTGGACAAATTTTGACCATAAATTTGAGAAACGCTAAAAAAGCATTTAAAAAATATGTCATACTGGACTTAACTTAATTTTTTTCAATGCAATATAATAATTATATTATTTTTTATTATTAATATACATTAAATAAAAATAAGTTAAGTCCATTGACATATTTTTTAAATGCTTTTTTAGCGTTTCTCACATTTATGGTGGAAATTTGTTAAATTTAGTGTTTAGATTTCAAGGCTTATAAATTGTCCACTGATACAAAAAGTACAGCCCATTTTCAACGATTTTTCACGATGTTGCGAAAAATCACGATTTAGGGGTCCAATTAGAGCCCTTAGAGAAGTTTGATCACCTCATATTTTCAGGATGTTCTAGATACACCAGAATGAAAATTTTAAAACATTAAAAAATATTAATAAAAAACAGCAAATCGGGTACTAATGGCTTTATTACTATATAAAAATTTACACTATTGCCAACTGTTTCGTAACTGGTTAGGTTAAAATTAAACTAGTAAATTACACATTAAACATTTTAGTAGTTTAATTTTAACCTAGCCTTGAGAAAGTAACTAACCAGTTACGAAACAGTTGGCAATAGTTTAAATTTTTATATAGTAATAAAGCCATTAGTACCCGATTTGCTGTTTTTTATTAATATATTTCGTATGGCGTTTGAATTTTGAAGTAATTAAAAAATATATAAGGTCCACCCTAATATGACATACAAGTAGCTAAGTACCCACCACATGCCTTCTAAATTATTCCTTGTAAACTATTATATCTCAATACGTGTCCTATCATTTGATCCTTCCTTTTAACTGTTAAGTTTTTCATAAATATTTTTCCCCCCTTTTATTCATTACTTATTATTTTGTTTACTCAATTTATTTTGAAATAAGTCTACGCTTCGCCAGCATATAAAGCTAAAATCTAAACAACGGTTTTTGGAAGATTATTTCTAGTAAGAAAATCAAACTTTTTACATATTTAATTATGTAAGAATACATTTTTTTAATTTAAAAGGATATTTATTTTATAAAAGGGTTGTTATATCTGAGGATACATCTTACTTGCTTGTGGATAGTGGATAGTGGATAATAGTAATCCTAGCGAGTGAAATTAATCCAAAATTAACCAGTAAAGTTAACCTCTCTCTACTATGTTTAGTACATTAGAGGGAGAAAGAGGCTTACCTTACAGTTGTATGGTATATTCCTTTGATTCAATCGGGATATATGAATATAATTATTATATTTTTGGTCCTCAAAATCTATAACTTTCCTTTATCTAAATTTTTCTCGAAAATGGTTGATCCTATGGCATTACAACAAGTAGATTTTTTATATATTTTTACCTGAGGAATACTATTCTAGTAATAAACGCACAAAACAGTAAAGCAGCAAAAAGTTCGGGGCAAAAAAGTGATAAGACCCTCCCATTTTGGATGTCCCTGGTAGATTTTTTATATATTTTTACCTGAGGTATACTATTCTAGTAATAAATGCACAAAACAGTAAAGCAGCAAAAAGTTCGAGGCAAAAAAGTGATAAGACCCTCCCATTTTGGATGTCCCTGGTAGATTTTTTATATATTTTTACCTGAGGTATACTATTCTAGTAATAAATGCACAAAACAGTAAAGCAGCAAAAAGTTCGGGGCAAAAAAGTGATAAGACCCTCCCATTTTGGATGTACCTGGTTAAAGTAACTACATGCAAATGCCACTGGCTAATAGGCCTTAATAAGGAAAGAAAAAACATTGTTGCTATAACACAAAGGGTTTCTAAGTTATTAAATAAAAATATAATTTTTATAACCCCTTATAAAGGGGCGTAGCTCCCTTACGAGTCGTTTTTGGACATATGTTTATAGGAACTTTTTTTCATATTTTTTTATTTAGAATCACTCCGTGAAGGGAAGTGTCTCAGTTCTGAGACACCCTGTAGGACAATTTGTCGAGGCAGTATACTGCCTTATTACCCTAGAAAGCAGTAACGTTGTCCCAACGTTTTCACGTCAACTCTGATGTAATATTTTGAAAACGCTGCTATGAGACAAGCGGAGTTACTGCTTTCTAGCTTGGTAGGGCAGTATAGATGTGCCTTGTTCTGTAAAGCATTTATATTTTAATTTTAAAAACACCAGCAAAAAACGAACAAGACCACGTCGAATTTTCCCAATGCACGCGAAGAAAATGCAAAAATATTTTAATAAATCCGCCAGAGTTCCTTTGCTAGTCTACTAAGCAGTTGTAGCGGCGTTTTTGATTGCAATCTTACATGAAAATTATTTAAATTCGTAGACGTCTTCATTTTTTAAAGTGCTCTGATTTAACTTGCTAGATTTACATAATTGAAAGTAATTATATTGCAATGAAGCTGAAGAAAATTGAATTTCAACTTGTTATATCTAGCCATTTCTTTTGGTCCCTTCGCTGTCCATCGAAGTAGCCATTACCTTTTGCATGCAATAACCCTTAAGTACTTTGGTGTGGTCAAAATGACCACTCAGTGTCCACCGTTTTATAATATCTCCACCACTGATTAATTTAGCGCTCTGGTC
Source organism: Brachypterus glaber (assembly GCA_958510825.1). Taxonomy (NCBI): domain Eukaryota; kingdom Metazoa; phylum Arthropoda; class Insecta; order Coleoptera; family Kateretidae; genus Brachypterus; species Brachypterus glaber. The sequence goes on along the minus strand of OY294047.1, from coordinate 11,864,754 downwards.
TGCTCAGTACCTTTCAGTTAGTCAATAGTGAGTGTGATTCCGAAGCGGCAGGTAGGTGCGTTATTGTATCGAAGAGTTACTTCTCCGTAAAGTACGGGGACGGTCAAAATGACCACACCACAGTATTACCGTTACAAATATGTTTCATTTTCCAGATTTAAATTATGAATGTTTTTCCGTCTACATCACGAAAATCAGTCCGTCCATGTGACCCTGATTTTGAGGAAATTTTTACCAGGTGGAATGAGAAAATAGACGCTGATTTGGAGCATATTGAGGACGATTTTACCATATTTAGTGAACATGAATCGAGTTCTGAAGAAGATGGGAGTGACGATGAGGATGAGGAAATGGAGCAAGATGATGATGAAATGGAGGATGAGGAAATGGAGTCAAATGATGAAACGTACTCAGAGGGTGAAGAAATAAAACCTGATGTAACCTATGCAATACACCAATCTGTATGGTATGCACTAAAAGGATCTGTGGAAGCTGCCTGGAGAAGTAGGTTGCAGTTTTGTAGAAGGATATGCATTATATGTTCCAGAATATTTTTTTTATTTCGTTTATTTTATGTTTTATTACAATTTTTTGTTGTGATTTTTTTTGTGTTTTTTTTTGTGATTTTTTTTGTGATTTTTTTACCAAAAAATTGGCAAGCATGCCAAATTAGGAATAAAATTGTTGATTTTTATATATATATATATATATATATTTTTTTTTTTTTTAAATTATTCTAACAATTATTTAACACTTTTTTATATAGCATGCGTGAGTATGATATATATTTGATTAATTCCCTGTATCAGTTGTCAAATTTTGTTTTTTTTTTCCAAAATAATTACATAACACTTAGAGTGGTCATTTTGACCCCACCAAAGACTTAACGTAACTAATCTGGTACCACAGCACTTAAGGGATAACACGACTCAACAAAAAAAAAATGTTCTTTGTCCTAAAGTTTATATTATGATTTTTCGGTTCATTATGCACAAAAACGAAAAGAAAATACCTTCTTTTGGTTTAAAGTTTGCTTTTGTGATAGTTGTGGTAATAATACTCATTTTCGAATTTTTTTATAAATTTCAATTAGTTTAAATACATTCAAAAATACCGCAAGATCTGAGTGGGGTTTTTACGTTCACACAGTGCCTTCAGATGACACTCAAGTGATAAACAACGATCAGGTGTTTTGTACATGTCAAGAAAACGTTAAAATGGCATCGCGAAAGTGTAAATATGATGCTGATGCATTTTGCTACGTATGTGGTCAATTTATTAAAGTTCGAGACATGAAATATGAACTAAAAACATCTCACGTTCTCTGTGAAGCCTACGAAGCATATTTTGACTGTCCTGTTCGGAATTAAGACAAGCCATGGGCTCCAAATGTTGCTTGTAGTCATTGTAAAAGATGTTTGGAAGGTGAGCAATTTTTAATTAAGCAGTGAATCAAATGTAATAGACATATTAACGTTATCAAGTATTGGCCAATGAAAACATGATGGGAGACTATATCTGGGGTTTATTGAGAGAAAGTACTTATGAACATAAAAGAAAGGGTAAGAGTGTACACTTTTAAAGTATTTTCTACTTTTTTGTAAGTTATTTTGATAGTAAAACTTAATAAAAGTGATAAACAAATTTATTTCGACGGTTCTATCTTCCAATAAAAAATAATACCACAGATTTTGAAAAATATCGTTCAATCGGTCTTCTAAATATAAAAGCAAACTTTTTTATGCCATATAATTTTTTTTTGTGTAATTACGACCTAAACTATCGAAATTTTATACTTTAGAGTCAAAGTCAAATTTTGTGTTGACCCGAGTAATTAGAATTTTAAAAAACTCTTTTTTCAAGTAAATATACACCAAGCGGAATGTCATGTAGACGCTGTTAATACTAAGTGAGACACTTGGTCATGGTCCATACGGAAAGACTTTATTTTTTTTATTGTTTTCCCTTTTAAAAAAACCCTTTAGAAATAAACTTAAACCTTCCTTAGCTCATTTTAAATTTTTTCGTAGGCTAAATCGTACACTTTTTGCGATTTCGATGGTAACTTGTCTAATGTAGCATTTTTGCAGTTTCGGAGAGACTTGTAGGTGTATAAACCATATATTCTTCTTCAATCATTTTTAATCAATTTCACACAAGGTATTTGCACAGAATCTCGAGTCAACCACCTGTTTACATAATAAACAAGCAAGTTTGAAGTATGGCTGTTATCAAAGTCAAAGAGTGCTGCCGCCAGTGGTGGTTTTGCTAACTAACTTTTTTTTACGGCGTACAACAATGAACTCATTTTTTTACTGTAAAAAAATAGATGATATCTAACTAGTGTGCTCTGTTATAAAATATGAACATTTTAGTACGCTTGAAGAAAAACAATATTTTTGTATTAACTATTCGTTTTTTGAAAACAATTTTCAAAAAAAAATTAAGTCCTTCTCCATGAGTCATGGACTATGACCAAGTGACTCACTGAGTATTAACAGTGTCGACATGACATTCCGCTTGGTGAACAATTGTTTAAAGTGTCTATTTACTTGAAAACAGAGTTTTTTAAAATTCTAATTTTTGGATGCCCCCGGTAATGGCCACTTCGATCCGACCCGTGGTCATGTAAATAAAAAATATTTATATACAGGGTGATCAATAACTGCAAAGCCAAAATTTAAGAGGTGATACTGGATCCAAAAATATAAAAAAAGTTCCTTTAAAGGTTGGTCAGCAAATGAGCCCTAAGGGAGCTACGGCCCTTTAAAATTGTAAGAAAAATAGGTTTTTAATTATTAACTCTGGCGCCCTTTAAGCTAGAGTGACGAGCTTTTGCATGCATACTAGTATTAATAAGGGCAATAAGCTTAAGTTAATTTATTTTTTTTTTAATTTATCCGGAGGCATCCTAAACCGAAAAATGTATTACCCTTAACACATTTTTGTCCCAAAACTTTTTTATGTGTACCTTTTTTGGATTCTTTTTTTAAATATAAATTCCTTGAGTAAAAATACATAAAAAATGTCATATAGGTTAACACTGTAGGAGCAAACCTTTAAAAAAAATGCAATCAAGAGGAAGTAACATTTTGTGCCACCAAAAACTTTACTTTTAATATTAATCCTTTAATATTAAATTTAGGTGTTTTGTTAAAAAATACTTTTTTGCGCATTAAATTTTATTGATGCTTTTTTTGTTCCCCATTCAATATATCATCTTCGAAGCTCCCTTAGAGCTCATTTCCGGACCAACCTTTATAGAAACTTTTTTTCATATTTTTTGATAAAGAATCACCTCTTAAATTTTGGCCTAGCAATTTTCAAATTTTTGTAAAAAAATACAATTTTTTTTCCATTTGCCCCATTTGCCATTGTCGCACCCCAATGTTCACCAAAAACAATCCCGAGCGAGAACTTTTGAGTCTAGCTTAAAGCTTTCTCAAGTTATCGTGTACGCAAGATTTCCCGGACAGACCGACATCGATCCCTCGCAATGGACAGACCGACAGACAAATCGACCAATCGACCGACCGAGCGACAATTTTTTTTGGCTTGAAATTGATTTATATCGACATAAATAACGTAAACGTAAAAATACGCAAAAAAAATAAAAAAAATGCACATACATAGGATAGCAAAAATGCATGACGCATTACAATTTTTTGTTGATAAATAAAAGGAATATAATTTATCTGAATTGGTGGTTTTCCATTTAATAAAAACTTTATGATTATATTGATTAATGATTATATTTTTCGCACAATAAAAGAATATAAAAGAATAAATAACAAAATTTCAATTTAAAAATATTAATGGACCTGATGAGAATATTAAATTGATTCATTTGTTTTTACCCGCTAGACAATAGAATAGATATTTCGATAAAATACAGGGTGATCCGAAAATAGGTTTGCAAATTTTAAGGGTTGAATCCTTTAAAAAAAAAGTTTAAAAATTTCGAGGAAAATAATACTTGATCGTAATAGATTTTAAAAAGTTTGGTTCCCTTATAAAATATTTTTATTATATAGTATGTACGAATCTTTCATTCTTTTTTCTATAATGTGCTTAAAATTAATAACTGTATATGGACTTTTTCTATTTATATTCAAAATTTTAAATCCAATTTTCTCGAATCCATTAAAAAAAGCAACCAAGCGGCATTTTTTAGTTCAGTTTTTCAAATTAAAATAATATGAGATCACACACAAAAATTTATTTATATAGCTCAAACAGCTCATAAAACAAAACAAATATATTTTGATCGACCTTTAGAGAGTTCTAACTACTTTAGGAGGAATTTCCAAACCTAGGTATATCTCATGCTTTTTGATGTAGAATCACCTCTTAAAATGTGTAACCGCATATCTAAATCACTCTGTACGATTTTAATCCATAAATTTAATAGAACATATTTTGAGTTATTTACACTTTGAACTGCGGCCATAAAATAACGAAATACTGTGTAATAAATTGTCAAAAAACTGCAAAAATAAAACTAACAACCATAAACTTTAAAATATAACTTTAGATTTCCGAACATTAAATCTGTCCAATAATTTTTGGTTGAAAATATTTCATTTTTATTAGTTCTATATATAACATGTAATAACCTTAAAATTAGTAAAAAAGGATGAAATAAATTTCTATTATTGTAGAAACTGGAGTTTACGTCATCCGCGATGCAAGTTTCATCCAATGCAAGTTTGAGGAAAAGACGACTCACAATCTGTACGCTGTACCCTGATTAAGAAAAAGGGTTGACTCTTGGTACTGAAAATAGATTGATGAAATATTTACCAAATCAAAATTAAAAAAAAAAATTACATTATAGTACAAATTAAATTATATAATAAACTCATTTAAATATTATGTTCTATCATTAAATAATTAAAGCTCTAAAGAACACGTTTAACGATAAATAAGTCAAAAATTGTTAAAAATTTTGTGTGACTTTTAAATTGTTTAAAGAGAGGCGTAATTTTTACGCCATGTCTGTAGTAACGTTCCATAAATAAGATATCTGTTGCAGAGGGTTAAGGTGTCACGAGAATCGAGAAAATTTTCGTCTCAATCGTCGAGAATCTCAGTTTCAGAGACAAGAAATAAGTTGATCTTGTCTTGACCATTTCTGGACGAATAACTTCCCAACTAACATTCTTTGTGAATTTTACTGGAACCGCTACCATTCATGAGTTGTAATTACTTAGCTCTAACCTATTATAAAACTTTGTGGTGTTAAACACAATTAAACATGTTTTTATTGGTAAAAGAATGCTAAATGCTAAGACCAAAAAGACCAAGAATATTACTTTTATCCTTTTTTTACTTAATAGGAATAATAAAATTGCCTTCTACATTACCCAACAAAATGACCACAGGGTTATATTACTAAAATGTTTAAAAAGGTACGTCGCTGCTGCCATAAAAAGTTACCATAATCCTACCTTAAAGTAACCATTCCTTTTTGGTTATAATATAGATAACAACTAGGTTTTTGAAACATTATACATTACTAAACATTAACAGATAACTTTTAATTACAATTATAAGTTATCGCGCGGTTATAGCTACTAAACTAAAAGCTACTAAAAATAAACCGCCGTTTTAAGACCCAACTGGCTTTAAAAATTGTCATTCTTCTAATAATTTGGTTAAAGTTTCATGTAAATATCTTTTTCGTTGGCGAGTTATATTAAAAATTAAATTAAGTTTTCTTTGCAAAAATTAAACAAGTTACTTGAACGAATACCTAAGTTGATGTCTCCTATATAGGCAAGAATCCTAATCCACCGATAAAAATTAAATTCGTAGGCTATCTAACGAAATGGCATGGCATAACTTGAGCCCGTCGGTTTGGACTTGGTTGGGTGCAGAAATCTTGATTATTGATCTATATAACTTGACTCCCGTATTGTCTTGATCTTTTACTCTCTTGTCTTTATATTTTCTTAAAATCGAGAGGAGACGAGAAATCTTGATTTCTCGATTTTCGCAAAATCCTACTAAGGAGTACGCAGGTTTCTGAAAATTCACTTAAGATGCTATATGAGTAGGTTACTATATTTTTTCTGCTGTCCCAAAATAAATCTGTATCCCAGGGTTAAAAAAGGGTTTGCTAGTAAAAAATTGCAAAACCGGAAATCCCATATATGTTTACTAATTCCAGAAAAAGACCTTGTGATTGTGGTAGCTTGTGATACACAAAATACCTAGAGATTTGTTTCAATGAAGGCTTTTAATCTAAAATCTAAAACATAATTTAATTTTAGCGAATTAAACCGAATAAAATAAATAGAATTTAGTAGATTTAACCATTTTTTTATAGATGGCCTATGGATGAATCATTTAAAAAACTTATTGACGTCTCTGCAATTATGTAAAAATGGAAAAATGAAAAATAAACTGTTGTTCGGGACATTACTGGCTTTTAAAATTAAGACCTTAATATTTTTAATAATTTAATTCAAGTTCTATCAAAATATCTTAATTCGTTCACAAGTTATATCAAAAGATACATGATAGTTCCATTTTAAGAACACGTATATTTAAATTTTAATAAGTTTAACCTTAATTAGTTAAGGAATGTACATGGTCCTTTAAAACATTTTTACTTTCAACTACGTACCTACTATGTAGTGTATCTATAGATCTATAAGCTAATTTTAACAGATATTTTGCCAAATATTACTTTATAACTTTAAGCTTTAAACTTTTAACTAATAAAACTGAAAACTAAACCTGTTTTAGAAGTTATAAATAATTTAATATAATAACAAACAACGTTCTTTTGTGTCGTTAGTGGACATATTTGTTTTATTTTCACATAAGTTTGGCCACTGTAAAGCTACTCAGGATCGATACTGGAAGGAAAACTTGAATAGACAATTCCCAAATGACATTTTTGCACCATCTGCAGCTATTTATAGCTGATGAATTTGCTTTTCTTTTTGTGAGTAAAAAGCGATCAATCTAAAATAAAAGGCCAATATTTAATCATTTAATAAACATTTTTTATATGCACCGAGAAATATCGAACAAATCTACTATATGTTTACACTGTAAAAAGTAAACTGAATATTTAGTTACAAATGGACAGGAAGTTGTGATCGAATACAAATGTAATTTAATTTTTGTTGAAAGCACTATAACTAGTTCTAAAGTCACGTATAGTAATAATTTTCACTATAGCCGAGCGCGCTCTTAACTTTACGCTTTAACCTTCCTAACGCAGGATGCGTGCAAGTGAGAGGCACAATAGTCTATAGTAATTGCGCCGGCTATACTTTAATATTTAATTACTTTAAATGTTGATTGTTTTTTAACAATAATTAAATTACATTTGTATAGGATAAAAACTTCCTATTTCCTATCCATTTGTAACTGAATATTCAGTTTATTTTTACAGTGTGTAATTATATTTTCATTTATAGTAGAAAACCTAAATATTTGTAAAAAATATAATCAGTTTTCCAACGTTACCTATTTATTATAGATAGTTATTTAAGTAAGGCTAAGGTAAGTAATGACTCGTCTGGTCTGCGCACTCCAGATTTTTTTATTTTGTGTGCCGGTGTAATATAACCAGATTAGTGGCATTAAAAATAGTCGCTTTGAAACTAGTGGATATCACTTACAGAAAAAATAGTTCAAAGGGCTAGTAAAATAAATGCATTATTTAATGTTTAACAATTGTACAAAAGACATTTTGTCAAACTTGGGTCAACAGATTATATCCCAGTTTAAGCGTTAAAAAAGGGTCTCTCTAGGGACCATAGCCATTGTTCTTGAATGCGTCAAAGAAAGAAAGAAAAATAGCGCTTTCAAGGCTCTAATTAATGGATTAAGAGGGTCTGAAATGAATGTAATTAAATGCTTTTTCAAGAATTACACCAACAGGAGTGCAGTTACGGCTTTTTACTACAATGTAAAAATTATACGGAAGGAGAGTTTATTTTAAAACCATTAATGGATTTCTCATAATACCAAAGAAAACTGAGCTTTAAATATGAATTCCTAAAAAGGATGTGACCTAATAAAGGAAATAAATATGTATTTTAAGGCAATATCTTAATTATAAATATGCAGCATAAAAAATTATCCAGCCTGCAAATTAATTACAGGCTAATTAAAATTTTACAGAAAAATTACACTTTTAATTTAAATTCGGACTGTAAAACTGCAAATTTTGCCCCAATACATACCATAATTTGAAAATAATATTGTACTTTTAAATCTTGAGCATTTTAGAGACAATTTCAAAATTGTATTAAATGAAATTTAAAATTTTTAAAACTTAATTTTAGGATAAAGCTTTGCCATTACGTTGGTATTTTAAATTTTAAAAATTGGGATTTTTTTAATTTTAGGGGAAGTTGGGGTAAATTTTATATAAAATTGTGCTGTCGTCAGAGATAAGCATGTGTACCGAATTTCAGCTCTCTACGTTTATTCCAAGTGGGTGAAACAGAGCTTATCCTTTTACCCATATGGATGGTGATGGGGAGATAAGGGGGGATGTAAAATTTATTTTAAAATTTTATTATCACTGGATGAGTATGTAACCTAATTTTAGTTTTAAGTTATCTCATGTGGGTAAAAAAATTATTTTTTTTTGATTTTAGGGGTGGGGGGATGAGGCGGAAATTTTTATATTAAATTGTTTTGACAACCGAGTTAAGCATGTGTTCCAAAAAGTCTAATTTTAGCTTTTTGAGTATATTCTAAATGGATGACACAGAGGGCATTTTGTAGAAAATTTTATAGGCTTTCTTTTTTGTAAAAATTATTTTTTTAAACTGACCGTTTGGAAGTTATTTGCAAAAAAGTCGAAAAGTGTACTTCAAAATCAATCAGTCGATCTCACCTTCAATTATTCAGAACTTCTGTACCTTTATCAGGAAAGTCCAGACTACATCTCCACCAATTTTCAAGATTATTGGATTTTTTTGAGGCAAAAAACCTTCGTTTCTTGGACTATATAGTACCACTGCAGTGCATTTACTGAAAAGGCATAGAAAAGGCATACCTGCATATTTTAAGAAAATAATTTACTTTTTTAAATGGATATATTTTAATTCAGCATCAACTTTAATCATTTTTTTTAATTTTAATTATTCTTTATTACTAATCAATAATAACAATTCAAAATATATTAATAATACAATAATAACAATCCAAAATATACGGCTTGATCAGCAAATTCTACGCTCAAGCAGAAATCAATCATTTTGCGCTTTTAATACAAAAATAACTATTGGTTTGTTGGGTAGTTTTTTAGTTCTTTCATTTCTCTTGAGATTTTACCATGACTTTTTATTTTGCGGAAACGTGACACTATTACTATAATGGCAGTTTTGTATTACTTTTCTCCTGCTTGGACAAAAATTGTTTATTAGGTTTAACAATGCCCAATAGCATTGCCCACATCTATTAGAGTATTTGCCACTCGGCTTTCAAGTACACTTCTTGTCAATAAAAGATGCACTTTAACCTAAGTTGTAACGAAAATTGGTACTTATATCTCTCATTTTTATTACCTACTCTACCTCTCAGGCCCAAGCACCACGTTTCGGCAGAAATGTGACCTACCATGGGAGTAATTTCCATATACTTATGAAGTACATAATATCTAGTCATCCTCTGAAGGGTGGGTGAGTCACCCCATTTGGGGTTATTGCCCCCTTTTTAATGTCTACGTTGGATAGAATACTACCCTTCTTAATGTGGTGTAATGGTGATATCGATTTGTTCTTACAGGATTATTTTAATTAAAAATTTATGTGTGCATACAAAATTTATGAAACACAATTTGTATTACTACCTATTATAATTATTTTATCAGCGCAATCCTAGTAAGAATATAGTTTTACCAGAATAGAGATTTCTTTCGGGACAAGACGAATCCCGATTTCGAGAAAATATCGAGAGTGTAAAAAATCAAGACAAGACGAAAGTCGAGACTCTTTATTAAGAATCAAGGCTTCCTGACTCTTGATTAAATTTTTCTTTTTTTCATACACCTACCACTTAAAACTATCTACACAGAAGTTATGAAAATAAATAATTATTATTGAATATAATTTATAATCAGTCATTAATAAAAACTTTTATGAGAATATACAGCATGAAATTTAGGTTTTCAACATTTTAGTAATTAATTTTTCGTCCTCGAACCGTGAAATTTCACCTAAAAATTAATTTTTCTCTAAAACGGTTAATCCTACAGCATTAGACCAAGAGTACCTTTTTTATGTATTTTGATGTGAGGAATCATATTTCAAAAATAAAATTACAAAAAAGTTACACAGAAAAAAGTTTGAAACAAAAAACTAATAAGGCCCCCCAGTTTTGAACACCCCTGGTTAAAATAAGTTCATAAAAATAACATACGAAGATGGGCCTTATTAAGGTTAGTTTACATTCAAAACCTCGTTGCTGTACCTCAAAGCATTCCTGAGTTATTAAATAAAAACCGAATTTTTTAGCCACTTTCAAAGGGGCTTAGCTCCCTTTCGACGCATTTTTAGACATTTACTGGACATCCTGTATAGTCTAAGAATCCAAGAATCCAAGTCATGAAAATCAAGGTTTAGAGCACGATTAAGGTATACCCAAAATAATAATAATTAATAATGTATAGTAATGTATTTTTAAAATTTGTAAATTTTGCCAGGCGCCGGTTAATACAGGGCCGGCCTTTGCCCTGAAGTTTAAGGCCCCTGTTCAAAAAAAAATGATGACCAAAATTTTAATTACTAAGGTCCTCAATTAAGAAAAAAGCTTTACCCCTGGCAGCTCTTTCGGGGCTGGCACCTAAAGCACTTAATTCGTGCAAGGGCCAGCACTAATAAATACCAAAATTTCTGCCCCTGATATTAAGTGGTTGGATAAACATTTATTTACATAAAATAATATTTAATTAATTTCAGAGAAAAATTTTCGCCCAACATATTTTCTTTAGGGTGGAAAAACTTTTAAAATCATTAAACGTTATGAGTCTGAAAAACTTGCTTTGATGTTTAATTATGTCAATTTGAAATACCCCAGGGAGAGAAAAGTTTTTTAATAAAAACTTAATTCTTTACAAATAAGGTTTATTATTGATTTCTAACTTGAGTGGGTCTAACTCTCTAATTCTATAAATAAGTCGATTGCTTAATACAGGATGATTCTTACATAAATGCATTCATTTTAACCATGCTCAGAAAATAAGAAAAAGTTCCCATAATATATGAGGAGGTGACTTTCAAAACGCAGTTTTTGACAAATAACACATTTCGAGATATCAACCAAGTATTAATTTAGGAACTATAACAGCTTTTATAGTACCAATGAACATCAGGTATTATCTATTTTAGAGAGAATAGTTAAATTACATTGGCGAATTAAATCAGTTTCACTAATTATTAACAAAATTGCATATTAAAAAAATCAAAAACTACGTTTTGAAAGTTAAAGCATAAAAACTGCGTTTTGATAGTTCAGCATTTAAATGGATATGAATATTATTAATAGAATCTCTTGTGATATTGATTTTTTAAATATTTTTTAGGTAAGTATAGATACAAATAGTTTACAGGGGCTGTCCATATATTATGTAAAACCTTTTTTTACTATTTTGGACCTCTCTGTGTAACGATTTTTTCATTTAACTCAACACACAACATGACACTAGGTAATTTTATTTTTTGTCCAACTAACTACAAAAAAGATATGTGGAAAAAAACTTATTTTAGGGGACGTTTAGGGGAAAATATTTTTATGTGTGGTAGACTTTATTCCATTGTGTTTCTTGACCCAAAAACTATAATACTACAAATTTTAAAAGTTTTGGTGAGCTTAGTTCCTTAAAAACTGGGGCGTATATAAATAAGAGGGGGCGTATAGGGGTTTCGTAATCCCTAATCAGATTAGGCTGAAATTTTGCATAAATCATCCTTATATATATTTAAGATATTTTGAAAGATATTAAGCCGATATATAAAAGGGTGTTCAAATGGCAGCCAGTCCTAAAATGTTTTAACAACGAGTGAGTTACGACTTTAAATGCATTATATCTTCCAACCAATAGAAATTAAGGGAAAAAATATTGAGCAACTTTATTGCATTTTTTGTGCTCTTTCATTTTCTGTGCAGTTTTTGTTTCTAGTAGGTTGCAATCAAAAGTTATAGGGCAAAAACTAGTTTTTAGGGTGTTTTAAGGGCCGTTTAAGGGTCTTCCGAAACTCTAAAATCGATAGACTTTTTTTTATTGAATTTCCCATCCCAAAATCTATAGGAATACATACTTTCTTTTGACTGAGGAATTTTGTCGCAGTTGAAACCTATATTGACTGTAGTATAATTAAAAACTGCGTTTTGAAAGTCAAGCTTTGGTTCAAAAACTGCGTTTTGTTTTTCCACGTGGTTTTCAACACACAACATGACACTAGGTAATTTTATTTTTTGTCCAACTAACTACAAAAAAGATATGTGGAAAAAAACTTGTTTTAGAGGACTTTTAGGGGCTAATATTTTTATGTGTGGTAGACTTTATTCCATTGTGTTTCTTGACCCAAAAACTATATAGGGGTTTCGTAATCCCTAATCAGATTAGGCTGAAATTTTGCATAAATCATCCTTAGATATATTTAAGATATTTTGAAAGATATTAAGCCGATATATAAAAGGGTGTTCAAATGGCAGCCAGTCCTAAAATGTTTTAACAACGAGTGAGTTACGACTTTAAATGCATTATATCTTCCAACCAATAGAAATTAAGGGAAAAAATATTGAGCAATTTTATTGCATTTTTTGTGCTCTTTCATTTTCTGTGCAGTTTTTGTTTCTAGTAGGTTGCAATCAAAAGTTATAGGGCAAAAACTAGTTTTTAGGGTGTTTTAAGGGCCGTTTAAGGGTGTTCCGAAACTCTAAAATCGATAGACTTTTTTTTATTGAATTTCCATCCCAAAATCTATAGGAATACATACTTTCTTTTGACTGAGGAATTTTGTCACAGTTGAAACCTATATTGACTGTAGTATAATTAAAAACTGCGTTTTGAAAGTCAGGCTTTGGTTCAAAAACTGCGTTTTGTTTTTCCACGTGGTTTTCAACACACAACATGACACTAGGTAATTTTATTTTTTGTCCAACTAACTACAAAAAAGATATGTTGAAAAAAACTTGTTTTAGGGGACTTTTAGGGGCTAATATTTTTATGTGTGGTAGACTTTATTCCATTGTGTTTCTTGACCCAAAAACTATATAGGGGTTTCGTAATCCCTAATCAGATTAGGCTGAAATTTTGCATAAATCATCCTTAGATATATTTAAGATATTTTGAAAGATATTAAGCCGATATATAAAAGGGTGTTCAAATGGCAGCCAGTCCTAAAATGTTTTAACAACGAGTGAGTTACGACTTTAAATGCATTATATCTTCCAACCAATAGAAATTAAGGGAAAAAATATTGAGCAATTTTATTGCATTTTTTGTGCTCTTTCATTTTCTGTGCAGTTTTTGTTTCTAGTAGGTTGCAATCAAAAGTTATAGGGCAAAAACTAGTTTTTAGGGTGTTTTAAGGGCCGTTTAAGGGTGTTCCGAAACTCTAAAATCGATAGACTTTTTTTTATTGAATTTCCATCCCAAAATCTATAGGAATACATACTTTCTTTTGACTGAGGAATTTTGTCGCAGTTGAAACCTATATTGACTGTAGTATAATTAAAAACTGCGTTTTGAAAGTCAAGCTTTGGTTCAAAAACTGCGTTTTGTTTTTCCACGTGGTTTTCAACACACAACATGACACTAGGTAATTTTATTTTTTGTCCAACTAACTACAAAAAAGATATGTGAAAAAAAACTTGTTTTAGGGGACTTTTAGGGGCTAATATTTTTATGTGTGGTAGACTTTATTCCATTGTGTTTCTTGACCCAAAAACTATATAGGGGTTTCGTAATCCCTAATCAGATTAGGCTGAAATTTTGCATAAATCATCCTTATATATATTTAAGATATTTTGAAAGATATTAAGCCGATATATAAAAGGGTGTTCAAATGGCAGCCAGTCCTAAAATGTTTTAACAACGAGTGAGTTACGACTTTAAATGCATTATATCTTCCAACCAATAGAAATTAAGGGAAAAAATATTGAGCAATTTTATTGCATTTTTTGTGCTCTTTCATTTTCTGTGCAGTTTTTGTTTCTAGTAGGTTGCAATCAAAAGTTATAGGGCAAAAACTAGTTTTTAGGGTGTTTTAAGGGCCGTTTAAGGGTCTTCCGAAACTCTAAAATCGATAGACTTTTTTTTATTGAATTTCCCATCCCAAAATCTATAGGAATACATACTTTCTTTTGACTGAGGAATTTTGTCGCAGTTGAAACCTATATTGACTGTAGTATAATTAAAAACTGCGTTTTGAAAGTCAAGCTTTGGTTCAAAAACTGCGTTTTGTTTTTCCACGTGGTTTTCAACACACAACATGACACTAGGTAATTTTATTTTTTGTCCAACTAACTACAAAAAAGATATGTGGAAAAAAACTTGTTTTAGAGGACTTTTAGGGGCTAATATTTTTATGTGTGGTAGACTTTATTCCATTGTGTTTCTTGACCCAAAAACTATATAGGGGTTTCGTAATCCCTAATCAGATTAGGCTGAAATTTTGCATAAATCATCCTTAGATATATTTAAGATATTTTGAAAGATATTAAGCCGATATATAAAAGGGTGTTCAAATGGCAGCCAGTCCTAAAATGTTTTAACAACGAGTGAGTTACGACTTTAAATGCATTATATCTTCCAACCAATAGAAATTAAGGGAAAAAATATTGAGCAATTTTATTGCATTTTTTGTGCTCTTTCATTTTCTGTGCAGTTTTTGTTTCTAGTAGGTTGCAATCAAAAGTTATAGGGCAAAAACTAGTTTTTAGGGTGTTTTAAGGGCCGTTTAAGGGTGTTCCGAAACTCTAAAATCGATAGACTTTTTTTATTGAATTTCCATCCCAAAATCTATAGGAATACATACTTTCTTTTGACTGAGGAATTTTGTCGCAGTTGAAACCTATATTGACTGTAGTATAATTAAAAACTGCGTTTTGAAAGTCAAGCTTTGGTTCAAAAACTGCGTTTTGTTTTTCCACGTGGTTTTCAACACACAACATGACACTAGGTAATTTTATTTTTTGTCCAACTAACTACAAAAAAGATATGTGGAAAAAAACTTGTTTTAGGGGACTTTTAGGGGCTAATATTTTTATGTGTGGTAGACTTTATTCCATTGTGTTTCTTGACCCAAAAACTATATAGGGGTTTCGTAATCCCTAATCAGATTAGGCTGAAATTTTGCATAAATCATCCTTAGATATATTTAAGATATTTTGAAAGATATTAAGCCGATATATAAAAGGGTGTTCAAATGGCAGCCAGTCCTAAAATGTTTTAACAACGAGTGAGTTACGACTTTAAATGCATTATATCTTCCAACCAATAGAAATTAAGGGAAAAAATATTGAGCAATTTTATTGCATTTTTTGTGCTCTTTCATTTTCTGTGCAGTTTTTGTTTCTAGTAGGTTGCAATCAAAAGTTATAGGGCAAAAACTAGTTTTTAGGGTGTTTTAAGGGCCGTTTAAGGGTCTTCCGAAACTCTAAAATCGATAGACTTTTTTTTATTGAATTTCCCATCCCAAAATCTATAGGAATACATACTTTCTATTGACTGAGGAATTTTGTCGCAGTTGAAACCTATATTGACTGTAGTATAATTAAAAACTTTTTTGAAAGTCAAGCTTTGGTTTAAAAACTGCGTTTTGTTTTTCCACGTGGTTTTCTAACTAAATTTTAATATGAAATAACAAATTTTTATTTTTTTTTTTTTGATCAATAGATCGAATATGCATTAACCAAATACCATCATTATCTCAATTTTTCAAAAACTGTCAAAAACTGCGTTTTGAAAGTCACCTCCTCATATGTAGGTTCAAAAATCGCTTTTAAAGCTAATATACTATGTCCTTTTAAGAATGGTGTATTTTAGGATCGATTTTGAAATTTTCAAATAAAAAGTTGGTGGTTTTTTTATTTTTTGACGTAATTTGTTGAAATTTTGGTTTTCGGTCCTCGAAACGTGAAATTTTACTTGAAGGCGGTTAACCGTACATTACTTTTTCAATGTATTTTTACCTGACAAATTATATTCTAATAACAAAGCTACCAAAAACATATATAGAAAAAACTTTTGAACAAAAAAGTAAAATATAACTAGATGAAAATGATATAGGATAACAAGAGTTATAAAGATTCACGTGCAAAACTTCGTTTGCTATTCCTGAGTTCCTGAATTATTAAATAAAACCAGATTTTTTTTTTGAGAGCGTTTTGATATTCAAAATTAAAGTTTGATACACCATTTGAAAGCAAATTTTACGAAGGGGGAAATTTTTTTTTTTTAAGTAACTGATAAATTCACTAGTATAGTTACACTCAAAAAATCTCTTTTTTAAGCGTCCGTGACACTGAAAGGGTAAAAGGTCACTGAATGTCTGGTAGTATAAGAATGTGTATTGTTTGATATTGAATGAAACCTGCTAAGTCTGAAATAGGGTTGAATAAGTGGGCAGAAGGTACTCCATTTACTGCTGGTACCGCGTCATGTTTATAACAATAAGGAAAGGGAAGTAGGTACTTCAAGGGCGGTCGTAATCGAAACGCGATATTTATTAATGCTTTTAGGTACTCTTTTATTTTTATATTTTAAATAAATACTACTTCTGTTTGTGAAAAATAAGATTGATTGTAAAAATTACATTTGGTAGAGCGGTGGGACTGTAAACACCTTAATAAGTTAATTTCGAAATAAAGAAAGACATAGAAATATCGAATGTTCAACATACAAGTACAATGTAAAGGTTATGACACCTACCTTCAGGACTCATCGGCGGCTAATCCAGAAAACAGGATACCCTGACAATTCACTTGACTCCTGTCTAAACATCACACACAAAACAGTTGTTTTATAAATAGTTTGATTTGATTTTTATCACCACATATCAGTATAATTTGATAGAAAATTTGAGCTGCGTAAAATGGCGCACGCTATAACGAACGGTTTTCGAAAGAGAGCGTCTCTTCTTCTTCTTGGTGCCAATCTTGGTGCACCTGTATGTTATTTGAACTACTATATGATATTTGAACTAATATATATCTAATTATTAAACAAATTAAAGTTGTTTGTACAACTTCAATATTAATATTGAATTAATGTTTTAGTAAAATTATGTACACATAAGTTTTAAAATCTGGGTAAAAATTAGTTTAAAAGTAAAATATATTTCCAACAAAACTTATTGATATTCTATGGTATAATTCAAAGTTATTTTGCTTTTCTAGCCATTAGCCGATTTCTATCGGAAGTTAAACCTCCAGAATATAAAATGGATTGGAGCCAAAGTGCTAGGGAACATAATAACTTATCCTGTTAGATGAATTTATATAACTCTGTCGATCTTATACATTAGGAGTTTTGTAACATTTATGAAATTACTTTGCTCTTAATTTAATTCGTGTTACTTTCATGGGTTATTTTTATAAAAAGGTACTGTCTTTTTGGCTAGGAAAATCTAACATATTTTTACTGATTTCGACTTAGCAATATGCAAAAAACATGGTCAAAATGTTTGACTTGGCCATGATTTCAATACATCGGCACTCTTAATAGTACTAAATTTTCACAAAAAGTTTTTATGTTATGTCGTGATAATGTCACTTTAGAAACAACTAGCATTTCTCTTAGTTCATAAAGCCAGGGGCCGTTAGTGGAAAGAAAATAATCTGGTCACCCTCACAGATAAGTAAACAAAAACACTACAAATATACCATTAGTATTCAGAAAACGGAGTATGTGCAATTAGTATTAGAAAAGCCCGCCAGGCGACAATGTGGGGTGCAGTTTAGATAAGGGATGAAACAAGTCCAAACCGGTTTATTTTTTGAGAGAAAAATATTTCCTTGAATATACACGGAAAAAAAAATTATAGCTAGGAGCGCTATAACACACATACCAAGCAAATTATAATCGCTTATTATATACAAGGCTTTCTCTTACAATTATGGCAGTCAGTGTAAAAATTTATATGAAATACTTTCATTGTTTAGTGAATAATAAAATATAACAAATAGTATGGCATTTATAGCTTAAATAGATTTAATTATTGTCCGTGCTAATAATTTTTATAATATAATAAAATTTCTGTAAATTTATAATAGTGCCTGTAATAAATATAATCGTGTCTGTAATTTATATAATCGTTTCCAATTTATTTTTAACATTATTAGTTATTGTGTCCCTTATAATCTATAGCTTAAATCACTATAATTTGCCACTGTTACCAAATATCTTATAATGTATAGCGCAGAGTCCACTAATTTCTTTCCGTGTAGTTAACAAGAAAACATTTTTCTTTTAATCATAACATAAATTAATATTTTAGAATTAAGGGGTTGTTCTGATTTTTTATTTAAAAAAAATAAATTATTTTTTTGTTGCTTTTTTATACTGCTATTTAAATTAGCGCACATTAAGTAATAAAGGCATGGTTGTAAGTTCTTTATTGTAATGAAATAATGAAAAAATCTTGCTGTTAAGAACACTTTAAAAAAAACTAAATATTTATAAACAGTGCCAACGTTGCGAAGGTAATATTGTCCCTTCTTCTTCAGGGTAAAAATTAAAAATAGAAATAAAAAATTATATAAATTTAAAATCTAATTGTCAAAAAACTGATAGATGAAAATTAATTAAAATAGGTAAAGGTGTAAAGGTGTATAGATGTATAAGTGTATAAAGTATAGGTAAGGGTGCTTTTTTTTTCGACTATTTTTGTTTTTTCGGTCCCATCACGAAATATTAAATTCTAAAGTTTTTGTTATTTCAAATTATTATAACAAAAACTTTAGAATTTAATATCTCAAGAAATATTGATGTTAGAGATTTAGTGCCAAGGACCATTTTTGTAGGAAATTAAATTTTCTACAAGTTTATCATTAGAATATTTTTTGTAGCTCTTGTCAATTACGAGATAAGGACAGAAAAACGTAAATTTTATGAAAAAATTGGGTTTGGTGGCCCAAACTACCTCACCAGTACGAGTTATGATTATGCCGCAATGGGCACTTTTGTAGAGCATTCAATTTTGAGAAATATCTGTCTATGGTCGAAGCGATGCCAAAAATGCCTCTAAGCTATAGTAATTTAAAGAAAAAAAATCAAAGTTTACGTGTACTTTCAATGGGAAATCTTTACATGCCTTGGTCCACTACTTAATATTAATATTAAGGGCTAAAATTTTGAGGGAATTTTTTTTAGGGTACTTCCAACAAAATTTCGTGATGGGACCGAAGAAACAAAAATAGTCGAAAAAAAAAGCACCCTAGTATAGGTATAAGTGTTTAGTTAAGATATGTAAATAAGTAAAAAATTAAGATATATGAATAAGTAAAAAGAACAAGAAATATTATAATTTATTAAGTTCTTTATTGTTATTAAGTACATTTTTATATATAATATTGTTGTCGGTAGGTTTTTAGTGTATCCACTAATTCAGTATAAGGTTACATACAATACTTCGATTAAGTTTGGCGATTTCTTCAAAAATAATTTATCACCCCCCCCCTCCCCTCTGAACTTTTGAACGAGTTGAGATATCGATTTCAAATTTAGAACTCTTAAATAAGACAACTTAAACTATCTTTAAGCATATATTTGATACTTTTATCTCTTAAGATGTGAGCAGGGGGGCATGGGGGGAATTTTTTTTAAATAGAAAGGGGGTAGTGTGATACATCATTATAAAGCCTTTAAAATTCTCTATATAACCATACATTTTTAAAATTTTTAAACATGTTTTTTTAGGTTTTGATTTTTCAGTTTTTTGTGCTAAAAAAATAAATTTTTAAAATTTTTTTTTGTTAATTTTTATTTATGTCAACTAAAATTAGTTTAAAAGTATAATTTACTTTTTTTCATTATGAAATTAGGCATTTTTAAAAAATTGTTTGGATTTTTTAGAGAATATTTGACAAAAATACCCATTTTTAACCCTATTTTTAACCCAAAAAAAAAAGTTAAAAAAAAATAAAAAATATACAGTTAAATGGAGAATTTTATAAGCTTTAAAATGATGTATCACACGACCCACCTTTCTATTTAAAAAAATGTCGCCCATGCCCCCCTGCCCACATTTTAAGAGCTAAAAGTATCAAATATATGCTTAAAGATAGTTTGTTGTCTTATTTAAGAGTTCTAAATTTGAAGTCGATATCTAAACTCGTTCAAAAGTTAAGAGGGGGGGGTGACTTTTGGACCGCTCTGCAAGGCAATTTTATTGAGGGACCTGCACCAGCAGCACACGGAAGCATTAGCACAACGGAGGACGCAGCCCTAACAGCAGCAAACGTGTGTGACCAGCTTGAGCAGCTGGGGCTTGTTAGCATTGTGGCATAAATGAAGACCGGGGTTCGGATTCCTCGTTAAAAATATTCTCAGGGGTGGGTACACGGTCTTGTTTTCAGACTTGATCTATCTCCCCTTACGGTTACTACTACTACTACAACAACTACTACTACCCCTTACGGTTACTATATAATTCCGTACCGCCAAACAAGGCACTAGTTGACGTAAGTACACTTATTTTTTACAAACATAAATGGAGATGGTTCATTAAAAAAAGTGGTCGGTCATTTTAACCAAGTGTATCGTACGTAAAAGTCCACATTTTCCAGGAAAACGTCAAAGAATAGTTGCACAACGGCGGGAAAATGCATCAAGTTAAGTGCATTTTCAGCTTAATGACTTATGTTTTCTCCCCTTTCTTTAGAAAACCTTTTTTATTTCCAGTGGATGATTCACTATCCTTGAAAGTACTTTTTCGCTCTTGTAATTTTATCTACACTTCTTGAACTAAAACGTATTTCTGTATCTAAAAAAGCTCTTAAATCAAGCATCTTATTCAAATCGTTCGTTTTTTATTTTACGAGTAGTTGTCTCTATTTTCCAGCAAAATTCATATTTTTCCGCATTTTCCACCATAATGTGGCTGAAGTATCAAAAGCCTACAGTTACACTGATAAAAAGAAATAAAATCTGTGTAAAATTACGACAGAGATTACGATGTATGAACTGTAAAATTGTATTTTTAATGATAATTACCAAAACATATACGCAATATGTAATAGATTTTAAATGTAAAAATTGATAAACTATGTATATCAATGTTTTGTTAAACGTAAAATTTACCTAAATGTAAAAACACATGCTCTATGTATATTTATTCTTTTATCATAACAAATTTTCATTCCGGACCTGTAAAGTAATAAGTTAGAATGTAATTTTTCCTTTGAGTTCTACGTAAAAATACATTGCATATGTTTAAGTAGCGCTGTGATTGGTTTATATTAATCACGTGGTGACGCAATTATTCTTGTGTTGTTAAATCGGCATACAGAAAATGTTAATGGCGTCTGTTAGAGTATTATGCTTTATTTTAAAACATGTTTAAGTGTAAGTTCTGTGAAGTAAATTTAAAATCGTAAAAGATATACAATTTGCATTGCTATTATCATAGTTTAATAAAATCACGTTTTGTATTTGCTTACAAAATTTGCAGTTTTTTACTTCATGATGGGGTATATTGATTTTAAAGCAGTCATACATTAGGCAAGTTTCGTTCCATGCAAAAAAACTTCAGCTATAGTATATTAAACTTCAAGATCAAGTAGAAGTAAACAAAAGAATCGCTCTGACGGCAGCTGGCCCTTGGTTTCATTGATTAAAATACTCGAATGTTGCAAATTAAATTTAGAAGATTTTAGGATGTATAATTACATTCCAAATGTACTTTTTGTACATTTTCAATTTACAAGATTACATTCAAAATGACAAGTCACAAGAAGCATTATTAGCATTATTACATGGGGCATGCAATATTTCGGTACAGGTTATGGCTACAAAATAACCGTATTTGTTAAACGTAATTTTACATGAAATTTTTTATCAGTGTAGTCTTACATTAAAAGTTTGGCAAAGGGCAAGTTTATAGCAAGCTATTCAGTAAACATTAAAAATAATACTAAAAGTCTTTTTTTAGTAAAATATAATAAGAGTGGGAGATCACTATGAATGGGATTCTTTTTTTTTAACTCCTACCAAAATTTTATTTTTAACCTTTTATACTTATTTTTTTTTTTTTTGTTATCATTTTTAGAAATAAAAGAACAGAGTCCAAGTGTTAAACCTGAATAATATTTATTTTTACCGAAGCTACAAGCATTAAAAAAAAAAACATAACTTGTCCCATTCTAGAACACGGTATTTTTAAATGGGACAAAAATACAAAATTGCTATTGCTCTGTCAAATTAGCATATCCAGAGTTGGAAATGTTACTTTCTTATGAGGTTAGACCACTTTTTTATTTACAATCATATAAAACATAAAATAAATAAATTACATTTAAACAAATAAATATTTGGTTATGTTGCTTCCTCCCTCACCTGGGATCCCCTAGGTGGAAGACAAATTATATAATTCAAGCGATGAGGCATTAAGATTTGTGTCCTACTGTACATTATGGCTGCTCTCTTTGTGACATGGAGAATTGTGGCCAACTATACAGTATGGATGCTCTCCTTGTGACATGGGAATTGTGGCCGACTATGTAGTAAGGATGCTTTTTTTGCGGTGTTATCTTGAATAGTTAAATTTGATTCTACTTGCCTTAGATTGAACTAAGTGGCAGAAATAATAGTTTGATCAATTTCTATAAAAAGAATTGTTGGACAAAAATTATATCTGTACCTTACAAACAGTGATTCGAAAGTCACTATAAGCCGGTGGCCCACAGAAGGTAGTATGCACATTTGGCATTTGGCCTGCGTGCAAGTGATATTATCATGCATTACTGTGGTATTCTCCCTTCAATGTAACTTTTTTCTTGCCCTCCCTCCCCTAGGTTTTACCATATAGTGCGTCAAGGTAAAACCTAAACCCAAAACAGGTTAGATAAGAGCTTTTTTCTGCCCTTGGTTAGAAAAAAGGTAACTTTTATAACTTGTTAAAAAGTATATAGGAATGACTAATTTAGCAAATTTTTATGGTGTACAAAAAGGACATTTAACTATTACACTAGGCAACACGGTTTCTTGCGCTAAAACCGAATCTGGCCTCAGAATATTTCTATTACCTAAGTTTTCTAAGAAAAATGAGATAAAAATGTTAAAAAATCATTATCCCTCTTTTGTTCTAAAATCATAGGAGACAAAAATATTCCAAGGACAAATTTGGATTCGGCGACTCAATATTAGCTAAAAAATACCCAACTTAATACATAGAAATTTTAAACTCATAGGTAGAATAAATAGGGATAATAAAAAAAAAATTAAAAAATAAATGGATAATGTGACAAAACTAAGTAGGGGTGGAGGGTAAGAAGAAGGGTGCATAAGGGGACAAGCTTATCGCCACGTACTCATGCTAAAAATTGTCAAAAATCATTACTAGGGGGTCAAAAATGAACTAAAAAAATGTTACATATTATGGTTCTTATGTAATAAAGTAACATTTTTATGATGTAGAACCATTAAAAAAACAAACAAAAAATACACAATATTTTGTTTTATAAATTATTTTTAAATTGGCATAATTGCATGTACTAAAATTTAAAAAATAAGAAGTGCTGAATTTTTTTTAAGGTCAAATTTGGATTCTGCGCCTTTAAATTGATAAGAAAAATATATTTTTTGGGCTCGGGAAAAAAGTTTACACTGTGTACTTTAATTTTATATCTTTTTCATTTATTTACTTTTTAGGAACAAACTAAGCAAAATAAAAAAATATTTGTATAAACATTTTTGTAGAGAATTTTATAATCTACAAAGTTCTATAAAGTTTTTAAAAAAATTTGATAGTTTTGCCACAAATGAGCAATTAAGTAAACTCTGCACTTTCATTTTAACCTTTTTATTTTTTTTTCACGTACTTACTCTGACAGTAGGTTCTTGACATATAGATTTTTGAATTCCTCGTATTTTTTTTAATATACACTAAAATTTTCAAAATTCTACTCTTTTTTTTAAAGATTTTGAAAAAAACATCATTATTACCTGAACTTATATCTCAAAAATTTTAGGTGCTTGAATTTTTCTAAGGTCAGATTCGGATTCTACGCCCTCGAATTAGAAAGAAAAATTTACTTTCCGATCGAAGCAAAAAAAAAAGTTGCTATTTGTTGCCTAGTGTTATTGTGAATAAAATATTTTCTTTTCTAAAATGATAATAAAATAAAAACTGAAATCCTGTTAAAACGACAGCAATAATTATTATGTACACTTATATTGTAGAACTTGCCTGTTTTATTATGGTATGAAAAATCTTTGATGATGATACTTTTAAAGTAACATTATTATAATTTTAACAGTCTTGGGTATAAAATACCTCGTAAACAGGTCCCTTTATGACTATAAATAAATAAATATATTAAATTTCAGTATGTAAATATTCTTTCAACTTATCTTTCTAACTTACAGAGTGATATTGGTATACTGCACAGATTCAAGCTACTGGTCCTCATACTGACTGACCAAGAGTCAACTCTATATGCTGGTGGAGACAATATTTTCAGACTTTATTCAATTCAGAAGTAATGTCATTAGATAGGTTTGGAGAATCAAGTTTAGCGGCGTTTAAAAGATTTTCAGTGTGCCGTAATATTTGAGTGATCCCTTAATCAAATTATCGGGCTTATCCGAGTCATCTCATATTCCTCTAAAAATTTTGTTGGTAGTAGAACCAAATTAAGCTATTTTCAAGTGAAATTGCGTTAAAATGATTACATTTATCTTAATTATCCGGCTTACCCCGCATTCTCCGAGCTTCAAACGGATGACCTCATGAATGCCTTCTTTAAGTTACAACAAGTTTCATCAAATTCTGTTCATTCGTTCCAAAGTTATACGGAAACAAACATAAAAAAAAACAAAGTCACACGTCGAATTGATAACCTCCTCCTTTTTGGAAGTCGGTTAAAGAGTTCCAATTTTACCAATCCATTGAACTACAAATTAATATTCACAAAACTTCACACTGCTTTTGGTTTTGTATTCGAATTAAATAAATACCGGTCTGCTGATTAATTTCAATGGCATAAAAGATGTATGTTGATTTTTTTCTCCAGTGCTCTGAATGCGTCTCCTTCTGTCCGTCTCGAGAAACACAAAAGAAGAATGTGAATACTTGTGCACTGTACATATGACCTTTAAAAGATTTGACTGCAGTTCTAAAAAGTTAAATGTAAATTCAGCAGCCGATGGCCAAAAGCCACGGATCCCCACTCTGTCGACATGTGTTTTCATACTACGTCTCACAGTACTGAAGATAGCACACAGTACTGAAGGCAGCACAAAGTATTTTTTTTTTAGACCAGCGACTAAAGATCCCTAAATGGCGTAGACAATACAAGGCGCAACTTTCCAGTGATATATTAAAGCCGTCAAAGGAAAGGATCAAATGTCGCAGCGAATAAATATCCTCAAGTGAAGCGAGATTTTCCAGTCCCATGTCAAAACAGCCAAATAAGACGATCAGATGTGACCAACTTAGCTGGAAGTGGTGAGAATTGAAGTTCCTATTCCTTGGTAAACTGTAGTTCCCAGAGTGTAGAAATAAAAACCTCTTTAGAGTAGTAAAATAGTTTTACCTCCCCACCCAAAATTACTAAATAACTAACTGCTACTATAGTCCATCCAGTCATGCGCGAAAGTAAGGGACGCTGCCCGTTTTACACAACAGAGCGCTTGAAAATCTGCATGCATGGAGATAAAGAAGATTGTATAAATTGTAGTATATCAAAAATTTAACAGATGTCGGTACTGTTTTCCTGCATATTCTACCTAAGGGCCTATCCAGAGATCCTTATATCAACCATAGTACATAAGAAGGCGATGCCGTGATTGGCTTGATCGCATTCTTATGTAATATGCTTGTTATGCGAACCTCTGCTTAGGCCTTGTCATTGTAACCTTAACATTTGAAGTTTTGCTTGTTTTTAATATAATTTGCGTTTGTACAATATGCAAATATGTATAAGATGTGAGTGTATGAAGAATAAACCAAAAAAGAACCGTTTTCAATAGTTTTAACGACCACTCGTTGTGAAAAGATGTAAACAAATATCTCAATATGTTATAGTCTAAAAGGTAAGTGTTTTTAACCAATCAGGTGGCCTAAAAATCATCACTATTTATAAATTACCAATTATAATCAGTAATAATTTTTAGAACCTCTGTAATGTACAAGTAGCTACCTACTTAAACGAGATTTTATTTTCCTACAAGTATATTCAAGGTAGTCTGGATCCCTCTATTGAGGGTTAGTTCTTGTTTGCAGTCTATTCTGCAGTGTTTGAATATTTTTTAAGTGCAATGTCAACATCCTTATTGGTTTACTTACTTAAACATGTGTCAATAAGCACTGATCTAGTGCAATGTATTATTATTATTTATTTTGTTTATTTATTTATTTATTTTAATATGTACAGAGAATCATGGAGAGCCCCAAATAAGTTACAAAACTTATGCTAGGGGCTCTCAACTAATTTTGAAAAGAAAAAAAGTCCAAACATTTACAAAATTGACAAACGTAACAAATAATTTTAGTCTTCCATCTTCGCCTTTCCTCCATTTTTACAGGCTCCTTGTTCCTTAAATACTATTCCCACAATCTCCTTTCCAAATTTTTAGCAGTATTTACAGAGAATTTTTAATTTAGAAATGTATTTAAAAAATTTGGACAATGACATTGACATTGACACGTACCTATAATATTAATATTGTAATATTAATCTATATATTTTTTAATGAACAATTCAGAAACAAAATCAGAAATATTAAAATTAATATAAAAGGAAACTTCTATAGCAATAAGTAAAATAATAATTAATAATTATAATTATAATTAATAATTATGATAATAATTATAATTATTGGATACTGCTAGGTGTAATTATAATTATAATTAATAATTATTGGATACTGCTATCAACTTTAGAAAATTTCTAGGAAAGAAAATTAAATCTTGACACGGTACTAACAACTTGATTTTTCAGGGTTCAAATATGGTCTTTTATAATTATTGGATACTACTATAAACTTTAGAAAATTTCTAGAAAAGAAAATTAATCTTGACACGGTACTAAGTAACAACTTGATTTTTCAGGGTTCAACTATGGTCTAAAAAAAGCTTTAGGATGCTGTTCACGTCCATGTAATAAAAATGTCTAATTTGGTTTCTTAAAAAAAATCAGTTTAAAGAAGTAGTAAGGTTCGTTAGGTACATTGAATGGTTAAACACCTTTAAAAAAACTACACCTTAATTGAAGTACAAATATTATTTTATAAGCATGTTTCCAATTTAAACAAGGGGCTAGGGATACAGGGTGTGCTTTGAAAAATACATCTGCGCATACAGAGTGTTCCATTAGATAACAACTATTTATAACACAGCGTGCAATAGGTTCTTGAAACCAATAACTGCTTCCTTTTTTGGACTGTCGATAGGTTTATCCAGTCTCTGCTTTTAGCAGTAGATGTCGCTAGCTGTTTTTGCTTTTCCTTATAACGATTTTTAAACTCTATATAGAGATATATGGAAAGGATTTGATTTTCGTAGCTGTCCCTACTACCGATATGTGGCTCTGAAGAGTGCTAAAAAGCACGAAATCGATCAGTCACTTCGGAGGGACGACTGCGTTAATCAAACAAAAGTCGTTTTAAGGAATAGTAAAATGTTTTATATAGATCTTTTAAATTTGTAAATATCAAACAATTTAATTTAGTTTAACTATTTATAACTAGATGAACAGTTACAAGTGTTTTATTTAAAAATCGGCACTATTTTTGGTTGTTTTAAAAAGAAAGGTTACTTATTTATTTCATTATACGCTACATAGACCTTAACTTATGTGAATAGGCAACCAGTGTATTATTATGTATGTATCTACATCTTAAAATAAACTTTTATTTGCACGCCCGTGTGTTGTGTAAGTTGCATATTTAATTAAACTTTAAAAGTCTTTATCAAAAACTGTAAACAACATTTATTAAGGAGCCTAAAAAAACATTAATTCAGGCTCCAAATAAAAAAAAATAATAACAATTAATTTATCTAATACCAAAAAAACCTAAAAGTAGAAGTTTTATCCCACCCTTACCCCCACATCCTTAATCATCTACCACCAAAATCTAATAATGTCTTTAAAAGATTACAAGAAATGTTAGGTATGCAAAAAAATGCACGAGGCTATC
This sequence comes from Brachypterus glaber, assembly GCA_958510825.1. NCBI lineage: Eukaryota > Metazoa > Arthropoda > Insecta > Coleoptera > Kateretidae > Brachypterus > Brachypterus glaber. The sequence goes on along the minus strand of OY294047.1, from coordinate 11,836,412 downwards.
CTTTCTAGAAATAGAGTTGTCTAGTATATAGACAGACTTGTTTGTTTTACAAAGTTTTAGTCTGGAAGGTCTAAAACGTAGTAGTGGTAGTAGTAATATTAAATAAGAAAAACTTTTTTAACAACCAAGTCAGACACCCGCTATATAGGAAAAAATTACACTGTAAAAAATATTTCCTGCAATTTATTTACCAGTTGGTACCGATTAATTTAAAAAAAAATCCATCTAAGTCACGTACTTTAATATTTAGTGGGACATGAAATGTTGCGCGTTTTTAACAAAAATTAAAGTGCAATTGTATAGGAAAATAATTTCCGATTTCCTGTCCATTTGTTACAATTTTCAGTTTTGCTTTTGACAGTGTAAAAAAAATTATTTCCAATTTTACCTTAATTTTTACATTGTAGATTTTATAGGATATAATTACCAGTACTACGCGAATTTCCAGTACTCGCATAGGCGGCGCGCCGACTCTAGCGTTGACGCAAGGTTTTAAATATTTACAATTTTATTTCTTTTTATCTTGATTTTTTTAAATGATTCCATTTAAACGAATAAGGTGGGAAAAAAAGTTATCGATAAATAAAAATTAAAAACTTTCGTATTTTTAAAAGGTAAAAATCGAATGTCGATTTTTTCTTTGAAAAACACCAATATATATACATATGTATAGTTAATATGTTTAGTCAATATTTTTTTGTGTAACAAATTAGTAGTCAAATGTTTCGATTTAGTGACCTTTATAAAAATTTGCCCCATGATTCAGCAAAATTATTCCTTAAGCCTATGTTTCTGTGTTTATTTTCAACGTTGATGAGTCATAACTCAGTTTACGCCGACTACTGATAATTACACACTATACATAGCCATTAGATCCCCTTCTTTTCAAGTATTACATTTTGAGCAAAGGAATCTACGAACTATGCATAAGAGGAAAACAAATGAAATTTCAGTGTAACACCATATTGTGTCTATATGAAAGGGGCGGCCAAAATAATAACTAAATTGCAATATTAAGCGCCCCTAGAACGAAAACTTTCGTATCGGCAAGGTAATTAATCGCACCCCTTTTACATTAAAGTAAAGTAGATAATAGTGTTAAATTTAATGCCTAGTAATGCTCTCAGAAGAAGATTTAAAGTAATTTTGTTATTATGCCTATCGTTTTTATAAACCTAAAGGCTATAGTATATCGCTAAAAATAGCGCCAGGCCGGAAACCGTGGGGACTTCGAATCCAGACTGAGACCTGACTTCTTTCTAATTTTCTCTTCTGTCCGATATGTCACTAATATTTTCTTTTACTATAGGTAACTTTTAAATTTTAGGTAGAAAGTTAACAAATAAAGTTTACAGGGGGCAATAAAAAACAGGTTTATTTTAGTTGATTTTATAATAAATAATATATATCGTCGGCTTAGTGTGTTAACCCGCTAACTCCTTTTGACCAAACTTTACAGGAGGCGAAAAAAACCTTATACTTATTTCTATAATTATTGTATAATAAAATGAAAAATCCCGTTTCTTTATTACCTTGTTTTGGAGGATTTAACAACTATCAACTATAAAAAATTAATTTAGGCTTGATTTTTATTAAATTAAAAATGAGATGCAGGTTTTCTACCTTTGAGACAAATCTCCATCAAGGAGTTGTCAGGTTTTAGGTATACCTCCATTCAATAAAAATCAAGCCCAAATTAATTTTTTATAGTTGATAGTTGTTAAAACCTCCAAACACACTAATAAAGAAACGGGAAAGAATTTTTTCGTCTCTGTAAAGTTTTTTCAAAAAATAAAGCAATTATTGCAAAGGTTTTTATTTTAGAAAATGAAGGTACAAAGTACTGTCTTCAACAATAAAAAGCAATCATTTTATAAAATCCTGAGTACTTACTTATGTTATATTTAAAGTTGCATATATTCAACTTTGAATTTATATATTGCACAAACAGAAAAAAGTTCTAATAGTATTTGTAATACTTGTGTAAGACATTTGTTGCAAGTACAAAAATATTCACAGAAATTTTGACATTTTTTTTTGATTTTTATTTTTTTAAGAAAACCGAAAAAAAAAATGTGAAAACAGCAATTTTTGACCCGATTCACCCCTGTTGACGGTACATTTCTATACTAATTAATGCAAAAAAAACGATTTGTTTTGCTTCTATACCTTTTCGCTGGACCACTCACAAATATATTTTCATCATAATGCTCTTGAGAGATTTTCTATTTTGTTTAGTGCAAAAGTTTTCTGTTTAGCAATTCAAGAAAGTTAGAAGATATGTCTGAAGAGACTTAATAAAGTGTATCAAAAGTTATGCCATTACGGAGTCAGTTTTAAAAGTTGCTCTTTCCTACAATGCAACTTGGTTAAAGTATAAATATACCTTCCGATTTCTTAAATCTAAAATTTGAATTTAAAAAAAATAAAAATAGCCTCAGAATTTCTGATACAAAAAACAATGTTAAAATTCACAAGTGGTCACAAAAAAAAATTAAAAATTATAAAAAAACTAGATGCACAGTTTCAAGCAACTTTATGTTATGTTATATTATATTAGGTTATGTTATGTCATGTTATTATAAGGAAAGTTGCGTGAATAGGCCATTAATATACCTTCGTGTTGTGCAAGTTTGATAGTCAGTATTTCCAAAACTTTATAGTCTAGTAAAAAACTGCATATAGCATGTTTTATAGGGCTTAAAAAAACTTAAATTTCATCTATAATTTCAAAATTGGATAATAAATGAGATATGCTAAAAAATCTCTTATTGCTTTAACACCAGTATCTCGAAAAAAATGTATCCTTCTATAATATAAAATAATTTTTTTCCTCTGTCAACAATAGTTTTTCCTCTGTTAACAATAGTTTTTCCTCTGTCAACAATAGTTTTTCCTCTGTCAACAATAGTTTTTCCTCTGTCAACAATAGTTTTTCCTCTGTCAACAATAGTTTTTCCTCTGTCAACTTTAAGAACCCCTGCTCGCCAGGCTAAATAAAGTGACGTTTAATAAAAGTTGACAGAGGATAAAACCAGGGGGGTTGGCGAGCGAAGCGAGCAGGGGGTATCCCCCTAGTTTTAGATTAAAATGGTTTATGATATTTTTTAAAAAGTATTTTTTTTTTCTTATAAGGTCTAAATTAATAAAATCCAATAATATTTAACTTAATTTTAACCAAAAAAAAACGCTTAAAAAAGCACTTGTCCATAAATTGTCTAGAAATGGACTTATTGAATTTACAAACAGAAAGCCCTAAAACCTTGAGAATTGTGAAAAAAAGATATGGTCAAAATTTTTGAGTTGTCGACTATGATTTTAATACTTTGGGGTCACATGTCAAGGACCAGGGGGTTTGTTCGGGGTCGTTTGGGGTTGGAATGAGACTCGGTTCTTCAATTTAAATACATTTGGTTTTGGGCTGGGTTGGTGTGTCTTCTACGTTTTGACTTTAGTGCTTCTACTAAACTAAACTGGACTTAACATCTCTTAACTCTCAACTTAAAGACTCAAAGACTCAACGCCCTAACGACTGCCGCTTATTTCATATACAATAATTATAATAATAATAATAATTATAATTAACAACATAGTAGAGCATTTATAACCTGCCTCAGCAAAGATACTTCTGTTGCACGGCATACTTTGATTAATATAATATAACAGTAGATAATTAAGAAATATGTAAAATATAAATAATATAATAACCGCATAAGTAAAAAAAAAGAGGAAGTTGGATGAGTTTGGACTAAATTGAATGAAAGTTAACAGTGTTAGACAAAATTATTAGTGATTTATTTAAAAACAATGTTTGGTAATCAAATTATTTGGATCATAAACTAGCATTTGCCCTAAAGTGTGTTTTAAAATAATAAAACAGACATTTAAAAAAAATAATAATTTATTATAACTTTTATATCCTTTACCTTATACCAATTATTTTCTATAAACCAAACCAATAAATGCTTCTCATTTCAAATAATTTGTACAATTTTTCATCAGAATGTGTGTTAATCTAGTTTTTATAATAAAAAGTCTAATAAGATAAGATCATTTATTTCCTTTAAAACAATAAAAATAAGTAAAACAATTTTAGGCTTACCTGATGATTTTTTGGGTTCACTTAACGTTCCTGTTCCTTCCTAAAAACACATAATTTTTACGATTGTATAAATTGGGCCTGGCCAATTGGCTTACGACGCATGAGCATCATGCGTTGCTATAGTAACTTAAAGATTGTTTGCAATAGGAAAGGTTTAAAAAATATAAACCTTTCTTGGAAATACTATAGAATTACCGGTGTAATTATTCCCTATTGTAAGGTATTTCTATGACTTTTCCACAAACAATATATAGGCCAATGAAAACGTTGCATTTTTAGTTTCTTGACCAATGAGATCAAAATGAATCTGATAATTTTTGCACAAATGCAATTATCACTTGGTTACTATGGAAACAAGAAACTGACAGTTACTGACATCTTAATAAATGTTATATTTTTGCAAAATGTGTGTTTAATTTGTGAAGCTTACCTTTAGTTGATTTATTTTTATTGATAAGCAATATAAATGCTTATTTCATTACCAAAACATCCTAGGTATAAACCCTAATTAATTTATTATATCAACAAAAGTACTCGAATCTACAAAGTATATCAACAGATAGATTGCTTTGCTTGGTATTAAAAACTGGCTACTCAAAGCTAATTTAAACACTTGAAAACTAAACTTTTTAAACAAAAACAGCTATGATCTTAATTTAAATGCTAAAATATATGATAACAACTATTTTATTGGAATAATTTCAAGCATAAAATATCCCTTAAGCAAAATTTAGACTTGGCAACATTCGCGAACAAGTGAACATCGTGGTTTTAAAAAGCGCGGCAAATTTGAGATTAAAATTTTTAATTATAGTTGTAAAGTGATGTTGTTGTTTAGTTCTTAAATTTTTAATTTAAATATGAATCAACATAAAACATTGTAAAATTATATACTGGCTTATTTATATATTATAGTCTTTCAAAATGCATGTTGAACTATACATAATTTTTTTACTGTATATAAAAAAATATTTTGCTTAAGGAAATTGTTTTCGTGCATTTTTCATCAAAATTTTTGGACCTGCTGTCTCTGAATTTTGTAACACGAAAAATCCACTCAAACAATTGCCGAGCAAAATTTTTTTTTAATACAGTCAAAAAATTATCGATAATTCAACATGCACTTATGATATTACTACTGACAATAAATCCATCCATCTAAATGCAAATAGAGCGAGATGGTAAGATTTGAATAATCAGTAGTTATATTATACGAGTTAATATTCCGGGCAAGGACCCCAAAATCAATAAATTATAATTATATTTACCTAGGTAGTAATATATAATAGTACGTTGTTGGTAAATCACCATGTGATTAGAAATTATCATATAATATTACAGGGTGGGATTTTAAAATAGGCTATTAGAAAATTATGGGTGTTTCTCACAAATCGTGAAAATTTGTGTCCGCAGTGAATTTACAATAAAAACATTTTTCTTTTCAATAATGGTTTATTGTAAAAGGTTTTTTATGTTTATTATTATACTATTCATAGCGCCTGCGCTAGAATAGTATTATACGGTAGTTTCGAATTTCCCAAAATCGCCAAAAAACGTCCTAACGGGGGTGAAAGGTTTTTTTTTTAAGTGTGCGTATCTTAGAGATCTCTTCATCTAGAATCTTCATATTTGGCAAGAATTTTCTTTATTGAAATCGAAAAGATACGGGTTTCAGGATTTTTCGATATTCGACCCCTAATAGGGTAAAGCGGGTTTGAAATGAAAGACCTCTTAATTTGGATTCTTCATATTTGGCAACGGACAACGGGCCTGGTGATCCTAGCACCCGAGTCTAAGGCCAACAACAAAAAGATCCTGTAGGCAAGGTATCTGCTTACAAATGCTTTTTAGTGTCTCGATTCGTACGCGGATGAAGTCTCGGGTATATGCTAGTATAATACATATACGGTGGTTGGCCTATATACCGAATAATAATATAATATACCATATAATATAACAACATATTGTATTAATAATGCTATAATTCTATGAGTGTACGTTTTGAGTTATTGGATACTTTATTTAATGGAGGACAAGCTGTCACTAAGAAGAAAGATACACGGACCTAAAATAAAATACTGCTCATAAATAATAAGGATTATAGGGTGTAGAAATATGGGAGAGATGAAATAATTGTCTAGATATGAATATCTTTTTTAAACTACTCTCAGAATAACTTGATGCACTGGATGTGCATTCGATCGAGCTGTATTAGATAAGATAAGATTAGATAAGTATTACGTAACGCGTTATGTTGTGTGCCTTTGTAATCTCAAAAACGTTACACCGCGTTAAAGAGGGGGAGGGGGGTAGGTGTCAGTAAAACTGTTACATAACATTTAAAAAATTATAAACTTATAAAATGTATATTGGGTCACATTTTTAACAATGATCTAGGCCTAAAGAGACGTATTCCTTGCAAATTTTATTGCACACGGCGTGGTTAACAGTTCACTAAATCCTCTAAACAAAAACAAATTAGAGATGGAAAACCATAGCCAATAACCGGTTTTCGGTTAACCGGTTGCGGAAATTACATCAGACCGGTTTTGAGTTAAAACACGGAAGCAATAACCGGTTAAGAACCGATTTAAACCATAAAGAAAAATTTCCTTTCATTTTTTTTACTTTTTGTAAAAATAAAAATGTTACTTAACAAATGGGACGATTCTCGCAAATGTTAAGCCGCGTTACATGGGGAGGGTGGAGGTCAAAAAGACCAAATTTCGCATTACGTAATACTTGAACGTTCCCTAAGATAAGATAAGTTTATTTATGCTTTAACTCACAGGTTTGCACAAGTGATAAAAATTACAGAAATAGTTCATAAATAAATACTTACATAAATTAGTATAAATCAACTTCAAATAAAAATATAAGTGGAAGAATTTGAATCCAGGTATTCGTTGAAGCTTTAAAAAGCGTCGCAAAAAGTCTTAATTATAATTAATAATTATTAAGAATCGTTTTATGCTAGTTTTAAATCAGTCCAAACTTAGCTCTCTAAACAAATTGGACATAGTAATTTATAGATATTCTAGACTCGTTTGTTCTTAAAAAGTTTAATCTCAAAAAAAAGTTGTTCTTTTAAGAACAAAAAGGTATAAGTATGTACGTCTCCTTCCTGTGTATATAAAGAAGGATTTTTCTTGACATAGATATATCTACACAGCCCCACAAAAGAAAAAAGTGGGTGTACCGATGGACCAGACTGGGCAATTCTTACGTATTTTTAGTCGCTGAATCTGGGGCCGGAATTTTAAAGTTAGCTCGTGTTTTTTTTTCCTTACCTTAAAAAGCATCATTTTTTCGAACATTTATGTTATGTTTTTTGAGGTTAGAAAAAAAGAAGAGCTAACTTTAAAATTTTGATCTCTACTTTTTTTTTGTTTGTGGGGCTATGTTAATAATACAGGTGCGCCTTCGCCAAAATTGTAAATAATAATAACACAGGCACACAAAAAATGGTCAGTTTCTGGGGTCGAGACTAACATTTCTATACGTTTTTGGGGTCGCTGAATCCGAATCTGGTGTTGGTTTGACTCGGCCAGGTCGCATTTCGTTGCTAACCTCAAAAAAGTGATGAAAGTTTGGACTTCTTCCACCACATTTCATCACCTTTTTGAGGTTAGTAATGAAATTCGACCTGACCGAGTCAAACCAACCCAGGTTCGGATTCAGCTGCCCCAAAAACGCGTAAAAATGTTTGTCTCGATCCCAGAAACAAAACTTTCTTTTGTGTGCCTTTCTAATCTTTGTGTTATAATATTATTATTATATTTATATTTTATTTATCAATTCTTTTTTATACTTTATAAGCGTTTTTTTATCTTATAGATAAATATAGTGTGGTGAACCAGACTTTTTTTCATGTAGGCACCTGTGCACAAGCACACCAAAAAAAAAGTCTGTTTCTGGGGTCGAGACAAACATTTCTATACGTTTTAGGGGTCGCTGAATCTGAATCTTTGGTTGGTTTGACTCGGTCGGGTTATATTTCGTACGTTGCTAACCCTAAAGAAGTGATGAAATATTTCAACTTCCATCACTTTTTTGAGGTTAGCAACGAAATGCGAGCTAAGCGAGTCAAACCAACCCCACACAGAAAAAAAGAATTCTTTGAACCAAACTCAATGTCCTTGAAGGAAAAGCGCAGGTCCTTGGACGAAGAGCGCAGATCTTCATTCAAAAACCCGTGCTCTTCATTCAAGGACTTTGACTTTGGTTCAAGAAAGCCTTTTTTCTGTGCAGATGCGGATTCAGCGACTTCAAAAACATATAGAAATGTTTGTCTCGATCTAAGAAACAGAACTTTTCTTTGTGAGTCTTTGTAATCCTTGTGTTCCAATTTTATTATTTTTATTATTATATTTATATTTTATTTATCAATTCTTTTTTACGCTTTATAATCGTTTTTTTATCTTATAGGTAAATATACTAAATTAATTTTAATTCCTACAAATTTAAATTTGAAATAACTTAAAATATTAAATTAGTGTAGTTTGTCTGATGAATAATTTTTATAAAAGTTTAAGCTTAAACTAGAAATATAATTAAAAATAAATAAAGTTGGTAATTGCAATTAATTGATTGGTATTGAGTTAAAGTTAATGATATTCTTAAAACTTAATGAAGAAGAACTTTTTAATAACAACGCTTTACATGGTAAAAAAAATCTGTAATAAAACTAAGTTTTTAACCGCTGTATTAATTTTAATTATTTTAAACAATCCTAAACAACCCATTTAAAAAAATAAATAAATAAAGAAGTATTTATTTAAAAAAAATCTTTTACAATAAATATTACACACTTATAACAATTATCATTTTAAAAAAATATTGACAAAAACTAAAAAGATATATAATTTTTTTGTGTAAGGCAAGTAAATATCCAGATATTGGATATCTAATTATAAACTGCCCTTAAATAACAAAGCAAATTCATACAAACTGTGTATATTCAAATAACCATGCATAATTCCTAAAATATTTTATTAACCGACTTCCAAAAAAGGAGAAGGTTATCAATCAATTCGACGTGTGACTTTGTTTTTTTATGTTTGTTCCCGCATAACTTTGGAACGGATTAACGGAATTTGATGAAACCTTTTGCTACTTAAAGAGGACATTCCTAAGGTGGTCCCGTTTTAATCTGACGCTCGGATATTGCCGGGTAAGGCGGATAATCAAGATAAATCTCATCGTTTTAACGCAATTTCACTTAAAACCAGCTTAATTTGGTTCTAATACCAACCAAATTTTTAGAAAATGAATGACAACTCGGATAAGTCGAATAACTTGATTAAGGGGTCACTCAAATATTACGGCAGGCCAAAAATCTTTTAAATGCCGCTAAACTGGATTCTGTGGACCTGCAATATTAAAATACCAAGAGAAAATTATAAAATTTGTGATTATACCATAAGGCGTTATTTGATTATTACTTAACGCTTAAAGTCTTACAAAGATTTTATATAGTATTTCGTTTAAAATAAGGTTGTTTGGACTCTTGGTCGCTGAAATAAAAATACTACTAAATTTATTTTTTAGAAATTTATCTTTAAGATTATAATGCCACAACGCACTAATAGTGCGTTGTGAAGTCAGTAACTTGACGAGAGGGAAGACAACTATAATTTAACTTAGATGACCTTACAGAACTAAAAATTTGACAAATAAAATGTCAGAAAATATTTGACACATTTTATTTCATTGATTAAATTCATATTTGGTTGGTAAATCAACCTTAAGTATACAACCTGTTCCAGAACTCGCGTACAGAAATTTGAGGGTTTATTAAAAACCCTCTGGAAAATATGAAAAAAATTTCAAAAAAAATCCATCTTCAATACTAAAAGGAAGCTATTTAATCTGACCAATCCTGTTGTGATGTTTAATTACCTACAAATTAGTTTTTCCCTACTTATTAGTAACTATGGTTGCATTTTAATTGTTGACGCGTGCATTGTTTGAGACTTTAGAATGTTTTTAGGTTATTATATTTTGACAAAACCTGCAGAGGCTATCAAATATTATATTTTTATAGGGTCACTCCATCCGGCGGCGGTTTTTTGACATTAATAAATATTTTTCTCACCTGCAATAATTAAATTTGCTTCCATAGCTACAAATTCAACTTTTAAAGGTAATTTAACATCAGCAACAGTATTGGTCCACTTAAAGCGTTCTTATTTTTGAATTGAATGAAGATGGATTTTTTTTACATTGTTTTCATATTTTCCAGGGGGTTTTTAATATACCCTCAAATTTCTGTATACAAGTTCTGGAACAGGCTGTATTTTAACAAAAAAACATTAGAACATTAACTCTCTTGATTTTCTTTAAGACAATTATGTGTTATGTTACAATATTTATGTAACATTAATTCAATTTCACAAATGTATATGTCTTCAACAATTAGCATATGTGATCCTGCATAAAGAAATCCGGTCAATCTGTCAAATTAAAAACATCTTTCGGATTATTATGTAGAAAAGTTTTCTACATAATAATCCGAAAGAAAAAAAAATAAATTTGACACACTAACCCGGTTTCTTTATAGAAGTTTACATATACATGTCAATGTTTGCTTAGTTAAACCAAATTTTCTTATGACTATTAAATCATAGAATAATAATACAGATTTTTTTATATAAAATCTTTGTCAAACTGTATAAATTTTACTTACTTGTTATATAAAATATTAACTTTTCCGTTTTTTTTTATTGGATTTAAAGAAAACTTGACGAACACTAAAACATTGGATACAAAGCATAAAATGTATTCGGAATTTGGTCTAAAGAAGACCACACTTTTCATAAGGAGTTTAATGCCATTGATGCCAGGACGAACAAATTTTGATCTATTTTTCAGGACAAACAAATTTTGATCTATTTTTCAGGACGAACAAATTTTGATGTATTTTTCGCAAAACCTAAATTTAAAAAGTAGTAAATTTGATAGTAGTTTGGTATTTTCACTTTCGATCACTATCTAAGGGGTCATACTTTAAATAGATAACAATTTTTTTTTTAATTTTGTACGCCAACAATGATAAAACAGTTTATTTGTGTCAACTAAATATTTGGTTGGATATGGCCAATTGAATTATTTGGTTGTGACAAATAAATTTTATGCTAAAATTGTGGTTTTATTTTTAATAAGCCAGTTGCCGTTTAAGGGTTAAGGAGTCCCCTTATGAAAGTTCTAAGGTTTTAAGGTCAACTAAACAAATAAAGTAAAAATCTAGTGGCCAGTGAGTCGGAAGTAAACAATTGAAAGAAATTGGAGAGATTCTAAGTGACCCGTAAAACCGCACCTCAAGAACACGTTATCCTTTCAAAACCTCTGAAAATACCACATTCAACTGAAATTGTCGACAAAAATGGCGTAGGAAAAAGACCGTGAAAAAGGCCATAATTTAGCTTTAGCCGGGATTTTCCAGTGTAAGAGAAAAAAAATGCAGTAAGTCAAGTGGTGACATGACCTTGACTAAATTGAATTTAGATAAACAATGTAACCGATTTAGTTTTAGTGAAAATGAAACCATAATAGTACAATGTTTTATTGGTAGTTTTTTTGCATAATTAAGAAATCTTTAAAACTCAATATAATCAGTTTTATTATTCAAATAAAACTCTTTTACGGGGTTCAAGTTTTAACCAAAAGTAAAATATGTATTCAGATTCAATCAAACGAAATATTTGTTTTAAGTACTTAACATGCTTGCAGATATAACAACTTTTGAGCCACTAGTAATCTCTTTTCTGTATACCGGGTGTCACAGATCCAATGTGCACCCCTTAGCTTCTGTATTTGTAAAGATGAAATTTTGAAATTTTGGTACCCATAATGTACCTCAATTTTTGACATAAAAAACTACATTTTTCCACTTCTAGTTTTACCGGAATTACTGACAACTTTTACATTTTAGTGCGATATCTAAATGCTATACATTTTTGGAATCTGCACTGAAAAAAATTACGTTCTTGGCTCAAAGTAGTCAACACTCTTGACAGTTATTCTTTTAGCTTAAAAGATGTGTATCTTCAAACAAAAGTATTTATCTTGTCCCAAGAAAAGTGTCGCTTTTGAAATATTTTTAAAATTCTCTTGGACCTGGCGCATTTGAGGCAAAAACTATTTATCTTGTTTTAAGATTGTTAAAAATTAAATAATAATATATACTTTGGCCCAAGAGTTTTTCTTTTGAGACAAGACAATTTGCATTTTACTCAAGATCAAAGAATTTTAAGTTAAAGAATCAGAAAGATCTTGACAAGTGAATTATATTTTAATGTTAAGAGAAGGCGCTTTTGGACGTATTCATGAGTGCAAAGTATTTGCATTGACACCACATACTTAAGTGGCATTTCAAGTGTCAAATTTTATTTTAATTTAGTTTTAGTTTTTATAACTAGGTGGGCCATGACATCCTTAATTTTATCTTTACAAATAGAGAAGTTAAGGGGGGTATAGTTATATGTGTGACACCCGGTATATACAGTATCTATTACTTTATATTTGTTTTTTCTTTTATAAAATAGATTAGATGTCAGTATTTTTGTTGTTTCCATACATCGTAAAATCATATTTTCTTTTTATAACAAAACTCATATCACAACATATTATTGATGTTATATTTTTGCCTTCAAAATAAGATTATAATCCCAAACAAAATAAATATAAAGAAAACCTATAATATAGTAGAGAAAAAGATGCAAGTTGCTTGCAAAACAACTTTACACTACCATATTTCAAGAAATCTTTGACATAGAGAATTGAAATTTGAAACAAATTTTGTTTACTACTTAGAAAATCTTTGTTCCAAATTTCAAGTCACTGGGTCAAAGCGTTATTGAAATATCGTAGTGTAAACTTGTTTTACAAGCGACTTTTTCTCTTCTATACACATATTCCTATATGCTCACCTATCTTTATCGTTAAGATTATGTCTATAATATTAACCTGTCTAGACCCCGTAAAATACCTATACGATCAAAATTAAATAATGTTTGGAAAGATTGGATACGCTTGAGCGCGCTTTTGGGAATTGTTATAATGTACTTTCTAGGCATCATAATAAGTTTTAAAAAAATGTAATTATTTGTATTTTACATTAACTTACAAGGATATGTCCTTTTTTATGAAGAAATAATTTTATTAGCATAAAGTTAGGCACGTAGGGATTAAGAAATATTTTTTACTATATTATATTGAATATGTCAATAGTTTTATATTAATCTAGATAATTTTACATACTGTTACATAATTTAATACAACTTTAAGTAATTACATAATTACATCATTTTCATAATTTCGCACAATTTTACATAATTTTAAACATGTTTTATATCATAATTTGACATCTTTATTTTATATAACTTTGTCTCATTTTACATAATTTAACATAAAGTTTCCTAATTTCATACAATTTTGTGAAATGATATATGATCATTTTAATTAATTTTAAATGATACATAATTTTAATTAATTTTTAGTTACATTCTTTAAATTTTACGTATTCTTAGTAAAAAAATGCTGGCTAATTAACAATGTAACTATTTTATTCTGAAAAATCATCTAAAAATAGTTTTTTTGCTTTATTAGTTAAAATAATATTGCTAAAAAAATAGAGTAATATTTTACTATAGAGTAATTTCATGGTAACTGACGTTACAGCAGCATAAAAAATGACACTTTCTTTTAAATATTTTATAATATTATCATTTTTTCAGTCTTTAAAAATAATAAATAACAAACAATCTTTAATAGTAATATAATAAAATATCTAAAAGAAAGTGTATTTTTTTCTGCGGTTGTAACGTCAGTTGGAATTGCTCTATAGTTCATATTTTCAGGATACGATGGTTTCTAGTATTTAAATTCACTAGTAACAACATAGATTAATTCAATTAATAACACCTTCTCTTCTACATAAGACATACCTTACGTGTCAGAGCAAGTGATGTCCCAGACGAGACATTTACCTTTGGAAAAGGGAACCAAAGTCATCCTGTCCGGGCGCTTACCGTCAGTTCTAGCTAAAAGCCCTGGTGGTTCTAGGACTGGATAAAGTGATAGAGACACCAGAGCTTTCCTAATAATTCATTAGCTTCTTTATGTCTAATGTAACGACCCTTGCTCATAGATCAGGAAAGGCCATGTGTGCCGGATTGGTCATACTTATTTCCACAAACACACTCATATTCTTCAACAATTCTGGAACCAAGCCTTAAGCAGATACAAACTATAATAATTATAACAAATTATTTGTTACTACTAAATCGAGACTATGGGGTATTTTTTGTTTTAGAATACCCTGAGAATAATGTAAAAAATGTTTAAAATTTTCTAGCCCTACCACCAGCGGCAGGGGACACCCCATTTTTAATTGTACATATTTTTTTTTAATCGAGTTTTTGAACTAGCTAAAACTAAATTTATTATTTAAAAAACTCTAGCCACGCATACAAGGCGGCCTGAGTATCCAATTTGTTTATTTTTCAAAATATGTTTGTAAAAATGGGGTTTCGAGGATTTTCGCTTAAAGTACATAAAGTGGTAGTATGTTGGTAATGTTTTTATATTTGTAGACTACGATAGTTATTTTTTCGTATTACACTGAAAGAATTACCCGAAAGCACCTTCAAGTATAACAAAAACCTTTCAGTATACCTTCAAATAAAAAAATAAGGAGTAATTTTATGAGTCCATTCTAAACATGCTAGTTAAATACAATAATTGAAAAAGTAGTATTAAACAATAGTACATAATATATTATCTATATATATATATATATATATATATATATATATATATATATATATATATATAAGATATTATCTTGTTAAACACAATCCATAACGAAAATCGCCACAAAACGTGCCAAATATCATTTTCTTTTATCTTAAAGAACAGCAAAATAAAACTTTCTAAGACGCACGGCTTTTAAGACTTATGGATTTCGAATAACTGTGGAAACGACGACAGCTGACAAAATTCAAAATAGTGGCCAATTGTCCCCCATCTATTAGGCTACTACTACTAAAAAGTAACCTATTGTTTTTAAGTACCAATTAAAGCAATCCGAGAAGTTAAACATACGTCAAAAAATATACGAAATGCAATTAGAAACTACAAACTTGCTTTTATTAGTTGAAAGCTTTTAAATCTAATTTGATCTTGAGAAAGCTTACAAGCTTTTAAACGTACTCACTTAATTGATTTGTTGAAAAAATGGTCCAATATTTATCTGAAATCCTACAGTAAATGGTATTTTTCCTTCAGATTTAAATCAAAAATTTTCTGCTAGTTTTAATGAAAAATAATTTAATTTTTAATGCTTTTACTGAGATAAAAAAATCAATGCTAATAAATATTTGAACCGTTTGTTACCTACAAGTAAAAAATCAGCCTTTAACGATGGGTTCTTCTTCTTCTTCTTTTTTTCTGCCTTAAGCTTTCATAAGCCATATCAGGTTAACGATAAAAATTACACAGGCACAGAAAAAAAAAGGTCCAGATTTTTTTCGGAGACCATTGTATTCTTATGTATTTTGAGGTGCTGAATCGAATTTTAGGTCAAACTAGTACTTTATCGGATTAGTTTTGGAGATAACCTTTAAAACTTTCCTTTCATATCCTAGAAAATCAAGTTTTTTGAGGTTAATTCCAAAACTAATTGGAAGAGGTGCTATTTTGACCTCAAATTTGGATTCAGCGCCTCAAAATACATAGGAATACAATAATATATGAAAAAATTCTTGACTTTTTTTTTGTGCGACTTTGTATTTTGGGGCGCTGAATCCGAATTTGAGGTCAAAATAGCACCTTATCCGATTAGTTTTGGAAATAACCTCAAAAAACATTATTTTTATACTCGAAAATAAGGTTTTTTGAGGTTATCTCCAAAACTATGAGGTGCTATTCAGCAAAACGTTGCGATCAGTTTCGTAACAGTTGCAATTTTGCCACAGTTTCGATAACATTTCTCAAAATTTTTAGTGAAAGTGAAAAGTGTTTTAGTGATGGAAGCTTTTATTCAAGGTATGTTTATTATATTTATGTAAAAAAAATACAGTTTTTGTTGGGTAGTTGTACTTAAAATATGTATCTGAAATACTTTTGAATTTTTTTTGAAAATTTCTTTAATATCTAATTTTCAAAGACCACAACTTTTGATATAGACCTGCCTTTAGGCTATTTTTTTTATGTAATGCCCTATATTCAAGTTTAATTACCAGTAATCATTTTGGCCAGAAAGTGCCCGCAACTAAAATAATGTGTTTTTGTTTTAGAACAAGTCGTCACCGATTCTTCGGAAATTTATTATGATGATCATCATCGGACGATTTTTAGTTTTAATTGTTATGTTTTAGGACTAATAATTTATATAGTATATCAAGATTAATTATTTTGTCTTAATTTTGTTAATTTTCATTCGATATTGCACTTTTACGTTTACCTTACTGTCTTATCCTCATATTATTTCATTGTAAAAAATAAAATCTTTTTTTTAAGAAAATATTGTTTTGTTTTCTCTGATATGCCCTTGTTATTGCATAATATACAATTTTATGCAATTAAAACAAATAAAATAATTTTGTCCACCTAGCTATACACAGTGTATTCTACATCATAAAATATGACAAAAAGTTCCTATAAACATATGTCTAAAAATGCGTCATAAGGGAGCTACGCCCCTTTGAAAGTGGCTAAAAAAATCGGTTTTTATTTAATAACTCAGGAACCCTTTGAGATATATCAACGAGGTTTTGCACGTAAACTAATTCTACCAAGGCCCGTTTTTATGTGTTATTTTCATGTACTTATTTCAACCAGGGGTGTGCGAAACGGGGGGGACTTATCAGTTTTTAGGTCCAAAACTTTTTTCTGTGTAACTTTTTTGCAATTTTATTTTTGAAATATGATTCCTCAAGTCAAAATACATAAAAAAGGTACTCCTGTTGTAATATTGTAGGATTAACCGTTTTCGAGAAAAATTCATTTGAAGGTGAAATTCCACGGTTCGAGGACGAAAAATTAAATACTAAAATGTTGAAAACCAAAATTTTAATGATGCCGAGCGAATATACATTAAAAACTAAGAAAAAAACCTTATATACAGGTACTTCCAAAAATCAATCCTAATGGAGCTATGGTCTCCTAAATATGCACCATTTTTAAAGGGCTATGGTAGCTTTAAAAGCGTTTTTTCGACCTACATGTATGGAAACTTTTTTTCTTAGTTTTTGATGTAGAATAACATTGCATCATTAAAATTTTGGTTTTCGACATTTTAGTATTTAATTTTTAGTCCTCGAACCGTGGAATTTCACCTTGAAATGAACTTTTCTCGAAAACGGTTAATCCTACAGTATTACAACAAGAGTACCTTTTTTATGTATTTTGACCTGAGGAATCATATTTCAAAAATAAAATTGCAAAAAAGTTACACAGAAAAAAGTTTGGAACAAAAAACTGATAAGGCCCCCCCGTTTCGCACACCCCTGGTTTAAATAAGTACGTGAAAATGACATACAAAGATGGGCCTTATTAGGATTAATTCACGTGCAAAACCTCGTTAACATATCTCAAAGGGTTCCTGAGTTATTAAATAAAAACCGATTTTTTTAGCCACTTTCAAAGGGGCGTAGCTCCCTTATGACGCATTTTTAGACATATGTTTATAGAAACTTTTTGTCATATTTTATCATGTAGAATCACCTGTTAAAATTTCCTACGCTATTTCAAATACACCCTGTACACTAGACGAAACACTGTGCGAGTACGCGAGTCTAGTTTTCAGTGCACGAGAGTGCTTATTTTCTTACAAGGCGGAGCTGAGTAAAAAAAGACACCCAAAGTACAGT
Source organism: Brachypterus glaber (assembly GCA_958510825.1). Lineage (NCBI taxonomy): Eukaryota > Metazoa > Arthropoda > Insecta > Coleoptera > Kateretidae > Brachypterus > Brachypterus glaber. The sequence continues at coordinate 11,818,436 of OY294047.1, read as the reverse complement.
TAAATAGGTTTGGGTCGAGGTTCGTATACTATTTTTCATACAACCTACCACCGAAACATCCAAAAAACGCAAAAATTGTCTTAAAATTAAATTTATTAATTTGACGTTTTGTGTTTGACGTTTACTTGTTTTCTAACAGCAGATATGTAAAATTTGCTGACTGTCACTTTCCGACCTGCCATGGCAACGGGTGGAAAATAAGCACTAACTACTAACTAGGTCGTAGAAAAAAATATACACAATCGATCTCACAGACCTGAATTGACACGGAATCATGTTAAATTGTGTAAAAATGTGTAATTTTAACACCGTTTTTCGTAAAATTTACACAATTTTACATTTTTTAACAATATTCTCTGTCAATTCAGGTCTACAAGGCCGATTATGTAAAAAATCTTTTATCAGTTTAATGGGTAATTTAAAATGATTTTTAACTGTTAAAGAATTTTTGTCCTATGGTCAATATTTGTTTGATTAGAATTAATTAATTAATTAGAATTTTATTATTATTTAACAAAATAAATGTATGTTAATTAATTTTTCACCCTGTAAAATAAACGAGTTATCACCGGAAATAATAATTTAGCGAATTTCTTAATTAATGTTATATTTGTGATTTTATTTATATGTTTTAACTTTTTAATCTTTTGTTTGTTTTGTTTTATATTATGATTTTATTTTAATTTGCCTTGTTAGAGACATAATGGTCATTACATTTTCTCTATTAATTTTTTTTTACGGGCAACCGTATTTTTTTTTTTATTAACATCTTTTTATTTATTATTTATTTATTATTTTTTTTTTCGGTCATTACCGTTTTTTGTTTTTTTTTTAACACTCACTTAGGAAATGTAATCCCTTATTCTCAAACAACGCATTTATATACTTATACATAGATCGATTTTTTATTTATTTAAACCTGACTTGTCATATCTATTTTATTAGCACAGTGATCAATAAACATCTAATCTAATCTAATCTAATCTACCCGCATTGCCTTAACTATATTTTACTTGACAGAAACTACAAAAGTCCTAAAACGTTTGGTGTAAGAATTTATCAAATCGGATATTCTGCTCAAAAGGTATAAGATATTTTTAGGCGTTTTATGACATTCTAAATTTTAAAATATTTTTTCGGGTGCCAAAAAGCTCTTATCACAGTAGCTTCTGACTCATGAATACCAAAACGCCGGTGTGTAGTACGGATACTCCATTTTACTAAAGATAAACCGTTTTAGAGTTTTAGGAATTTAATGAGTTTTTGTGCCTTAATAATTTTGGTCGTATGTCGTTTTTGTTTGTCTTGTTAATGGGATATTATTTACAAGGGTTCGCAAGTGGTTGTAAATTTCTAATTTTATAAGACTTGATTACGTTAACTACTTGTATGTAAAATACAGTGATATTATTATTTATTTAATGAAAGGGTGTATGTATGTAAAATATACATATTATTATTTTTCTCCAAGCGTATTAAAATGTTCATATTTTATAACTGAACACACTATTTAGAAGTGATCTATTTTTTTACATTAAAAAAATGAGTTCATTGTTGTACGCCGTAAAAAAAAAGTTAGTTAGCAAAACCACCACTGGCGGCAGCACTCTTTGACTTTGATGACAGCCATACTTCAAACTTCTTTGTTTATTATGTAAACAGATGGTTGACTCGAGATTCTGTGCAAAAACCTTATGTGAAATTGATTAAAAATGATTGAAGAAGAATATATGGTTTATACACCTACAAATCTCTCCTAAATTGCAAATGCTACATTAGACAAGTTACCATCGAAATCGCGAAAAGTGTACGATTTAGCCTACGAAAAAAATTTAAAATGAGCTAAGGGGACGTTCAAGTATTACGTAACGCTCCTAAGAGGGGGGTGGGGGTCATTTTGGAGTGTTACGCCCATGTTAATGGTATAGGAAAATAGCGATACAGGGGGGGTCCTAAATGATCAAAATTTGCGTTACGTAATTCTTGAACGTTCCCTAAGGAAGGTTTAAGTTTATTTCGAAAGGGTTTTATTGGCCTATTTTAATAAAAAAAAACATACTTTATTACTGAATAAATTAAATGCAAAATTTAATATTTAAAAAAATATATTTATTGATTTTTCCTCTTTAGGGACCTACACGGTATAAAGAACTTTCACTTTCGGGTTTAGACCGTGTTAATTGATTTTCACTTTCCGACGTTTCGTCTCTTACTACTAGAGACATCTTCAGGGATTAATCTGAAACTGAAACCTACACGGTGTTTATACCACGGAGTTTATCTACAACTAAAATTTAGGTGCTTTCCAACAAAATAACAATTCCATGTTTTAGCCAGCGTTCTATGTTTTATACCATCTTTTCCTGCACATGTTTCCAATCCATAATCCATAATTATGAACATTTTAATTAATATAAATAATTAAATTTTGTAGAAATAAATTATTTAAAAAAAATACGTTCGATTTTGAAGAAAAAATAGTATGTTTCACTCAGAGGAAATGTGCTTTTTTTACTAGTCTGTAGAATACGGACGACGCAAAGCGTCTTTTTCTTTTCCTCTTAGTAAAACAATATACTATTATTTAATGAAAGGGTTTATGTATGTAAAATACACTAATAATATTATTTATTTAATGAAAGGGTTTAGATAAGCTTCTTTACTAGCTAATCATTTAAGTGTGTTTCTATTTTAGAATAGTATATAGATCAATAAATGAGGCTGTAAAAAAAAGGTAAAAATTTTAATGTTAAATGCGGCAGATTTAAAGGGCTCTAAAAATTAACACCTTGAGTCATTAATTTTTACTGTAAGAAAATGAGGTGCTAAATACTATTTGCTTGGCCTCATTTTATTTAAAAAAAATTTGTATTAGTGGAATTTTACAAAAATAATATCCAGTGAATACAGTAAATTGAAAAAAAAATTACAATGTCCATAAGAGCTCTCTACAACTAGAATTATGAAACAAAAGACGTCTACCCTATCTCTATCTCATTTGTGCTACACTTTCCAGCCAACCAAATAAATACTGTATTTGTTTTTCAAACAACAAATACAGTATTTATTTGGTTGGCCCGAAAGTGTAGCACTGAGCGGCACGAACGAACATAGCTAATGTGAATCTGTAGAATAAGATAATTCTACTAAAATTTAGATGGCGCCAGTAATTTCTTTAATAAAAATATTATAGTTACACTTTTCGCCCGGCTAAGTAAATATTGTATTTGTTCAACAAAGAACAAATACAGAATTTGTTTGGTTGAGTGGAAGTGGGAGTGTATGTATGTCTTCTATCCTTTTTGGGTAGAACTTTTGTCCCTGTCTAATCTAACGGGAGAAATCGCCATTGCGATAATTTCGAAAATTGTACAGTATATTAAAATTGTAAACTGAAACTTCAACTGCGATGAAGCGTACTTAAAAAAAAACACATTTAAAAGCTAAAAAAAGTAAAGTGTTTGTTTTTTTTTTATTTTTATTACTAAAAACTTTTTAGCAAAAAGGTTGCTTTCTTCGGTGTATTTGAAACAACGAAGATAATAAAGGCATTCGGTTCTTTGTTTTTTTTGTTTCAAATTTAACAAAAAAATAATTTTTCTTACATCGAAATACTGAATTCTGAACCAATCCGATTGGTCAATGATCTGTCCTAGGATCCAAGAATTATTTGTCATTGTGGAAATAACTTAAAAACGCATTATAAACCCATATTTCAGAAAAAACACATTGTACTGTTCACTGAGATAAAAATAAACCATGTAAATTTTTAACATAGCTTAACAATCTGTACAGTTTAATTCATTATTTCAAAAAAATAAACATTAATGCTGAGCGTTGCTAGGTACAATAAAAAAAAATTGAAACGCTTTAATCCTTTTACGAAATTGTTTTTAATGACGAAATTCTCCCTTTAATTCCTTTTTCATAAGAATAAGTTCTTATAAAAAGATATAAAATCTGAAAGGTTATTGTACTTTAGGGTTGATGTGTTTTTGAAAAATCTCCCATAAATAAGTTAACTCAGGGAGATCTGCCTGGAATCATTTACATACCACACCAGGACTTTATAAATGGCTATTTAGAATAAACGAACTTTCCAAGCACACTGGCAAAACAGCCTCACTTGGGGCCAAAACCTAAAAAAATAATTCACTTGATCATAAATAAAATTAAGAATACAATAAATAGTTAATAAACGAATTGCAATGTAGCTAAGCACACTGGAGAATATAACCAAACTAGCGGCCACACACGGACAGGAGAAAAGCAATATTAAAAAGAATAATATGTGTATATAAGTTGGCGCCGAACCTTTATAGTCCAGTCAAATATTAAATGTGAATTGCATTAAATGTACACGGGCTGATATTTTAAAGGGTAGTAGTGGATGGTAACAGAACACTCCTGTTAGTTTTTCACCGGGTAATTTACGTAAGGGGTGTCCGCTATCTTGAAGTTTAGGGGTGAGTTGCTTAATATGCATCTTGCGATAAAAATGTATATAACAAATTTTGTTAAGCAGGAAATTTCCAACAATTTTTGTTTGGATCATTTTTTTAATATATTAATAACAATCTAGTTAATTCAGAAATAGCCATATTGGAGGTGAAATTGTTTTTTTCCATTTTTCAGCCAAATTATTCATCGGACGATGATGATTGTAGCTCTCGAAATTTTCTACAAGTTTCATAGATTATAAATTTTCATAGGTACTTTGGTACGGTTACAGAGGGCTCAAGTCGACTTTGAGCGCCCACTGTAACCTTAAAAAAATACTTAAGAAAATGCATAATATATAAAACTTATAATTTCAAGAGCTACAAGTTTGTATCGTCCGAAGAATAATTTAACTGAAAAATACCATTGTGCTTAGACAAGAGACTTAAACTAAGACTGGCTACCAATAGAAAAGTGAATAGAATGATTAGGTTTACTATTTTAGGAAATGTGCTTAGCTGCAAATTTTGGATATTGCTGACAATGTACTGACAAGAGAAATTCTTCAGTCTACCAGGAGAAAGGCGCTATTAAAAAGAATGATGTGGGTATAGTTTGACGCACGGATCTGCGTCTACGGGAAATATGTTTGGAATGTGTGTGCAAGTAGGAGGCCCGATGTAGGCACCCAGGCCTTATAACGCTTTTGACGGAAAGAAGAGAGCCCGAATGATTCCTCCTCCTTATGTAGGAGACTTTCTTTCATGCGGAGAACTATATATAAGTTGGCATCTAACTTTGATATTTTCCTGCGGTCTAGAGCTTTTTATAATAAATAAGTTAAGTTTCTAACATTTCTAAGCAAAATTAACAAAAACACAGCTACTTTAGCAGTTTAGCCGGTTAAATCATTAGGTCTCGGGATATAACCTATGGTTATTTCCCTGGTTAAATAGCATCTCATTATTTAAGAGCTATTAAATAGCAACTCGCTATTTAAATAAGTGACTATTATGCCGATAGCTCAAAATTATCAAAAATACAGCTGCTTGTTTTATCTACATTTTTTTCAGGAAATAATTTTAAAATATACCCCTCCCCCTAATGACTTAAACCACCTAAACTACAGCAGCTGTTTTTTTGGTAATTTTGCTTTTAAGCAAAGGTTTTTAACTTAATAAACATTTTTTATAATAAATAAGTTAAGTTTCTAACATTTCTAAGCAAAATTAACAAAAACACAGCTACTTGCATTAGGTCTCAGGATATAACATATAAATATTTTCGCCAATGCGCTTGGCTATTGCTCGGATTGCTCGGATATTGCTGCCACTGAAATTAGGCAGGAGAAATTCCTCTGGCTACCAGCAGAAAAGCGCTATTGAAAAGAATGATGTAGGTATAAACATTTTTGCATCGCTTCGACTATGTTCGCCAATGTGCTTGGTTGCAAATTTCGGATATTGCTGCCAATGTGCTTAGGCAGGAGAAATTCCTCTTGCTAGCAGGAGGAAAGCCCTATCGAAAAGGATGATAAAGCAGGATACAACAGATGACGGTGTCGGAGCTTGAAGCGGCGTTTCCATGGACACGGGGTCAGGGCCGGAGCAGGGGGTTTATTGGCTCTTGAAGTGGAAGGCATAGGTAGTTGTTTTTGATAGAATAAATTGAGGATTGACAGACAATTTATTTACGACTGAAAGAAAAAATATCTGCTTGATCTGAAATAGGCAGCAAGCCCAGCATATGTCAGGATCATTAGTCAGAGGAAGGACCATTTAAGGATGGTATTTTTAAGAGGTGGAATGATCAAATTTTACTGGAAACGGAATAATTTCTTAGATAGTTAATTTAAAATTATTTAATTATTAAGTAAACTGTATGTCTGACTATACTGCCCTAATTCCATTTGTCAATAGAAGCGTTTTCAAAATATTACATCAAAGTTGACGTCGCTATGCGATAAATGGAGCTACTACTTTCTAGCTTAATAGGGCAGTATAGTACTTGGTACTTAGAACTAAGTGACCCAATTTTTGATCCTTGTTCCTGACTAGCGCTAGTGAGCTAAAGCCCTTTTCATGAATTCATAAGATAAACTTTATTTTTATCTACAATATATTCTCGTTTATCTCCATAACCGGCCATCTTTAAGATTATACTATATAATGTTATTATGTAATAGAACCATATATTAAAGGACAAATGTCAAAATTAACCTACCTCAGCATCTATCATATTAAAATTAATCAAAATACAATTCTAAGAATTAAATTATTTTTACATTCCATTTTACTATATTTACTATAATGATTTTTGTGTCACATGGAACTGCTAAAGGCCTTAATAATTTTATCCATTTTGTAATACAAATATAGCTCTCGATAAATATGTCAATAGCTAAATCAGAATGCTTTTAGATATAATTTATGGACGATTTATAATTGGCTGCATTAAAACTGTCATACATTAAAACTCTCAAATAACACTGTGCGACAAAATCGAGGTTGATCTTTTAGGCAAGAGATCTGTCATCCGAAAATATAGGTCTAATATAGTCGTGTCCCCAAGGAGTTTCGCTACTTAACTCATTTAAGCATTTCTTTTTAATTTATAGTTTTTAGCTCACGCTAATATACAAGACCCATTTTTAAGTTAGCGTTTCATAACTTTGAGAGTTGAATTCCTATGAAAAGACATAAAAAAATGTTCATATAAACTTATGTCCAAAAATGCTTCATAAGGGAGCTACGGTCCTCCAGTGACAGGCCCTCAAATTAGATTTTCGTTTAATATCTCAGGAACCCTTTGAGCTACAGAAATGAGTTTATGCATGTGTTTTTATATCAACAAGACCTAATAATATATACTATTTTCATGTGGTAATTTTAACCAGTGGCGGGCCAAACGGAAAGGCCCAAGCACTTTTTTGATATAAAAATACATGCATAATATCTGTAGCTCAAAGAGTTCCTGAGATATTAAACGAAAATTTAATTTGTGGGCCTGTCACTGAACAACCGTAGCTACCTTACGAAGCATTTTTGGGCATAAGTTTATGTGGACTTTTTTTCATTTCTTTTGATAGGAATTCACCTCCCAAAGTTATGAAACGCTAACTTGAAAAATGGGTCTTGTATATTAGAGTGAGCTGAAAAGTTTAAATTAAAAAAAATCGCTTAGATGACCTAAAGTAGTGAAACTCCTTGGAGAGTCGACTATAGTGGTCCTAAATTAAAGACTGTCGTTAACAGATCTATTGCCTAAATTTTCTGTGGCACAGTGTAGTTAATCATTTGTCGATAAAATAAATAGATAAATAGTCCTGATAAATGAAAAATCTGGGATTTCAAATATTGTAGCCTAATGCCACTTCAGGAAAATCGTTTGATATTCCACTAGACAGGAGGTGACAAAAAGGGCTATAAATGGCCTGGTTGTCTGGCTTTGGCCAATTCAAAAATTTACCACTGCTACTACTAGACAGGAGTTAAATTTAAATTTTAAATTTTTCTAGCGTCCGTCATTTAGTTTTTCTATATTTTCAATAAATCTCGGAATCAAGAATAGTACCTTTATTGTAATCCTAGACGGAAAAGCGGTTGTTTGTTTTCTGGGTCGAGAGAATATATGGACAGGAGACCTGTCCGTCCTGACCACTTCTTGATACTCAGGATACCACTTTTTCGGCGTGAATTACAAATTGATTTTTATCCTACACAAAAAATAGTGTAAGAAAGTAGAAAAAAATCCTTCTATAAAAAAGTAAGTTACTAGATCGAGTGACCTAATAGGCATTTGGCAGATATGTCAAGAAATTAAGGACAAGTTATTATCAGCTATAAGGTACTAAAAGTGCTATAAATAGGTAATAGGTATTACTAAAATATTTTATTAAATAAATTATTGTTTAAATAAATTAAAGTAAATAATCCGAAATACTGAAAAATATGGTTTCTTTAACTAAAAATCGAGTTAAACATTTTGTGCCATCCATATTTAAAAAAAAAATATATTTTTTTATCTAGCCGGGAAAATATCCCAGTAGAAAGGTAGTTTGACCTTGCATACTCTCCGTTTTTTTGTAATTAAAAGGGGTTCGTTTGAAAATCCAAATTTGCACCCCTGTGGGTTTTTTTTGCACAGTTATGTGCAAAAATGCATTTGTTTTGTTTTTGGTCTGTACCTCGGCTTTGGCTAGTCGCTCAACTAAAAATGAACAAGATGTTTGTTATATACAGAGCGGTCCAAAAGTCACCCCCCCCCCTCTTAACTTTTGAACGAGTTTAGATATCGATTTCAAATTTAGAACTCTTAAATAAGACAACTTAAACTATCTTTAAGCATATATTTGATACTTTTAGCTCTTAAAATGTGGACAGGGGGGCATGGGGCGACATTATTTAAACAGAAAGGTGGGTCGTGTGATACATCATTTTAAAGCTTATAAAATTCTCCATTTAACTGTATATTTTTTATTTTTTTTTTAAACATTTTTTTTTGGGTTTAAAATAGGGTTGAAAATGGGTATTTTTGTCAAAATTTCTCTAAAAAATCCAAACAATTTTTTAAAAATGCCTAATTTCATAATAAAAAAAGTAAATTAAACTTTTCAACTAATTTTAGTTGACATAAATAAAAATTAACAAAAAAAAAACTTAAAAATTTATTTTTTTAGCACAAAAAACTGAAAAATCAAAACCTTAAAAAACATGTTTAAAAAATTTAAAAATGTATGGTTATATAGAGAGATTTTAAAGGCTTTAAAATGATGTATCACACGACCCCCCTTTGCATTTAAAAAAATTTCCCCCCATGCCGCCCTACGCACATTTTATGAGATAAGAGTATCAAATATATGCTTAAAGATAGTTTAAGTTGTCTTATTTAAGAGTTCTAAATTTGAAATCGATATCTCAACTCGTTCAAAAGTTAAGAGGGGGGGGTGACTTTTGGACCGCACTGTATAATATTCCTGTAGCTTGGATCTAAAAGGGCCAATGTAAATTTGTCAATACCAACGTTTTCACGTTATCTCTGATAAAATATTTTGAAAACGCTGCTATTGATAAACTGACATTGGCCCTTTTAGAACCAAGCTATAGATCTCCACATGACACAAAGTCTCCGACGAAAGGGGAAGGTATCATGCGCGCTCTCTTCTTTCCGTCAAAAGCCTTATAAGGCGTGCATTCCTGCAACGGGCCTCTCACTTTCACACACATTCTTCACATATTTTCCGTAGCCACAGATTCGTATGTCAAAGTATACAGATTTAGATAAAATATATAGTAGGTGTACGGTTTATTTTTTTAATTACAATGTCAAAATAATTACATTATTAAATAAATAAATAAATTTTATATAGCATATTTATTTTGCAATGGTTACTTTAACACGCAAACAACCCTCTTTTCGAATTTATTCATTAATTTAATAGCAATCCCTTTTTTCCACACACAAATACACATAAAAACGCGATTTATTTTGGAGGTTTTTCCAACAAAGGTTTTTTTTCCGTAACTAAATCCTGTAGTCTACAGGAATTATTCGATAGCCTAGATGCCTAGATAAATGAAGCTTTTATTTGAAAGGGTCTTATCCTTAACATAAATAAAAAATAAAGCAATACCAATTTGCAAATGCGCTTAGAATCATTACGTTGAAATCTTTGGCATTTAAATTTAATTTCTAAAACGTGAGTTTCAAAGCGAACATAGTTCAATGATAAGTAATTACTTATGTAAGAGTTTTCTCTAAGGGGTAAACTATTTTAGACTTATTGTACTCCTCCATACTGCTGGAAAATGTTAATTTTCTAAAAAGCAAAACAAAAACGCTTCTTATGAAATTCTGAACAAGTTATCCATCTGTTTTTTTTAGCGGAGAGACCGGCTATTCTAGAGAGAAGTTTTTGCATAACTAGAAATATTATTTGAAGGGCTGTCTAAATAAATAAACCTTTCGTTTAAAAGGAACTTATCCTTAACATAAGGAATAAAGCATTACCAATATACAAATGCGCTTAGAAATCTTTGACTTTAGATTTAATTTGTAATACGGGAGTTTCAAAGAAAAAATCGTTCAAGAATACTACTTATTAATAAATAAGAGTTTGTTCTAAGGACTAAATCATTTTAGACTTATTGTACTTCTCCCTACTTATAAAATAGTTTTAATTTCTTTTTAAAATTTTCAGATTTCATTTGAAAGCAAAAAAAATACAATGAATTGCTTCTTATCTAAATCTAAACAAGATATCCGTCTTTTTGTTCTTGTGCCTGTCACTTTCTTTATCTTAACGAGAAAAAACTTTCTTATAAATAGAAGTATTATTCTAAGAATTGCCTAAATAAATTAACCTTTTATTTAAAAGGGTCTTATCCCTAAAATAAATAAAAAATACAGCAATACCAATTTGCAAATGCGCTTAGACTCATTAAGTAGAAACCTTTGACGTTTAGATTTAATGTCTAAAACGTGAGTTTTAAAGCAACTTATATATAATTAAGAAACTAAATTAAATTGTTTGATATTTACAAATTTAAAAATCTATATAAAACAAGTGACTAATCGATTTCGTGCTTTTTAGCACTCTTCAGAGCCACATATCGGTAGTAGGGACAACTAGGTAGTAACGAAATCGGTCAGTCACTTCGGAGGGACGACTGCGTTAATCAAACAAAAGTCGTTTTAAGGAATAGTAAAATGTTTTATATAGATTTATAATTAAGAGTAATTAAGTGGTAAACTGTTTTAGACATACTCCTCCTTAATGCTGTAGTAGGGCTAACTTGCTTTCTAAAATTTTCAGATTTCATCTGGATGCAAAAAAATCATAATAAAATGCTTCTTATCAAATTCTGAAGAAAATGTCCATCTGGTTTTTCTTTTGCGAAGAGACCTAGCGAGAATGTTCTTTCATAACTAGAAGCATTATTTGAAGGGCTGCCTAAATAAATTACCTTTTCATTGAAAGGGACTTATCCTTAACATAAATAAAAAATACAGCAATACCAATTTGAAAATGCGCTTAGACTGGTTACTTAGAAACCTTTGACGTTTATTTTAATTTCTAAAGCGTAAGTTTTAAAGAGGAGATCTTTCAATGATACATTAGAGTTTACTATAAGGGGTTAACCATTTTAGACTTATTATTCCTCTCTCTCCTACTGCAAGAATAGTTTTTTTAGTTTTTAGAATGTAAGCAAATACACACACTTTTCAAACACAGAATGAATCCATTCTAGCTCTAGATACGGTATAAATATTCCGTATCAAGTTTTAGAATGAGCACATGTAGTGCTATCTCTTGTTTATAAAAGTAAAGGAAACTGTAGCAAAGTTAGCAAAAATATGTATATTTTACCATGAAATATTGAATAATTTAATGCAATTTAAAGTTTTGCGTTAAAATTACATAAAGTTTATTAGTTTTTCCTAATATTTGACCAGGTTTTTATCAATTTAGTTCAAAAAATTAAAACTGCTCCATTTATTGTTAAATATTTAAACCTGATATCTGTCACAACAATCTGACATAACCTTCAATTTTTGCAATATAATTTATAAATATGTGCTAAAATTAAATAAAAATCTTGTTTAACTACTGATTTGATAAAATTATTAAATAACATTCGCCTGCCGGCTCGTATGACAAACTTTCCGCTGGCGCGGAATATTGTCTATTCCATACTAGTTATAAAATATACTATACTTTCAAACTTCTACAAGTTTTAGATTTCATCTGTGAGCTAAAAAAAATACAACACCATGTACAAATTCTGAACAAAATGTCGATGTTTGTTGGTTCTTCTGCGGAGAAACTAGAAAAATTATTCGGAGAGCAGCAGACGGCTGCCTAAGTAAATGGCGTTTTTATTTAAAATGGACTTCTCCTTAACATAAAAAATAAAGCATTACCGATTTTCAAACTATTTTAAACTTATTACATTCTTTACTACATAGCACTGGAAAATTATTATAGATTTAATTTAAATATTGACAGTTTTAGTCTGAAAACAAACATTTTTACACCAAAATACTTGTATTAAAATTTGAAAAATTTAGCAAATAAAATTCTCTATTGGACTGTATATTTTTTAATTTTTTATTTGTATTTGATAAATTTTTCAAATTTTGATACAAGTATTTTGGTGTAAAAATGTTTGTTTTCAGACGAAAACTGGCAATATTTAAAAAGTTTAAAGTGATGTGTCATACGACCCCCCTTTTCATTAAAAAAAATGTCCCCCATGCCCCCCTGCCCACATTTTAAGAGCCTGACGCATCAAATATATGCCAAAAGACAGTTTAAGTTGTCTTATTTAATAGTTCTAAATTTAAAGTCAATATCTCAACTCGTTCAAAAGTTAAGAGGGGGGGCGGGTTACTTTTCGACCGCACTGTATAGTTCAAGTCTATTGTTCGCTTGATTGTTATACATATCATTTCACTTGATATTTAACGATTTAACAATAAATATTCGACTTTGTTTTAAGCTAAAAATGATTTATTTTCTTGTTTTTTTTTTCTTCAATTTTTATAAATTTTTACGAATTTCGTTACCATTAAAAAAAGGAAGACAAAATATTTTAAATAAAAGTTTTTTATATGCTAATAGAACTATATAATGAGGAAACGTCAAAAAATCTGAGGAGAAGACACTTTAGGGTGTGGGATATTTCTGCCGGGGTTTGAGTAGTTAATGCTTTATTTAACCGTTGCCATGACAGCGGTTTGAAAGTAAAAATCACCTAATTTTACATATTTCTTGTTAAAGAGTCAGTAAACTTAAACAAAAAACGTCAAATTGATAAATTAATGTTAACTAACTAACTAACTAGGTCGTAGGAAAAATACTTTTTTATGTATTTTCTCTCGTTCTAATTATGTAATAATTAAAATAATTCTTGATTTATAGAACTGCGTTTAAATTTATAAAGACAAAATTTCCCAACGTTTCGCCATTTATTGAATTGACATCTTCAGGGGATAAATAAAACAAAAATATCACTTAAAATACAAAAAATTTAATTAATTAATTAATTAATTTTGTATTTATAAATTTAAACGCAGTTCTATAAACCAAGAATTATTTTAAATAATTTTTTATTTTCTTCTTATTATTTACTTAATTTTGCCTCCAAATTCGAGTCTAATTGTTGCATTGTTCTATAAAAATACAAGAGTCTGACTGTTTAAATTTTAAAAAATGTAACTGTAATTCGGTCAAAAAAGATACAACAGTCAAATACCTGGGACTGGTCGTTGATCAGCATTTAAAGTGGGAGGAACATGTCGTAGGCTTGGTTAAAAAACTAAGAATATTGGCTCATAAGTTTTACCAAATAAGGGACTTTTTAAATAAAAAAAATCTAGTGATCATTTACAATGCTTTAGTGAACTCTATTCTGCGGTACTGTATAAGCGCTTGTGGGGCGGATATTATAATAATATTATAAGTACATTAGAGGTTATGCAAAATACAATTCTTAAAATCATGTTAAAAAAAACAAGGTTGTTTTCAACAGATATGTTATATGAAGAAGCTGATCTACCCCAAATAAAAATAATATACATAATTCAGTTTGTATTTTGGATGAGTAAAATTCTGACAAATAGTCCCAATTACACACCTCAGAATAGTAGATCTGTCGAAGCTATTTCTATTCCTGTGCCTTTTTTTAGAAATCATTTTTGCCAAAGAACAATTTTTTATTTTGGCGTTAAATTTTATAATTTACTTCCCCAAAATATAAAAAAGTTAACACCTCAAAAAAAGTTTACCAAATTTAAAAAAGAAACCAAAAAATATATTTTCAATAACCGTCATGCCTTTTTAAGTCTCGTAAAAAATTAATAATTTATGCTATGCTTATTGCAGCTTTACAATAAAAAAAAAATATGTATTCTGTAAAGTCTTCTTCAATAAATTTAAATTACTATTTAGTAAACAAAGTTCGATTATTCGATTCGGTTAATAACTTTTTCCCTCGAAAGTTTGGCCCAAAACCTAAATATTACTCGAATAAATGCACCAAAACAAGTCGGAAATTTATTTGCAATAAAACGGCGTCCGGTTAATGCCCTCAGCTAGGCAGGAAATCTGTCCGGACTATGCGCCCAAACAATCCAGCCATTCGCAGACATTTTGCAGAATGGTCCAGCATTAGGGTATGCAAGGGGGTAGGGTAAAATTGGCCATGGACTGGGAATCACGGCTTTGAAAATTTGTTGTATTTACATTTATTTTACTTACTACTACTATCAAAAACTTGATATAAATATTTCATCTATTTTGTTCGTCGTACAGAATGGTATTGTTATTAAAGGGTTAAGTAATATTATAAACATACATATCACGTTTCTACATTTAATTAGGACATTTTACATTTAAAAACCTCGTGTCGAGTTCAGTCTGACATTTTTGGTATTGTTATTGTTTAGCGAAGAAAAAAATAAGAAGAAGAAAAGGGTGAAAAAGAAGGAAAAAGAATAGGAAGAGGTGGATAAAAAGAAAGAAGATGAACATGAGGAAAAGGACAAAGAAGAAGAAGAAATAGAATAATAAGAGGAAGAAAGGAAAAAACAGGAAGGTAATGAAGAAGAGGAGAGAGAAGAAGAGGAGGAAAGGGGAGAAGAGGAAGAAAAGGTAGAGTAGGAAAAAGAGGAAGAAGAGGAACAAGAGGAACAAGAGGAAGAAGAGGAAGAAGGGAAGAAGAGGAACAAAAGAAGACGAGAAACAAGAGAAAGAAGATAAAGAAGAGGAAGAAGGGGAAGAAGAGGGTGAAGAGGAAGAAGGAGAAGAAGAGGAAGAAGAGGAAGAAGATAAAGAAGAGGAAGAATAATGTTACTTTTGTAAAGGCTATTACTCCTTTAATATTAAATTTAGGTGTTTCGGTAAAGAATACTTTTTTCCTTAGTTTAAAATAAAGAATATTCCTGCAGCAAGTTTTATTGGTGCTTTTTTTTGTTATTTATTCAATATGTCCATCTTCGAAAGGTCTTAGCTCCCTTAGGGCTTATTTCAATTCTGTGATGTAGAATCATCCCCTTTATTATGTACCAAAAGACTGCAACCACCGTGCATATCATATATGTACATACGATATATTTTCTTGAACCTAACCGTATGGAAACCGTCTAAAAAATGCGACTTTCCGAATGATCAATTGTAACACTAGAGGGGAGTTTAACCCCGGAATTCTCCGGTGTACCTGAAATTTCAGCTGAAATTGATGGTATTTTCAGTAAGGGATTTGACCGGACAAACGATATTAATCAAAAAATTAATGGATATGTACGCAAGAGGGGTTGGACAATGATAATATTTTGGGTGCAGATTAAGTCATAACCTGTTTTATATGACAAATGTTTTTGTTTTCCTAAAATAATATTATAATATATCCATATACATATACATATAGATATACATATACATGTATGTAGTATGTTTGTAGTATGTACATTACTAGCTTTAAAAGTCAACATTACTGAGCTGGTTTTTAATTTGAGAAATTAAAATTCATTACGTAAAGCAATAACAAAATATTTAATAATCTCCTCATAGCTGATAGCTGATAGGTAATCAGCTGATTTTTGTTACTTTATATGTTTCTGTTTTTTTTTTTCAATTTTTACTGATTAAACCCAAAATAAATAAGAAACGGGTACCTTTTCTAGACGGGTGGAAAAATAAGGAAGTTTACAAAATAAGACATCAAATTGACTTCACTTTTCCTATATTTTTGGTTTTTCTGCCCTCACCATTATCAGAAATTTATTAAAAGAAAACTTAATTAAAATTAATTTTACTAGTGTCAAAATTTGACATTTAATTAAAAATGTAAAAATATATCAACATTTTTTAAAATACCCTATATCTCGGAAACTAATAGTCCTACGATAAAAATGATCACACATGTTTTTGTAGGGAATTAAAAATTATTTTCATTTATTCAAAAAAAATGTCCTACTATAAATAATAAAATATCGTTAAAGATTATGATTTTTGGATTTCGTACAAGCAAAAGGCAGTTTAGGTGAATTAAATTACTTCATTTTTTTATCAACGAATGGGACATTATGTCCAAACATGTTATTGCGATTTGCACTATTTTTATTTTTTTCAAAAATAATTATTACAAAAATATTAATATAAAAGTCATTATCTCAAAATTATGTTTTATGACTTAGTGCTCTTTGCTTGTAAGCCCACGACTTAAAACCTCTTACTTCTCAATATACTATTTAGTTCAGTGTAGTAGTGGATGGCTGATTTAGGTAAGGGGTGTCCGCTATCTTGACTTTTAGGGTTAAGTGCGGTTATCTCGGTAAATATGCATCTTACTATAAAACTGCATATAACCAATTTTGTTAAGGAGCAAATTTTCAACACTTTTTTATTATAATAATAACAATTCAAAAATAGCCATGTTGGAGGTAAAACGTGTTTTTTCGATTTTTTAGCCAAATTATTCATCGGGGGATAAAAGTGTTTATGAGCAAACTTTTAGCCAAGTGTGCATTTATTGTAATTTCACACATAGGAATTCCTCGTTATATAAGGTGAAATTTCCCTGTTCGATAACGAAGAATTGTATTGATTTCGATAGTGTCCTATCAGTGTAGCAAAAAAATCAAAATGTAAAATAAATTTTATTGATTGGGCCCATAATAATTAAACATTCATATAATATCTAATACTAAGTAACATTTCAGAAATTAAAGCCGGGGTTTATAAACTCAAACCCTAGTTTAAAACTTAACTAATTTATAGTTTTGCCATTCAAATGTTTAAAATAGTTTGAGAGTAATTGGCTACAGCCTTTGTAAGGAAGATTGCTACAATGTAGCAAGGCTACATCCAATAAAGTTTTGTCTTGGAGCAAATTTTAGATATGTTGGATAAGGGGCTGTCCATATATTACGTAACGCGCCTAGGAGGGGGGCAGAGAAATTGTTACAGTTTGAGACAGGTGGGAGGGGGGTCTAGGTAAACGTTAAGTAACGGAATTTAATAAATTTAATGTTTATTTCTAAGCTTGACAGATGTATTTTTATTTCAACATAAATAACTGGCCCATAAATCCCTTTTTCACACAAAAATTGACGAAACTATGCATATTTAAATAATATTGTAATCAGTAAAAAAACTGTTGACATTGATATTAAAAAAAAATCTTAAGGGCCTGTTCTTGCGTGATCTTGCCAATAAATCATCGGCGATGATACATTTTCGCGCGGAATGTGTACTCACAGAACACCAATGTGTGTACTATTTTGTGTACCTGTGCATAAACAATATACGTGTTATATGTGACACTCAGTGTAAAAAGAGGTACCCAGTATTTTTTCCCTGTGTGATATTGATTATGAATATTTTTTTAAAGTTTGAGTGATTTTTTCGTGTAATTTTTTTTTAAGGTCATGTTATACTATATTTTAGGTTCATGTTTGTTTTGTCGAGAAAAACGAATCGATAGTAAGAATACAGTTAAATTTATTGCGAAACAAAAATTTTATATTGTTACGCGTTACACAGGGGGGGGGTGTTGGTAAATGTGACAGTTTGTTACACAGGGATTAATTCTTTTGAAAAATTGCGTTACCTAATATATGGACAGCCCCTTGTTCAGACAAAGTTTTTTATCAATAATTTCGTAAAACATCACCTAGTTTCCAGCTATGCCAGCACGTAGAAGAGATAGATACCTTATTCAAATATTTGTACTGCCATACCCAACATTCATGTAACTGTAACTATGTCAGGCATTTCATTAACATGAGGTTTAAACAATGAAAACTTTTATACAACAATATTAAATTAAAAACATGAAACATAAATATAAATATACTTAATATATTATATTTGAATTAAGTAAAAGTGCTTGGTTTAAATAATAATAATAATAATTATTATTATTATTATTATTATAAAAGATGTTAAGTATATATTTAAAACAGTAGATATAATTGCTTATATCTACTAATGTTTATAAAACGAGAACTAATTGAACTTGTAACAAATTATTGTTTTTTTTTTTAATTAGTTAAATATATTTATATCAAGTATTTTAATACTTGCAACAAGTATCTAAAGCCAGTAATATAGATACTTTATATTAGATTATTTTTTCTCTAGGTGTATAAGGAGTTCAATATAAGCTAGACATATACAAGATAAGTTTACAAAGTAATCTAAGGAATATGAAAAACGTATACGATACATCCTTGGAAGTTTGGAGCAGTTTTGAACTTAACTTTAGAAGTTTTGGATCTCTAGTAATAAGAGATGAAGTTCTGAACACAGAGACACTGGATGGGTGACATAGTTTATAATACTACGTATTTAGAAACTAATGTTGTATATATATTTATACAGAAAAAGTTTATAGGGTTCCAAAAATATTAAATAAAACCTACTTTTTAGGTGTAGTTTTAGGAGGATCGTAGCTCCCTTAGGGCTCACTTACGGACCAACCTTTATAGGAACTTTTTTATATTTTTTAACGTAGAATCACCTCTTAAATTTGTGGAACTTATTTCTGAATATAATATATCGTCGGCTTACAAGTAAAGAGCACTAAGTCCAAAAACATGGTTTGGAGATATTGACAAATTTAACTTTCATTGTTGTTTTTTAATTTTTGTAATAATTGTTTTTGGAAAAAAACTACCGCAGATCTCAATGACATGTTTGGTCATAATAATGTCCCATTTGCAGTTTAATAAAGAAACATTGAAGTAGTTTAAAGACATGGACTAAGTGCCTTTTAGTTATAGGCCCACGACGTCGGCTTACAAGTAAAGAGCACTAAGTCAATAAAATAATATAAAAAACAAGTATTTAAAGTTAAAACCCTTCTATTATCATGATAATTAAACGTAATGTATAACTATAAAGTAGAAAAATAGATGTTTACATAAATTTTCAAAAACTAGATTTTTAAAAGAAGGGTTAGGACTTTTTGATTGTTTAAAGAACGTTTTCAAAATAAATAATAATAATTAATTAGTATTAATTATATGAAACTGCTTAATATGCCAGAACTTAGACAGATTTCAGAGGCCATCGGCTGTGCCGGCAAAGAAGCGTCTCCTAAAGTCAATAATTATAAACACATCGAAAGTATACGTAAAAAGCACTGTCATTTTACAGGTAAAGTTCTGTTTCTCTGTTCTGTCTCTATTCCATCAACTGTAACATAGCAAAATTTGAATGCTTTTGACAGTAACATAAATAACGCGATATTGTATCATATAAATGATTTAAGCAATCATATTTTTATAAATTAACTCTTTTTTAGAAATAATAATATAACCTCAAATAAACAATAATTATTCTTCTCTGGTTGCTCTTCAATGTTTTTTAACAAACCAAATATTTTGGCACCCGGACTACACATTTTAACTTAAATTTAGCTTGTAAAATACAAAAAGATAATGAAAAACAACACTACAAAAATGCACGTTTCGGCAAAACAAACAAACACTAAGTCGCTTAGTGCAGAAACATTTGAAATAATCTACAAGTAAAACGCACTAAGTGCACTAAGTGACTTAGTGCCTATTGCCAGATAATATTTCAATCAAAATCAAATTGGTGCGTTTTGATAGTGGGTAACTCCCTTGACAGTCCACATAAAAGTTAGTTCGGTTTACCTGTACATAGATCATCAAAAATTTATTATAGTGCCATAAAAATCCCATTTTTGCAAAAAAGTGACTTAGTTCCTTTTACTTGCCGACGATATAATGCCCAAAATCTGAACAACTCACAATTTTTTTATCGATTTTTTTTTGCTGTAAAATTGAATCATAGAGTAGGTTTCCTTTTGTGTGCGGCAGTAACTTTTACTGTTTTACTGAGTTCATGTTATTTCTACAATCGCATCAAACAACTATTTATCGAAACAAAAATAAACAATAATCTATAGTACAATACGCCCTTGTTGTTTATTTTTTCGCCCTTTCGTAGATCCACTGCTCGAGTTTTATATTCCACTTAGTGTTTGTTCTTTTACTTTCCCCTATCAAAACAGATAAGTGGTAAGTCTTATGGCAGTAAAAATACTGCTGCTAGCAAAATAATACTTTCCCCTGTAAATTTATTAAAAATAAACTACAAAATTGTACGGTTCCACCGAGCTTACTTTCTCGCGAAAACGTGCACATATACAGGGTGTATTTGAAATAGCGTAGGAAATTTTAAGAGGTTAACAGATTCTACATGATAAAATATGACAAAAAGTTCCTATAAACATATGTCTAAAAATGCGTCATAAGGGAGCTACGCCCCTTTGAAAGTGGCTAAAAAAAATCGGTTTTTATTTAATAACTCAGGAACCCTTTGAGATATATTAACGAGGTTTTGCACGTGAATTAATCCTAATAAGGCCCATCTTTGTATGTCATTTTCACGTACTTATTTAATCCAGGGGTGTGCGAAACGGGGGGGGCCTTATCAGTTTTTTGTCCCAAACTTTTTTCTGTGTAACTTTTTTGCAATTTCTTTTTAAAATATGATTCCTCAGGTCAAAATACATAAAAAAGGTACTCTTGTTGTAATACTGTAGGATTAACCGTTTTCGAGAAAAGTTCATTTGAAGGTGAAATTTCACGGTTCGAGGACGAAAAATTAAATACTAAAATGTCGAAAACCAAAATTTTAATGATGAAGGGCGAATGTACAGTTGGACCCACAAAAAACGCAAGATTTAAATATGATAAAATGTCAATTTTACTAATTATTTTATAGATAAAATAATACACTTTTAGTTAATTATTTTATAGTGTAAGATTTTAAGAAATAGGTTAGGTAAATTTGACAATTAAATATCAGTTTTTTCAAAGTTTATTACAGAAAATCCATGCGAATAATGTCGAATATTAAAAAAATAATAATAATAAATAATAAACTGAAAAAACATTTAGAATATTTAATCAAATCAAAAATTAAAACACAATATTTAGTAAATCGTATGAAAAAATAAAAATTTGAACTCTATTAACCAAACATAATTTATGAAAATTATGATTTTCGTTAAAAAAAAAGTTTTTCCGGAGGTTTTTTTTCGCTTTTTTAATCTTGGAACTATCGATGAGGCGACGGGCGGTGGTTTTTAACCCAGGAAAATTTGTATTGTTTATCGCAGCACCGCTTCTTGTAAATGGTATTCTCTCAAATAATTAAGTAAATTTTCATCCTGTATTTCATTTGATATCTTCTTCCTTTCCGAGTCTGCACGCCCTTTCCTCCCCCATCTATTTTTTCTTCAATCTTAATAATTATTCTTTTTTCTATGATCTTAACACAACTCTCCGAAACACTAAATAACATTGCCACAATTAAAGGTCTCTATAGAGATCACTAGCCACAATCACTTCCTTACATCCTGCTTCCAATATACTAATAGTTTGACATTTCTTAACGCATTTCTAATTACTTTATAATTATTATAAGTAATTTTGACAAATATTGTCAACATGACAACGGCTCTGTTTGTATTGTAATTATTGAATTTAGGCAACTAAATTTTCAATCTTGTTTTTTTTTCGGATCCAACTGTACATTAAAAACTAAGAAAAAAACCTTATATACAGGTACTTCCAAAAATCTTCCCTTCATGTAGAATCACCTGTTAAAATTTCCTACGCTATTTCAAATACACCGTGTATATATATTTTGAGGTTTTGATTATTTTTTTGTAATTTTTATAATCGGTTTTTAAAATTATTTTGGCATATTTATTTATTCCAGCAAGATGCTCAGAAACTAAAACTGCCTATTTAATTGCAATTTTATCGAAAACGGTTGGCCCTGTGATATTACATAAAGAGTACCTTTTTTATGTATTTTTAATCAAAGATTATTATTTTATTGTCAATGTCAAAAAATTAACAGATAAAAAACTTTGGGGCAAAAAAGAGACATCAGCCTCCACTTTGCACGCCCCTGTTTAAAATTACCAAATAAAAATTACATCAAATGATAATCTTTGTCAATGTTAAGGCATGTACAAAAACTTGTTACTGTGGTTTATAAGGTTTCAGAGATATTAAATAAAAACTACTTTTCATATGTACCCTTACGAGGGTCGTAAGTCCCCTAGGGCTCATTTCCGGACCAACCTTTATAGGAACTTTTTTTCATATTTTTGGACCTAGAATCGCCCCTTAAGATTTTGTAACTTATTTCTGAATCACCCTGTATACATAATATGTACATTATATTATAATGTACAAAGAAAAAAATAACAAAGTAGTGCTGACAGAGGTACCAATTGTTAACCTGAGAGTATTTTGGTTTTTGGCTGTCTGGTCTATGGCATGCGAGGGTTTCCTAGGTAAAGTTGGCTTAGAGGAAGAAGAAGCTTGATGAGGAGAAGCAGCAGCACTGGACTTCCAGTTAGGAGAGGCAACTGGGCTCGGTGAAGGTTTATGCGTCTCCTTTATTTTTTGTATATCGGTCCTAAGACGGCTTATATCCTCAGTTAATACTACGTTATATTGATCTTTATCCTATTTTAATTTAGAAACTTCGAATTTAAGGCTAATAATATCCTTTAATAAAACAGAAACGTCTATATAGTCAAAGGATATAGGAGGATGATTTTTCCTTAGCGGAGCAAAGTCTTTGCTTTTATAATTTTAAGTATATAATTGTCATCTTTGACATTTTAGTGACACTCACAAAGGTAAGATTTTTAGTACCTATGCTTCCCGGATGTTTTTTTTTTTTTTCACCTTACAATTTTAAACTTCTTTCAGAATCACCCTGTATTTTGCACGGCTCATTTGTCCCAGTAAACAACATCCTATTGTATGAGCTTTAATGGGACGAATAGTGCAAAAAGTAGCATGATAACTTAGAGAAAGGACAATGGCCACCCAGGGAAACAAACTTAAACTACTAAAATACAGCCTTGGTTTATTACCAAGTAAGTAATACCAACCTTCTCGACAAATCTAGAATACTTTTTTTGCCCATTTTTTATTTCTGTTGAAAAAAAACTTCACACTTCAACTATTTCTATTATAGCTGAGAAAATAGCATTAGTTCTGTGACAAATTAGGAGCCATAGGGTTTGAAATTAAAAACCTGAACATCTCGTTGTCGAGGGCCTCGATTTACGAGATATGAAAAAGGTTAATCTTGTATTGACTTCTTGTCTCGTCCGGCGAGAATCTTGATTTTTAACACTCTTGATATTCTGCACGGTAGGAGAACCTTAGTGCCAGGAGTTATAACATCCCCAAGGTCTGTCAGATAAGTTTTTAATATTAACAATAATTTTTTATTTTTATAACTTATGGGTAAAAACTGTCATATCTGTATTTGAATTGTTTTAAGAAAATCCATTTTTTTATTAGGAACGGCAGCAGATGTAACAATATGTGTAAGGAAATAAACTTTAAAGTAAAGTGAAAAGTCCCAGTGATGTGTATAAGTCACAGCCCAGGGACACAACATTACTGACGTTATAATAAAGTCATAAATATGACTTTAGAATAACGGGTTAAATATTATATATCTCTCCAATTAATAGTTATTTAAGGTATGAAAGAGGAAGCTAGGATTAACTTACAAGGCTGGAGGCGGAGTGGGTTAACTTTAGAGAGGGCAATATTACAATATGATCCTATGACAAAATTTCATCGAATTTTTCTTGCAATTACTTCCACCACATATCTGCTATTGTCCAGTGAAAGGATTTTTCCACAGGTATAGAAAATCCATACTAATCCGATAATGTACATCAAATCAGCAGGCTAACTATAGTCGCTACAGCGACTGTACAGTACTGTTTAGTTTACGTAATTCCAGAAAAGTCATCAATATTTAATCAATATATAATATATGCGGTCTAAAGTCAAAGTGAACTAAGCGGAGAAGGGTGAAAAATCCTCTCATTACGTAGCCGAGTGTGTCAGATACGACAGGATCAGGTTGCAAGTCTTTGAAACTCAAAGTCAACCAAGAGGAACTAAGAGATCTCCCCTGACCTTTAATGAAAGGACGGGCAGGTTCAAGGAGGACTCAAATTAGTAAATGGGTGGGATTGCCTGAGGTGACAAAAAGGGCCAGAAATGGCCTAGTTGTCCGGCATTGGCCAACCCAAAAATTTACTACTACTACTAAGCGCCACTTTTTCAAAGAATTTGGTTTTTATTGCAGACGGTAGGATATCAAAATCTGCACCATGGACTACCAATAGTAAAAAAAAATGGCGCTTAGTTCACTTTGGCTTTAGACCGACCATATAGCTCCACGAAGACTTGATTTATACCCAGTTTTAATTTTAATGTGACGGAATTATAAATGGGAATATTTAAATTCCGAATTAAGGACGTCTGAGAAAGAGAAGATATTTGGTGAACATTTTTAAAGGTTATTTTCTCCCTTCTGAATTTTACTTATAGTCGTGTTACTTTTTCATCCTCGTATCTCAAAAAAAAAAACATTTTTAGGTTCTTTGCACTAATTAATTATGTATAGTTCTCCTCATGAAAGAAAGTCTCCGACGAAAGAAATCATTTGGGCTCTCTTCTTTCCATCCAGTTCAGTGCGGGGTTCATGCCCTCAACACCTGGTCCCTAGGGACTTTTGTGTTAACCGCACAAGCCTCCTCATATCGTCCCTGTTTCTTTTATAAAGTCCAGTACGGTTTTAGGGGAGTATTCATGATCTCGACTGGTTCCAGCCAGTCGTTCCCAAAGTACTTTGATCTTAGGCCTATTAGAGATGGACATTCACATATTTTTCCAAAGTTTGTTTTTTTTTTGTTTTTAACCTCGTACTATTCTACTTAATTAAGCATCCCCTAAGTCCAGGACTTGTGTGGGCTAGTAGTAGAGGGAACCACCGGCTTTAATTGACTTTCGAACCAATATATCTAGGGAGTACGCCTTCGCCAAATTTCAATTATTAATTAACTGAAAAAGGCAATCGGCGCCAGTGAGGTTTGAACTCACGATCATTAGATCAGTGTCAGGCTATATCGATGCCATTGACCACTGAGCTAAATCTCCCATATGAGGTGGTAGGGTTCTTCGTCCCCTTCCCTACATCTCCTGCAGGTAGTCTGTTTGAAACAGCTTAATTAAAATGCTCTTTAAAACATAAATTGTACAATTCAGCTTGGCGAAAATAACTTTTTGAAATTTTTCGCCAGCTCTAAGTAACTGTTTAGAAACGCGTTGGCAAACGGTCCCTGTCATTTATTATAAAACTCATAAAATCAGTTTTGGGCAAATCTAATTTAGAAGTTGGTATTATTCATATTTACTGTCGTCGTTAGGGAATATTGTGTTGAGAAGAATATCTCTAAGGCGGATTAAATGGCCCAGTGGCAGTGGCGTTCTATACTATAGTATATTTTTTTCTAGCTATAGTATTTTTAAATATGAATGTTTTTTTAATTTGGCTCTAAATATGTCACGAAGTACGATTTACAGTGAAGCATTTGGTTTGTTTTGTATTGCATTACATGTCAAGATAAACAAGCAAAACTTTTATATATATACAGGGCTATTCAGAAATAAGTTCGATAAATTTAAGAGGTGATTCTACTTTAAAAAATATGAAAAAAAGTTCCTATAAAGATTGGTCCAGAAATGAGCCCTAAGGGAGCTGGGGCCCTTTGAAGATGGATATATTGAATGGGGAACAAAAAAAGCACCAATAAAATTTTAATGCTGAAGGGCAATTCTTCATTTAAAACTAAGGAAAAAGTATTCTTCACCAAAACACCTAAGTTTAATATTAAAGGAGTAATAGCCTAACATTTTTCGTGGCACAAAATGTTACTTCCTGTTAACTGGATTTTTTTTTTGAAAACGGTTACTCCTACAGTGTTACACTATATGACATTTTTTATGTATTTTTACTCAAGAATTCTATATTTTTTACAAAAAATCCAAAGTAGTACATATAAAAAAGTTTGGGGCAAAAATGTGGTAAGCCTAATACATTTTTTCGTCTAGGGACGCCTCTGGATAAATTCAAAAAATAAGTTAACATAAACTTATTGCCCTTATTAATACTAGTATACTTGCAAAAGCTCGTTGCTCTAGCTTAAAGGGTACAAAAGTTATTAATTAAAAAGATTATTTTTATTGCAATTTTAAAGAGCCGTAGCTTCCTTAGCACTCAATTCCGGACCAACCTTTGTAGGAACGACCTGTATTTATTTTAGTATGAACCAAACTAATAAATACCTCTTATTTCACATCATTTGTACAATTTTTCATCAGAATTTGTGTTAATTTGTAGGTTTCTATAATAAAAAGCATTATAGTATACTTTATTGCGCTTAAAAACAATGAAAATAGGTAAAACAATTGTTTAGGCCTACCTAATGCTTTTTTGCGTTCACTTAAGGCTCCTGCTATAGATATTTCGGACCTAAGTTAAAAACTTAAGCTGTGGAAATGCCTTAATACATACCAGTTTTTAGTGCAAAACCTCCAATATAATGTTGCATACTCTAAAAATAATTTTTTTCTCATAAACTGAGAAGTTATGTCTCTGGATACCTAAAATCACTTAGTTTTACACAGTATTTTATGTTTATGATTTTTGTTTACTTGCTTTATCTATGATTTTTGATATGAAAAAAAGGAAAATTTATAAAACTTTCACTAGAAACACTTGTGTATACAAATTATTCCTGTACTAACAAAATTTGCTTATAAAATCGCTTTTATTCTGGTACTCAACAAAATTAGCTTATAAAATCATTTTTATTCGGGCACATGTTAACGTTTTTACTATTGTGTAAATTGGACCTTGCCAATTTGCTTACCATGCTTGCGCATCTTGCGTTGCTATAGTAACTTAAAGAGTGTTTACAAGCGGGAAG
This sequence comes from Brachypterus glaber, assembly GCA_958510825.1. Taxonomy (NCBI): domain Eukaryota; kingdom Metazoa; phylum Arthropoda; class Insecta; order Coleoptera; family Kateretidae; genus Brachypterus; species Brachypterus glaber. Next base: position 11,791,128 of record OY294047.1, on the reverse strand, counting down.
GTTTAAAAAATATACATTTATTGGAAATACTATAGATAGCCTATAAATTATAAACCGTTGTCGAAGCTTGTTTACATGACAACCAACAAAATTAATGAAATAAATCATAAGGGTTTTTAAAAAATGTTTATTGCCTTAATGGCAAACACATAAACTTTACTATAATAAAACGTAAGTAAATGAATTTGTTGCCTTTTGAAATATTGCCCTCAATTCAAACTATCGCTGGTTAATTAAAAGTGCAATATTTTTTCAACTAAAACTTGACTTTTAAAAAAAAATATTAGCCCAGGGAAAAGCCAAATATCAACTTTTATGAACTACCCAAAAAATGGTCGCTAGGTAACTTGTACATTTTGTCAGTGGGCGTATGCGACCATACAGCCAGAGTGGATGTATACGACCGCTGGTTACAGAGGCAAGTTAATAAATTTTGGTCTGGCAGTCAACCCGTTAGCCAGTTGTAAAAAATTACGGCAAAGGTCGTTAACTATCAACACTTTCTTAAAAATTCCGCCTCAAGGAGCCTAACTACCATGTATAAAAAGCCAGCACTTAAAACACTGCGGGGATCATGATATTTTAACCTTAAAAGAAAATTAGATTAACCTTATTCTTCACTTATTTTTGTCAGCCGCTGATTTTCGCACCTAAATTATACCTAATCAATCAAATTAAGCTTGATGGATTACGCACTGATAAAATACTGTAAAAAGTAAGAAAGTAATGAAAGATTATGAAATGCCAAAAAAATTAGCAAATTAGAAAAAATTTACTTTATTTTATCATATCATATCAGATTAAAAGTGAAAAAGAAAGAAAGACTGTTATGTTATTAACTCAAATAAAAATGATATAAAAACCTCAAGAACACATTAAGATTCAGACCATTAAATTTGAATCATAGGTTTTTTAACGTAAAGTTCTTGTCTAGGATTATTTTTAGTAGTAGCTTAGTAAATATAGCAGTGGCCTAAGGGGTATATAAGAGAAAATTACTATTATCCATGGCCGTGATTAATGGGCCTATTAATCACGGGTCTGTAGAAATAAACCGTTTAAAATTTAAAACGACTGTGGATAAAGTATAGAATTCCACTCGCGTATAATAGCTATTAATCATTCAGTGATTAGGTTACTCGCCCTTCGGCTCGTGTCCCAAAATTCACCCTCATTGATTAATAGCATCTATTATGCGCTCATTGAATAATATACTAATTATCCACGGCCGTGATTAATAGACCTAATAATCACGGGTCTGTAAAAATAAACCATTTAAAACCCAAAACAGTTGTGGATAAAGTATAGTATTCTACCTGCGTATAATATCTATTAATCATTCGGGTGATTAGGCCACTCACCTATCGGCTCGTGTCCAAAAATTCACCCTCACTGATTAATATCAATTATTATACGCTCGTTGAATAATATACTATTTCTCACTACCAACTAGGTAAGTTGACATTACTTAATCAAAACCACTGTAATGTAAAATACTTTACTATACAGTGCGGTCCAAAGGTAACAACCCCCCCCCTCTTAACTTTTGAACGAGTTTAGATATCGACTTCAAATTTAGAACTCTTAAATAAGACAACTTAAACTATCTTTCAGCATGTATTTGATACTTTTAGATCTTAAAATGTGGGCAGGGGGGCAAGTGGCGACATTTTTTTAAATGGAAAGGTGGGGCGTGTGATACTTCATTTTAAAGCTTATAAAATTCTCCATTTAACTGTATATTTTTTATTTTTTTTTAAACATTTTTTTTTTGGGTTTAAAATAGGGTTGAAAATGGGTATTTTTGTCAAAATTTCTTTAAAAAATACAAACAATTTTTTAAAAATGCCTAATTTCATAATGAAAAACAGTAAATTATACTTTTAAACTAATTTTAGTTGACATAAATAAAAATTAACAAAAAAAAAACTTAAAAATTAATTTTTTTAGCACAAAAAACTGAAAAATCAAAACTTTAAAAAACATGTTTAAAAAATTTAAAAATATATGGTTATATAGAGAATTTTAAAGGCTTTAAAATGATGTATCACACGACCCCCCTTTCCATTTAAAAAAATTTCCCCCCATGCCCCCCTGCCCACATTTTAAGAGATAAAAGTATCAAATATATGCTTAAAGATAGTTTGTTGTCTTATTTAAGAGTTATAAATTTGAAATCGATATCTCAACTCGTTCAAAAGTTAAGAGGGGAGGGGTTACTTTTGGACCGCACTGTATAGAGCACATTTAGTGATATAGATAAATATATATAGATAAATATAAACAAAACCGCTCCGCTTAGGTCCACAACATACGACCTCACACAGTAAATTCACTTACCTATACTAGAAGCGCAAATAACTATTTAAATATTATAAAGTTGATTCCATTTTCGGTTAGTTTTTACGCAATCATAGATTAAACTTTTTTGACGCATATAACGTCATAACGTGGTATATAAATGGAAGCATTTATATTACAAAACAAAACGTAAAGGTGTGTAATGCTTCGCATTTCAAAATATACCTACTCTCACAGCAAATAGTAAAATGCATTTTATTTCGATACACTCAGAAATACTAAATTTTATTCGTAAATACATATTTGTTATTTATATCGCCACCATTGGTATTTAATACTTTACTTGTGATATTAGATACTGCAATGTGTGTATTGTATGCAAAATGTTGTCATACTAACATATAGACTGCTGGTACATTTTAATCCCAACGCAACATGTGCTTATTAATACTAGCATGTTACAGTAAAAATTACTGTAACATTTGGTAAAGCATATCAAAGTTATAGTATGGTATACTTTGAGTTGTTGTTAAGTTGTATACTGATCTAGTTTAAAGTATGTTACAGTATTCAGAAAAATTAACATCCGGTTAATAATACCAACATTTTGATTAGTAATAATATAAAGATAGCAACCACAAACAATTACACACTGATAAAATAATCTATCCTTTTTTTACTTTTCTCTGTATTATTACTAATCAAAATTTTGGTATTATTTACCGATTGTTCTTTTACTAAATACTGTAATATACTTTAAACTAGAACAATAACACAACAACTACAACTTAAAATATACCAAACTATAACTGTGATATAATTTACCAAATTTTTACAGTATTAATAAACACATGTTGCATGGGGATACAAATGTACCAGCACGGTCTCTATGTTAGTATGACAACATTTTGTATACAATACACACATTGCAGTATTTAATATCACAACTTAAGTATTAAATACCATGGTGACGATATAAATAAAAAATATGTATTAACAAATAACATTCAGTATTAAAAATACAACAACATTTTCTGTATACTTCCCAAAATATTATTATTTTGCTTATATGCGCTCGTTTTTTATACTGTATTATAACGTTTTTGTTTATTTATTATTTACAAAATTAGTATAAATATTTTGGAATTTATTAGATATTTGGGTGACACACATCTCTACTCTATACATCTCTACCCACGCACATCTCTACTCCTTGTCATATACCTTGACATTTATTTGATTAAAACTAGGATACCATGGCAGAACAAAGCACTAACTAAATTTTATTTAATATTTTTTTCGTAGATTAGTTATAAAGTTAATTTATTGGAAACAAATTTTACCTAATTCCATGTTTCTATTAGTAGTAATAAACCTCATAATAAATTTTGGTTGCAATAAACAAACTTTAAAGCTGAATTCCAAAAAAAAAAATTAAATTAATTTAGATTAGTGCTTTGTTCCGCCATGGTATCTTAGTTCTAATTAAATAAATGTCAAAGTATATGACAATGAGTAGAGATGTGTGTGAGTAGAGATATGTGTGAGTAGAGATTTGTTTGAGTAGAGTTGTGTGTGAGTAGACATATGCGTGAGTAGCGATATGATGAGTAGAGATGTGATGGGTAGAGATGTGTGTGATATATTTTTATAATGTTTTAAAAACACGTGACATAGCAACGAAGGGACGGAAAAAAATAAAGTCAGAATTAGAAAAAAAAAACAATTATATTTTATCTAGAGTAACTTTTGGCAAATTTTATCTTATAATAATATTATTACTACTCTTCTAGCACTCTGTGAAGGGTATAATACATTTCTGTGGAGTTATTAGTGGCGCCTCTGGAACACGCAAACTAAATCACGTACTCCAACGTTTATGAGTAATATCTTGTATGCCTAGAAGACATTATAGCAATGTGCTTAATTTTCCTGAAAATTGCTATTTAGCTTAATTGACATCGTTGTTTCCAAATCATAGCTACTTTGATGTTTTAAGGGAGAGTTTATTACATTTGGTTTCAGTTTATATAATTTGTAAAACTAATATTCAATATAGTTATACTGAAGTACTCTTTCTTGGAAGAGCAATGTGGTTATGATTTAGAAAAAATGATTTTTGTTGAGAATTCCTTCTCTGGGTTACTGGGAAAAAGTCCGAGAAAAACTAGACAAAAGAATTTTCAATGTAGAAAAAGCAAAAGTAAATTAAAATGGCTGCGTTCAATGGAAACAGCAAAACTAGTCGAAAGCTGTCAAATTACTACTATGATCAGTTTCGATTGACAGATGTCGCTGAATCATTCCTCATTAACGTTTTGAGATTATTTTTGATTTTTAAAAGCTCGGGAATGTACTTTTTGTGGGTATTTCTAACCTCAAATGGTAATTGTGACAACAGACAGATATTAGCCGTTCAGCAGTTTGCTATCAAAACTTATCATTTGATGACTTTTGATTAGTTTCGCTGTTTCCATTGAACGCAGCCATTTTAATTTACTTTTGCTTTTTTCTACATTGAAAATTGTGTTGTCTAGTTTTTCTGGGACTTTTTCCCAGTAACCCAGATAAGGAATTCTTAACAAAAATCATTTTTTCTAAATCATAACCACATTGCTCTTCCAAGAAAGAGTACTTTAGTATAACTATATTGAATATTAGTTTTACAAGTTATAGAAACTGAAACCAAATGTAATAAACTCTCCCTTAAAACATCAAAGTAGCTATGATTTGGAAACAACGATGTCAATTAAGCTAAATAGCAATTTTCAGGAAAATTAAGCACATTGCTATAATGTCTTCTAGGCATACAATATATTACTCATAAACGTTGGAGTACGTGATTTAGTTTGCGTTACTAGCGATTACTAGCCATAAATCCCGCTCTCTGTCCGGGTAATATGAGTAATATCTTGTATGCCTATAAAACATGCAACAATGTGCTTAATTTTCCTGTTAATCCTATCACTGAAAAAATGATCTGGGTAGGGCAACTAGATCATTATTTAAATACAGACCAACTATTTTTCTGGTTGCTGCAACCAGATATCTGGTAAGGGCAACAAGAAAAATTGTTGTGCCTACCAGATCTTTAACCCCTTCCGCTCCATTGTATCCACGTATGGACATTTGTAGGTATAGCAAAATTTACCCATTATCCATAGTTGGATATTTGTTTACGGGATTTTTCATATACATTTAAATCTGGTTTGGACTTTTGCCTATGCCTTGAAAAGCCGGCCCGAGCGGAAGGGGTTAAAATTCAAGTTTTATTTCTGGTAACATGTTATGTTATTGCTCTTACCATATTTTTGATTGTAGCAACCAGAAAAAATTGTTGATCTGTATAATGATCTGCTTGCCTTAATCAGATCGTTTTTAAGGGATAGGATTAACACATACGGTTTATAAACGTAAAAAGTCAGAAGATACACTGTAAATGCAAATATGGTAATGTTATAGCAAATAAAGTAGGTCATATGTTGCCAGCAAAGAAAGTGGTAAATTTAAATCAGTACTGTAAATTCACAGTTATCTGTAAAAATGTGAATTTTTACCTGTTATTTCACAGTAGTTTAAGCATCGAATTTAATGTGTATTTCAAGCAGTATTACGGGCTCTTGTAATTTTCGGGAAAAAGTGCTGGCTTTTTGGACCACATGCATGAATTTTAATGCAAAATTATTGTACCGACAGGAAAAAAGCTGAGATTTTACTAAACCCAGTAATATTGAGGTTAATTTAATAAATATTGTAAATTCACATTCTGACATGGTAAATTTGCTTTAATTATTACAGTTAAAACTATTGTAAGATTGACCGACAAATTTAGATTGTACTATATATTTCAAAATCCTTTTTACATGAAACACTACAGGGTTTTTCTGATATAAATAAGAAAAAAATAGGTTATATTTGAGGTTAACATGAGCGAGAAAAACTACATCACGAACAATAAGGCTATGGTCGAAAGTCCAATCAAAACCTTGGGTCTTAACGGTTTAGAAAATATTGGGAACACCTGTTTCATGAACTCGGTGATTAATTGCCTTTCAAACACAAAACTTTTGATGGAATACCTGAAGAAGGCCAGTTATGTACGGGATATCAACACCAATATTTCTAGTATGCGTGGAGCTTTAATTAAAGCATTTGCCGAGGTGATAAAAGAACTGTGGTCGGAAGATTCATCTATCCGCATAGTAAACACAATTTCCCTAAAGAGCCAAATCCAGCATTTCGCACCCCGATTTATGGGCTATGCACAGCAGGACGCACAAGAATTTCTTCGGTATCTTTTAGAGGGACTTCACGAGGACGTCAACAGGGTCACAAAAAAACCTAAACCTATTTTGACGGAGAGAGTTAAAAAAATAAGTTATAACGAAAAATCTGCATGGGTTAAATACCTCCCGATAGACGACTCTAGCATTTTTGACCTCTTCGCCGGCCAAATCAAATCCACTCTTAAGTGCACCCATTGCGGCCATTGTTCAGTCACATTTGAACCATTCTGGGACCTTTCTCTTCCTCTCCCACAACGGACCGGTCAGTTAAGGCTGGCAGAATGTTTAGAATTCTTCACTCGGGAAGAGACGTTGGGCAACGATGAAACGCCTACCTGTTCTGGATGCAACGAGCGCCGAAAATGCACAAAATCCTTTATAATTCCAAACCGAAAATCTTAGTAATCCACCTCAAACGCTTCTCCCAAACTGAACAGTTCCAGAGAAAGCTCAGCGTCACCGTAGACTTCCCTTTAATAGGTTTAGATATGAACAATTATACCGCAGAGTCCGTCACACCCTGCAGATACAACTTATACGCTATTTCAAATCACATTGGTACCACTTATAGCGGTCACTACACCGCCTACTGTAAACATCCCTATAATTACACATGGCACGAATACAACGACTCTAGGGTATCTTCAATTTCACCAACATCCATCGTATCAGGGGATGCTTACATATTATTTTACGAACAAGAAGGTCAGAAATCATATATTTGAAGAGTTTATTTTATTTTTATTTTTTTCATTATTTGTTATTATTATTTTACTTGATTGTTAATTAATTTTTTTTTTAAGTTACTATGTATATTTTATTAATTATATTTACAAGTGATTATCTCCTTTTAGAATCAGAATTAAATAAATTTACTTTTAAAAAGACCCTGTATTATAAAATGTCAAAAGAGAATTAATATTTAAAATCTAAATTGACATTTTCAACGACAAAATATTACAATAGCTTTAATGCTTTCAATAAAGACCATAATTCGCTGCTTCCATCCCAAATTTTACTTAATTTAACGTGTAATTTAATGAAGGGCCATAATTAATTTGATTTGTCACTTAATTTCTACCCGAGATAAGATTTCTAAAAGGGGTCCTTATTTTTAGAAAAACTGTGACGCCAAAACGGTGCTTAAAGAAATGATGATAATAATAGTATATTAAAGTACTAGTTTCATAATATACGTTTTTAGCGCACGAGTACTAGTGCGCTAAAAACGTGTTATGAAACGAGTGCTTTATACAATTTTTTCTATTTTTCTCTAAAATTTAAAAAATTTATATTTAAATTGATGACTGATTTAGGGATTTTTGTTTTGGATTGGCACTACAGTTTACACCATGTTTAAAATTCTAAGAACAAATGATATTTTGATATATTTTATAGTCATCTCTTCTCTTTTTTACTGCAATTATCCAAGCCACAATTTTAACATGGTAAAAATAATCTAAATACAAAATTTTTTAGAAAATTCAACTTTAAAGCGACATTGACATTTGCACGGAAAACGTCAAGCGATAGGCCAGGTTTGTTTCCAATCCAAAAGAACAAAAAGTACAGACCTCTTATGGGCCTATAAGAACAAGCAAAATACGTGTGATTATGAGCATATAAGAGTCGCAAAATAGAAAAATAAATAAAAAGTATAGTGCAACTTCTTTTAAAAGAAACTTTGAACTACGATATTTCAAGTACGATTTGACCTTAAATTTGGATCACAGATATACTACGTGGTAAATAAATCTTTGGTCTAAATTACAAATCTCTTTTTAAAATAGCGTTGTGTAAACTTGTACCTTTAATACGACTGTATTTACGATGTTTTAAAATAATTAAAATTTTAGGGATCTGGTAAGCACAATGTGTCTGGTTGCCTTTAGCAATATTTTTAAACCTAATAGTACTAAGATAAAAAGGGTTAAAAACGTTTTTGTAAGAAATTTGAAACATTTTTTAACTGTGCAACTGTATTTTTCTTTTTGCTATTAGATTACTGAATTGACAGACTAGATAGATATAGATCATGGGTATATTACACCGGCCAACAAAAAAAAGTTTTCCTACCTCCTATGACAAGGGTTGGGAAGTGACAACATAACCTCAAATGGACAAACTAATGTTAAGATAATTTTTGCGCTTTTTTGATGTTTAGGTGTTAGGTCGTAGGAAAAATAGTATACGTACCAATTGTGCACATCGAGTGATTTTTTTACTAGAATACTTTTTTGCTCAGTTTTAAATGAAGAATCGCCCAGTACCATTAAAATTTTATTGGTGCTTTTTTTTGTTCCCCATTCAATATGTCATTTCCGAAGGGCCGCAGCTCCCTCAGGGCTCATTTCCGGACCAACCTTTATAAAGACCTTTTTTCATATTTTTGGATGTAGAATCACTTCTTAAATTTTGGCATGGCAGTTACTGATCACCCTGTATAGGTTTATTAAGAGTGTCATTATTTTCTTGTAGTGTAAAAAAGAGACAACATTAAAATACATTGTCTACTAAACAATGTCTGGCCTGTAGATTAAAGCATCAAATAAAATTTTAACTGTTTGAATATAAACAGGCCGTGAAAATCTAGTATCTCTATATTATTATCTCTCAGCATTTTATAGTATGCTATTTTAAACCACATGTTTAGTTTATAATGTTTAACCATAACTTTCATAGTTAGCAATTAAAAAATTATTTAAAATATAAAAAAGATACACTGCCCAGTAAAAGAGCTTTCCCCTTTTTATACCTCCTCGCGTAAAATATATTTTTTGTTATTAGATTTACTTTTATCAACCTTAAAAATATAACAATTTTTACAAAAACTACCCCCCGTGTTTTAGGGTGTTCAGTTAGAACTTTTTTATTATCAGATTCTCTTTCAGCAACCCTTAAAACCCCAATATACCAATTTTCACAAAAACTACCCCCCCACGCCTCAGGGGGTGAAATTAGAAAAATGTTATTAAAATATTCAGTTTTAGCGACCTCAAAAAGTCCAATATATAAATTTTCAAAAAGACTACACCTCACAATGTTCACCAAAAACAATCCAGATCTATAACTTTTGGTAACATACCCGTATGTCAAATTTCAAGTCTCTAGCTTAAAGGGTTTTTAAGTTATCGTGCCCACAAGATTTACCGGACAGTGCGATCGACCGACCGACCGACCGACCGACCGAGCGATTTTTGTTTTTGCTTGAAATTGATTTATATCGACATAAAACGTCATAAAACGTAAAAATACGCAAAAAAAAAATTGAAAATTTTTGCAAGAATACAAGGCTTTCCGAAATTTTGAAAATTTTCAAAATGGAAAAGCATATATGTTATTTTTTTAATTTAGTAAATAATTGGCTAGTTTTAACCTCCAAATCCTCATATTATCCCTAAATTTTTATGTTACCTTTAATGAATTAATTAAAATAGTAAATTAAATAATTTTATAATTATAAGTATTATAAAAAATCCTATACAAATACATTTCACTTAGGGAACGTTCAAGTATTACGTAACGAAAATTTGGCCTTTTTTGACCTCCCCTCCCCCATGTAACGCGGCGTAACATTTCGAGACCCCCCCCCCATTTGTTACGTAACATTTTTTTACAAAAAGCAAAAAAATAAAAAGGAAATTTTGCTTTATGGTTTAAACCGGTTTTTAACAGGTTATTGCTTCCATGTTTTAACCCAAAACCGGTCTCATGTAATTTCGGCAACCGGTTAACCGAAAACCGGTTAGTGGCTATGGTTTTCCATTTATAATTTGTTTTTGTTTAGAGGATTTAGTGGACTATTAACCACGCGGAGTGCAATAAAATTTGCAAGAAATTTGCCTCTTTAGGCTGGATCATTAATGATAACAATTGTTAAAAAAGTGATCCAATAAACATTTTATGAGTTTATAATTTTTTAAGTATTACGTAACATTTTTACTGACAGAGGGGGTAAAAATGAAATTAAATGAAAATATTTAAACTTTATCAAAGCCTTGAAAAAGGTATGCTATTTAACCCTTAACTGCTGTTGTGATATTTTTGCTACATACATTACGTTGTGGGGTTTCAGCGGACCCCATTTTATTTTCACATGTAAGTTTGAATGGAAAGATAATTAAAGCAATATTAATGTAAAAAATAATTTATTTGTAGTATCTTAAGCCTTAAAACCACCAAAGATAAAAACAAAATAAATTTTAACAAAAAAAATAAACAACATTCAAAGAGTTAACTAAAAACCCGAACTATTTAAATGCTTTGGTATTTTAGTCAAATATAAAAACTGAGTAAAGAAACTTTTTTTTATTTTTTTATCACTTTTCTTAAGAAAAAGTATAAAACAAAAATAAAAATAAGATAAACATAAAAATTAAAAAAAACTCTGGATTTTCACAAAAAGTGAATTTTAAAAAATTTCAGTCTTTCATAGACTCTTGACAGACATTGCGACGGCACTTTGTTCAAATATGTTGCTCCCAAATCACACAAACTATATTACTTTTTATGTTTTTTGATCTAGGACACAAATAGCATGGTTTGTGACCAACATTTTCTACTCTGGGTTCTTGATGAGAAACAGGTTTCTTCAAAATCCTTCCTATTGTAAATCTTAACTGTCTTGGTATCCTTTCATTTGCAAGTCTTTGCTCTAAGTATGGTCTTGTCAGTTGCTGAGTAAGTCACAAAGCGTAATATTTGGGAATTATCACAAAAAGAGAGTGCAAAATATATTACGAAATATTTAAAATTCAAAAAAAAGTGCCAGGGGCCATCTACGCGTTGTCTTCTTGATGAAAAAGTTACACATTTTTTATCTAAGCTGTACACCCCCTTTTGTACTATTTAAAAACATAATTATTCCTGGATAATTTTGTAGTCTCTATATGTCTTTAGTATCATGTTCACTTTGTAATTCACTATTATCCAAGTCAGGATCTTCAGCTTCGCCGTTTTTTTTCTTCGTCTATTTCTCCAAACCACTGTTCTAATGGTCTCAAAATCTGAATCTGTAGCTCTAACATTCTTTTTAGACGTTGAAGCCATTTTTAAAATCCCTAAAATGACCAATATTTTAAAATTTAAAAAAAATATATGTTCAATAAACTTACGTTAATTACGTTGTGGGGTATGAACAGACCCCAACTGTTGTTTTCTGACGTAACTAACAGAGCGACCGCGATACAAGCACCATTCAATGTTACTCTCATACTGATATGAAGGTACCGGGAGTCTCAACTCAGATCGGTCGCTTACCTACATTTGGTGAGGAAAATTAACTTCGCTGGGGTCCTCTCAGACCCCACAACAGCAGTTAAGGGTTAAATAAAAGACAGTTTGGAATTGGGAAAGAGGGTAAAATTTAAATTACATCGGCACTTAGTTCTACTAAGAGTACCGTCAACTGGGGTGACTTCTCACGGTTCCACAACTTGTGCACATAACCCCACAACTTGTAATATTTAACAGTTCAAGGTATAAAATACCTTCGTAGGAAGGTCCCTATTTCACCATAAATAAATACTAAATAAATACTTATGCACACTTGCTTTGGTTCATAGAGTTTTTCGAAAATTACAATTTCGCATAAATTACTTATAAATAGCTTGAAAATGCTGGTATAAGAGGTCCAGTTTTTAACAGGCGCGCCCTCTAGGGTCGACTTTTGGTCATTTACTTTTCTTGATTTATGTAAACGAATAGTTAAAAAAATATTTTAAAATTTTAAATTTGAGGGCTTGGGGCCCTACAGCCCCCCAGCCCCCGTCCCCTGGATGCGCTACTGTTGGACATATAGACTTTGAACTTTATTATATCATTGCAGATGTATTAATGGTTGCCTATTCACACACCTTACCCTTTTATTACGTTTCAAATTAGTGCAGATGTTTTGATAAGATGCTTGTAACTGTTTATCTGATTTTCATTCATTTTCCAAAAAAAAAATATATAAAAAAATAAAAAAATTCTGTCCAATAGTAGAGAGAATATTCGGTCTAGGGTCCCATAAATTAAAAAACAAATATTTTCTGAATTATTTTGAAACCTCGCAATGATGGCGACTTCGCCATAAGTGCAAATGGTTAAAATCCATGTATTCTAAAACAAAAACTGTACCGCGTTTTCCTGTCTAGAATATAAAAACTAAAAAATTATCAGGCGCTGCCCTGGTTACTTATTATAGAAAAGAAAATGTACGGTTGCGATCGGCTAACTGGCATCAGTACGGGCACAGGGGTTCATGGATTAAAAATTATGATAATAAGCTTAGTTTAACACCTTGGGCGCCAGAATCTTGTAAACATACATGTGCTTGGCAGTTTATGTGTTAAGATTCAAACACATAAAAAATAATGTACTAGAATATTAATTATCTTTTACAGCATGTATAAACCTGAAAAATAACTATGATTTGAATAGATTTGTATATCTTGTGTTGATTATAATTTAAACAAAAACTCAAATATGTGCTGTTACAATGTTTATTTAAAATGACAAGTAGACAACTTTAATTAATCATATTAATTAAAATAAAATTTATAAATTACCAAAAGTATGGTGAAAAGACCCCATTGCGAAATATAAAAAAAAATGTGGTGAACTACCCTATTGCAAAAATGTTAAAATATGTATACCAAAATTATTATGGTGAATAACCTAAATAAAAACAGTAATATAAGGTATGTGTTAATAAGTGAAAAATAGTAAGCTAGGCGTACTGCCCAAAGTTGCAACTTTGTTTACAAACCAACCTAGAATATTCATAATAAAATAGAGCACCTTAATAAATATTAAAATTTGAGAACTTGGATATTTTACCAAAAATAAATATAGTAAACCGCATTTTCATTATTTACACTAAAACTATAAAACCTGTTAATTAAAGTTGTCCCTGGAACGACCAAATACGTTGTCCCACTCCCTGATGATGTACGTCACTGTGCAGAACATTTCCTTGTCCTTGCCTTGAGAACTCCTTACAAATTTGAACACGTTTGAAACTCAAACGCTTGAGGATCCATTGAAACGTTTGTAAACCTCTTGGCTTAAAAATGGTACTGCAATTTACTGAACATCTTGAAAAATCTTGAAAACTCTTGAAAACTAAAGTGGAAAATTGAAGAACACCTCAATGAAAATTGAAGTTAAAGTTGAAATGGAAAGCTTCGCCATCGATACTCGTAAAATTTGAGATAACGGTAACGTTGTAAAATATAAAAGCTTCACCAACAATATTCATAAAATTTGGGATAGAGGTATCGTCAAAACATTCGAAGAACGTTAGAACAGAAATGGAAAAGCTTCACCAACAATCTAGAAAGAAAGAACAGCGACTTTAGAACTCAGCCATCGATATGAAAAATCGAAATCCGTAATTAGATTTAAAATAAACTTACCCAGTCCAAAACTGAATCAATTGGAGCAGTAAGTGCTGAATACTAGAATACTCTGCAGCCTGAAGCCTTCATCTGTACGCCTCTAATGAAAATAAAGAAAACAACGTGTTAAACACTTGTAACTTAGGTAACCAAAAAGCGACTTACTTTGAAAGATGAATATTGTGGAATTTCCATTAAAACTGCTTGAACTAATTACGTAGGATTATACTACACTTCATTACAAACTTATTGCAACATTTTTACACAAACATAAACCACGGATGGTTTCACAAAAATCAGATTCTGATTTTACGACCTGAACGCCATTGCTTGTCGTTTTGAAAAAGAACGCCACTCCCTTCAACTCCGGCAAGGTACAAAACTCCCCCCGTGGCGAAACTTGGAACTACGAACAACAAATCGATTTTGAGGGTAGGCAACACAAAAAACATCTATTCATAATCCCCATAATACTTGAAAATAAAGAAAAAGAATACTCTAAATAAGTTTAAAATGCCTAGCCATACATCTAACAATCGTTTCATATGGTTTAAGAAATGATACGACGAAAATAAACCAACTTGAAGTCATCAGCTGACCATGCAATGCATACTGTATACCTGAATGCGGGTAGAAGTAAAACTAACCTCAAAATTAGGTAAACAATCTTTGATAATGATTTTATCCGACTTCCAGAAGCTTTAGCTGTGATTAAAAAGGTAAGACTAGCTGAAAAACATCAGTAGCTAACTCAAGTACTGAATGTAGTAGATTACTAGACGTTTGTTATTATATTTTAGGCTATCAAAAGTAAACACCAAAAATAAGACAAATTCTGTAATAAAAGAAAAATGACCCAGCAAATGGAATCAAGGACCATCGCAAGACTTCCACAAGACCATACAATAAGTCTGTACTCAATCTTATATGTGCAACTAGAAAGAAATACTAACTTCTGAAAAAATGGTAACATCGTATGATTACGTGACACAGATCAGGTAATCTTTAAAAACAGTGGCAGTCATAACTGCTACACAGCCCTCCTCCGAATAAATAAAAAATATTTATTCCCAAAAATATTTTTTAACCCAGAGTATAAACTCCAATAGTTAACTCTAAATAGAACATTACAATATCACAAAGAATAACCCCGTAACCAAAAAAAATTACTCCTAACTTATGCTACTAGCATATTCTGATCCTGTAACCAAAAACTATTAAATTTACTTATTATTTATTGTAGCTTTATTCCCCTTTCCGAATATATACAAAAATAAAAATATTTATTTATTTTTCATTGCATTTCTATCCAATTTTTATGAATCAATATTGAATCAATGTTTATTGAACTTGTTATTGAATGCATTTTTATTGAATTTTTAGTTAAGCCTGATATCTACGCGTACCACACGCCTATTTACTAGGGACAAATCCATGAATTGACAAAATCGAGTTATAGTTACACAATCGGGAAGTTACATAATCGGGAAAATTCTTATTAACTAAAATTCAACAACAATGACTTTTTAATATCAATAATCCTTATTATTGACACTAAGTCCAAAAACTTTTTAGTCCATAGTTTTGACCGTTATTAACCTTTTAATTTTTCAGGTATTCTAATCAAGATCTCAATCAAAACTGAAGAACACTCACTCTACACCCATCTACTAAAATGTCGCAGCAATCAGTTCTAGACCTGATCCCTCGAGCATCAAAGAAAATATTTTTTTTTTACAATATTTGACTTTATTTTATTTAAAATAAAATTTAACTATTTACACTTGACTTTTACTCACTCTTAGCTAATATTTACAATTAACGGTTTTATTTTTCTTTCTGAAATTTAAAAACTCATGCATGCAGTTATCCGACGGATACATCACTATTCGAACCCAAATATTTCTTAAGATCTTTAACGTGCCAGTCTCCAATGGATTGACCGTTTTTATCCTGTAACACATAAACCAAATTTGACTTTTTACCTATTATCTTACCTAACACGTACTTAGGCGCTAATTTTGACGCAAAATAATTTACTGCGCTGGAAAGAACTTTATTTCTTTTCCATACCTTCTCACCTATCGTGAACGTTACGTCACGCTTTCTAAGGTTATAGGCTCTTCTATTTCGCTCGTATGCTTCATGCAATTTAGTTTTTACATCCGCAAAAATGTCTTTTAACCCAACTAAATCCTTAAAATACATTTCCCGAGAATCCGGTTCCAACTCAACGTCTTGAGTGGACGAAACTTTGCCATAGTAAGCCCCTGTTAAAGGTACGATTCTTCCAAAATTGAGAAACGCCGGCGAATGTCCGTGGACCTCATTAACTGCGGTACGAAGCGCAAGACCTATTTTACCTATATTTTTATCCCATTCCCGGTGATTTTCTTTTATATAAGACCTTATCGCCGTTTCTACCGTTCGATTCTGTCTTTCTGTAGGATTTACTTGTGAATGAAATTTGGCATTGTACCAGATTTTTTGAACTTGATAGTCGTCCGCAAGCTTTTTGAAAGCTTTCCCAGCAAACTGAGTACCATTATCGACAATAATGTACTGCGGTACGCCATATATTAAGAACACCTGATTTTCTATAAATTTTATTACACCTTGAGCAGTAGCTGTTTTCAAAGGTTGTAAAAGTGTATATTTTGTGAACCAATCAGATACTACTAATAAATAACAAAACCCTCCATTCGATCTAGGTAATGGACCTATAAAATCTGTTGAAATACACTGCCAAGGGAAACTAATATTCTTTTCTTTACCCATCAACCCATGACGTGCATAATTCGGAACCTTTTGTTCAGCGCAAATTTTACAACACTTAACATATTTCAAAATATCTGATCTCATACGTGGCCAAAAATATTCTTGTGATACCCTATTAAAAGTTTTATAAAAACCCATGTGAGCTGCTAAAGGATCATCATGACATTCTTTCATAACAAGCACCCTACAGAGTCTCGGAACCAACAACTTCCACTCTTTAATATTCGTTTTAATACCTAAATTAGAACGATCAAATTTATATATTTTATCTTCTACAATTCTATACTCTTTATATTGATTTGGACTCTTCAATATCTTTTCTCTTAATGAAACATAGTACTCATCTTTACCATACTGTTCCGAATCAAATGATATTAAATTAACTGACGGAAATACTGGTTTTTCTGGTTCAACTTCTTCAAAAGCCCTACTTAATGCATCTGGAACTACTTGTAAACTACCCTTACGATATGTAATATTCATGTCATACTGTTGGAGTTTAACCGCCCATCTAGCAATTCTTCCTGTCGGGTCTTTAAAATTTGCTAAATACTTTAAACTAGAATGGTCTGTTATAACATTAAACCTAACTCCTTCAATATATCCCCTGAAACGATCAATCGCGAATAAAAGAGCTAAACATTCTTTTTCACCGGTGCTAAAATTTCTTTCTGATCTTGAGAGAGTTCTTGAGGCGTATGCAATAACCTTTTCCTTTCCCTCCTGAACCTGTGTTAACACTGCTCCCAAACCTACATTACTAGCGTCACATTGTATGGTGAAAACAAGGTCGTACCTAGCACTGGTTAAAACCGGAGCTGAAACAAGAGCTTCTTTTATTTTAACAAACGCGACTTCAGCTTCATTATTCCATTTAATTGGTTGTTTCTTTCCTAAACCTTTCAGCAAAGCATTAAGTGGTGCTACTAACGTTGCAAAATTTTTTACAAACCGTCTGTACCATGAACATAACCCTATAAACCGTTTAATCTCTGTAGTTGTACTAGGACGTTTATAATTTAACATATCCTGTACTTTTTCTATATCTGTGCGTAACCCTTCTCTATCCAAAACAAAACCCAAATACTTTAATGATTTTCTAAAAAATTTACACTTATCAAAATTTATTGTAAGATTAGCTTCTTTTAAAATACGATAAACCTCTTTTAGCAGACGTATATGTTCTTCAAAACTAGATGATACTATTATTATGTCATCTAAATATACAAAAATATATGGTTCAAAGGCAGCACCAAACAATTTATCCATCAATCGTTGTTGCCTTTGCGCCGCGTTAGCCAACCCAAAACACATACGATTAAAGTGAAATAGACCATAGCCAGGTACAGTGAAAGCGCATTTTTCCTTTGACCTTTCAGTCAGTGGAATCTGCCAAAAAGCTTTTTTCAGATCGATTGTAGAAATATATCTCGCCTTACCAAGCATACTTAAAATTCTATCAATTTTTGGTAATGGATAAGAATCCTTCTTTGTTTGAGCATTTAATTTTCTACCATCGAAACAAAGCCTATGCGATCCATCAGATTTTTTCACTAACAATACCGGACTATTATAATCGCTATTCGAAGGAGAGACTACCCCTTGTGCTAACATATCTTTTAATTCTTTAACTAAAATTTCTTGCATATACGGAGACATTTGGTATTGTCGCATTTTAAAAGGTTTGTTATCCCCAGTATCAATATCATGTTTCATTATATGAGTACACCCTAACTTATCTTTTTTTAGTTCTTTGAACAAATCTTTAACTTTATTAGCTAAATGTTCCTGATCACTACTTAACTCTAAAATTCCAAATTCATTACTAGAATTAATACTATTTATTTCTACTTTATTCAAAAATTTCCAAGAATTATTTTCGAAACTTAGAGATATAGAAAATTGTTTCAAAAAATCTACTCCAAAAATAAATTCTGTTTGCAAAGTCGGTACTACTAAAATTTTTAAAACATTTACTGTATCATTGACTGTAATTGGTAACTCCACAAAACCTAAAACTTTTTGATGTGCCTTATCAGCCGTAGTTACATATGGTATACTACTATTACAAATTTCTAAATTTAAACTTTTAATCAAACTAATTCCCAAATTTCCTATAACTGAACAGTTAGCGCCAGTATCTATTAATGCTACTATTTGCTTATTAGCGATACTTGCTTTTATATAAGGCCTATTATCATTTGGTAAATTTTCAAAAGGATTTAAATTTACTAAGGAAATTAAGTGATTTTTATAAAATGCTTTTACTTTTTCTAGCCAAATTGTCCAATTGAACCAATTGTCTTCGTAGCTACTAGTTATCTTACTATCAGGTATGGCCTTATGAAGTAGTGAGCGTCGGCCGGGATTTCCCACTACTGCTCTACATTTTTTTGACAATTAGAACAATCTTTTAAAAATACGTCTTTTTTTCCACAACGGTAACAAAACTTAGTCCTTTTTGCAAGACATTTACTAAAAACATGATTAATTCCATTACAATTATAACAGACTATTTGCTTTACTTGATTACTACTATTTACTGTACTATTATTTTCTGAACTGCTATTTTTCTGATTTTTATTACTATTAAAATTACTGCTACTATTACTACCAAAAGATTTATATCCATTATTTCTGAAATTTCTATTATAGTTACCATTACTATTATTATTATTTCTAAAATTGTTACTAAAATTACTATTTGAATTTATCTGACAACAGTGCCCTTCTTTACAAACATTTTTACTACTACTTGCTTTATTTACACAACTACTTTCCTCTGCAAAACTACTATCTTGAGTTTCTACCACATTTACCCTAGGTACTGATTTCTTATAAATTGCGTTTTTATTTGTTACACTCTTTTGTTTCAAAATGTAAGCTTCATCTAACTTTTTACAATACTTTCTGAGGTCTTCAATCGAGTTTACTTCTACTAATGATAACGGAGTAAAATAATGTGGAAGTATCCTTTCCCTAATTGTTTTCAATTTTGTAAAATCACTAGGATAACGCAAAAGTCTCTTAAATAATGTCTCCATAGCCGCTGTAAAAACTGAAATTGACTCATCTGGTTTTTGATACTTTGCCCTGATGTCATCCCAAGTATGATCATCTACACTAGCAGACAAAAATTCTTTCTTTAATAATCCTATTAACTCTGACCAATTATTAACTGAACTTTTAACTGACAAAAACCAAGAGAGCGCCGGCTCTTTAAATAAGTCATAAGCTGTTTTAAATAAAATTTCATCTGAGACGTTTCTACAAACTTTTAAATAATCTACTTTTTCAATGAACGAAAGTACGTCTCCAGTACCGTCAAAAGAAACACCCCATTTATAAACAGGTACAGGCTTTATAAAGTCCGGGTCTGATCTAGCCGAAGTATTAGCTGCTGCATGAAACGTTGTGTCATTTAAAGAAATTCTTGTCATATTAGTTTCATTGACCTTATTCTCATGCGCAGTATGAGCCTCAATCAAATCCGCCTCTAATTCTAAACAAGTGGCTTTAGAAATCTGTAAAAATTTTGTCCTATCTGCTTCTTTATCCTTTACTTCCGGAAACCTATTTAAACGCTTATTTATGTGCGCTAGATTTGACTTTATACGAATGAGTTGAGAAATTGAGTACTCAAACTCCTCAAGTTCTTTAACTAAAGTTTTTACAATATCAATATTATCATTAATAGCTTTTACCTCATTATTGAAATTAAACTCCGGATCGACATATTTATTGTCCTCCGTTTCCCTTGCTATAGCTCTACTCAATGTTTTAATTTTCGCATTTCTATCATTCCTAGCCGTTAAAGACCTAATACGCAATTCATAATTTATTTGCTCTACCGTCAAATATCTAAGATCCATTTTATTTAAATCTTCCATGATTAAAATTTTAATTTATTACTAAAATTTACTATCAAAAATCTGTCAAAATCTGTCAAAAATCTTTCGCAATCTCTCTTTAAATAGTCAATATTCTTTCTAAAAATATTCACTCTCAAAAATCTTTTGAAAATCTTTCAGAAATCTTTCAAAAATCTCTCGCAATCTCACTCAAAATTTGCAATATTTTTTCAAAAATACTTGCCCTGTCCGCCACTCTTTTTTAGATTCGGATCGGAACCAAAAACTCCACGATTTATTCTCGCGTACTACTACACCTTTTTTGTTCACCCTGTATATTTCAGAATTTCACAAACTCAAAAAATCTCTCATCTTTCATCAAACTTTAATCCATTCTATATATTTTAGAATTTCATAACCAAAAACCTCTCAACTTTATTTTCTCCTATATATTTTAGAACTAAAATAACTCACTGGCCAAACTTTTCTCTCTTTATTTTACTCTATATATTTCAGAATTAAAATAATCAAAACTATGCACCAAAATGTTTGCTTTTCAAAAAAAATTCTCTCTTACTTTTATTTTTACCCTGTATATTTCAGGATCAAAAATAACCAAAAACTGTACCACTGCGTCCAATACTTTTTTTATTACGATCCTATATATTTTAGAATTCGAATAAAACTCAAAACTTTACCCTTTTGGTACTCTCAACCTATCCGTGGTTTCTTTTCTCCCTGTATACACCAAACTATTTTTTAAACATTGCACACCTATTGTTTAAATCAAATCAACAACCATATCCAGTTTTGTCTAAATATCTTAAAAATATCTTAAAAATATCTCAAAAAAAATTTTTTTTTTTTTTTTTTTTTTACTTTATATTTTTTTCACAAACTTCAAAAATTTAAAAGTTAAACTAGCTTAATCCCACGTTATTTGGGCGCCATTGTGTACCGCGTTTTCCTGTCTAGAATAAGTAAAAACTAAAAAATTATCAGGCGCTGCCCTGGTTACTTATTATAGAAAAGAAAATGTACGGTTGCGATCGGCTAACTGGCATCAGTACGGGCACAGGGGTTCATGGATTAAAAATTATGATAATAAGCTTAGTTTAACACCTTGGGCGCCAGAATCTTGTAAACATACATGTGCTTGGCAGTTTATGTGTTAAGATTCAAACACATAAAAAATAATGTACTAGAATATTAATTATCTTTTACAGCATGTATAAACCTGAAAAATAACTATGATTTGAATAGATTTGTATATCTTGTGTTGATTATAATTTAAACAAAAACTCAAATATGTGCTGTTACAATGTTTATTTAAAATGACAAGTAGACAACTTTAATTAATCATATTAATTAAAATAAAATTTATAAATTACCAAAAGTATGGTGAAAAGACCCCATTGCGAAATATAAAAAAAAATGTGGTGAACTACCCTATTGCAAAAATGTTAAAATATGTATACCAAAATTATTATGGTGAATAACCTAAATAAAAACAGTAATATAAGGTATGTGTTAATAAGTGAAAAATAGTAAGCTAGGCGTACTGCCCAAAGTTGCAACTTTGTTTACAAACCAACCTAGAATATTCATAATAAAATAGAGCACCTTAATAAATATTAAAATTTGAGAACTTGGATATTTTACCAAAAATAAATATAGTAAACCGCATTTTCATTATTTACACTAAAACTATAAAACCTGTTAATTAAAGTTGTCCCTGGAACGACCAAATACGTTGTCCCACTCCCTGATGATGTACGTCACTGTGCAGAACATTTCCTTGTCCTTGCCTTGAGAACTCCTTACAAATTTGAACACGTTTGAAACTCAAACGCTTGAGGATCCATTGAAACGTTTGTAAACCTCTTGGCTTAAAAATGGTACTGCAATTTACTGAACATCTTGAAAAATCTTGAAAACTCTTGAAAACTAAAGTGGAAAATTGAAGAACACCTCAATGAAAATTGAAGTTAAAGTTGAAATGGAAAGCTTCGCCATCGATACTCGTAAAATTTGAGATAACGGTAACGTTGTAAAATATAAAAGCTTCACCAACAATATTCATAAAATTTGGGATAGAGGTATCGTCAAAACATTCGAAGAACGTTAGAACAGAAATGGAAAAGCTTCACCAACAATCTAGAAAGAAAGAACAGCGACTTTAGAACTCAGCCATCGATATGAAAAATCGAAATCCGTAATTAGATTTAAAATAAACTTACCCAGTCCAAAACTGAATTAATTGGAGCAGTAAGTGCTGAATACTAGAATACTCTGCAGCCTGAAGCCTTCATCTGTACGCCTCTAATGAAAATAAAGAAAACAACGTGTTAAACACTTGTAACTTAGGTAACCAAAAAGCGACTTACTTTGAAAGATGAATATTGTGGAATTTCCATTAAAACTGCTTGAACTAATTACGTAGGATTATACTACACTTCATTACAAACTTATTGCAACATTTTTACACAAACATAAACCACGGATGGTTTCACAAAAATCAGATTCTGATTTTACGACCTGAACGCCATTGCTTGTCGTTTTGAAAAAGAACGCCACTCCCTTCAACTCCGGCAAGGTACAAAACTCCCCCCGTGGCGAAACTTGGAACTACGAACAACAAATCGATTTTGAGGGTAGGCAACACAAAAAACATCTATTCATAATCCCCATAATACTTGAAAATAAAGAAAAAGAATACTCTAAATAAGTTTAAAATGCCTAGCCATACATCTAACAATCGTTTCATATGGTTTAAGAAATGATACGACGAAAATAAACCAACTTGAAGTCATCAGCTGACCATGCAATGCATACTGTATACCTGAATGCGGGTAGAAGTAAAACTAACCTCAAAATTAGGTAAACAATCTTTGATAATGATTTTATCCGACTTCCAGAAGCTTTAGCTGTGATTAAAAAGGTAAGACTAGCTGAAAAACATCAGTAGCTAACTCAAGTACTGAATGTAGTAGATTACTAGACGTTTGTTATTATATTTTAGGCTATCAAAAGTAAACACCAAAAATAAGACAAATTCTGTAATAAAAGAAAAATGACCCAGCAAATGGAATCAAGGACCATCGCAAGACTTCCACAAGACCATACAATAAGTCTGTACTCAATCTTATATGTGCAACTAGAAAGAAATACTAACTTCTGAAAAAATGGTAACATCGTATGATTACGTGACACAGATCAGGTAATCTTTAAAAACAGTGGCAGTCATAACTGCTACACCATCATGTTGAAACCAGATGTTATCCACATTTGCCAACCTTTGAAGTGGGATGTCATTCCTTGAATTAAAAAAAAAACATCTCTTTGGAACCCAGACTCACCCGTAAAAAGAATGCTTTTCACGAAGTTTTCATTTTCTTTATGTTTCTGTAACAGCCATGTGCAAAATTCGACTCGTAAAGGATAGTCCTCCGGTGTCAAGGATTCTATGCGAGTGTAATGAAAGGGATGCATTTTTTCATTTTAGAATTCGTTGAACAGAGGTCTTAGACATCAAGATTTCTAGCCACGATACTAAGGCTTGTTTCACGTTCTTCTTCAAAAGCCTGAATGACAGATTCTTCAGTATCAACAGTTCTTGCAGTTCGCGGAGCGCCTCCAATCTCTTTTCTGTTTGGGGTTAAATTTCCAGAATTTCTTGCCCTTTGCAACAATCTTAAAATTACATTTCTGCCAGGATATTCTCTATTGAGAAAACGAATAAAATATTCAACAGATGTAGCTGCAGCACTCCGGCCACACTCGCCATATAAAATTAGCATTTCGCAATACTGAAGTAAACATCATGAAAGTTTTGATATTTGTTTATGACATTAATAAATATTTATTTCACATTAATCATCATGTCAACCTACAGAATATATACCTGCAATGAATAAATTGCTTCCATTTGTAGCTAAATTCAACTTTTAATTTAATATCAGCAACAGTATTGGTCCACTTAAAGCGTTCTTATTTTTGAATTGAACGAAGTTGGATTTTTTTTGACATTTTTTTCATATTTTACAGAGGGTTTTTAATATACCCTCAAATTTCTGTACGCGAGTTCTGGAACAGGCTGTATATACAGAGAATTTAAAAAGTCTGAGTCAGTTTGCGATGAAGCGAAGAGATTACAACCTTAGGTGAAACTGAAAGAGAGATAAAAGTGGGGACAGCGCGAGCGAATGCCAGCAGAGGACTCACCTCCACATACATAATAGAAACATTGTTGCCAGATTTAGCATTATCAATGCTTTTTAAAAATGTTATTGGTATAAAAAATACTACTTCTCTCTATCAGATACTCAAACAGACTGAACCATCACATCATATGTCTGTTGTAGTATCTGATAAAGAGATGTATATTTTTTTTACGAATAAGGTATATTTTTTATAGGAATAAAATTTTTAGAAAGCATTAAAAATTCTAAATCTGGCAACACTGTTTCCATGATAAACAAGTTTACGTTTTGCTCGAATAAATGAAGTGTGGGGTCGGAATCTAAAAGCCAGTTGACACGGAGCAATTTGTGCGCAAGTTTGATGCTATGCAAGTTTGTTGCAAGAATGATTCAGTCACTGCGCATGCCTTCAGGCAAGTTTGAGGCCATTTTCGTGCCATCAAATTATTTAGAACATGTTCTATTTTTCGGCGATTTTCACGCACGTTTTATGGTTATTTTCATGGTACCAACCTGGAAAAAAAGTTACCAAATCGATTTTATTTTACTAATATAGTAGCAACTGCACTATGTTAATAAGTATTATTATTAATAATAGGTCGGTCTGTCTATTAGATCATATATACATAAATATGGCATTAATGTTGATTTGTTTTACGTAGAACCACTATAGCGGTGAGGTTGCGAGGAGGTGAAGTATTTGTTAACAAACCACTATAGCGGTGGGTGCTGGCCAGAAGCGGGAAGGTGAAATTTAGCTGCATGTCGCAATGTAAAGATTTCGGTTTGGCGTGAACTCAAGGCGCATCTATGTATATATGATCTAATGTCTGTCTAACTAAAAAACTTCCTTAAAAAAGCAAATGCTAGGTTATGTTTTTGTCAACAAACGCAGAGACACGTCAAAATTGTCTGGTTGGCAGCACTGTTTACCTTGCAATATATAGCACCAAACTTGCGTACAATTGTCCTCATGCTATATCTGGCAGCAAACTTGCATAGCGTACAAATTGCTCGGTGTAAAAAGATTTTACGAATTAGTTTTGTTATTCACAAAAAAAAATATGGGCCTTAACGACAAAAGCTAACTTAACTCTATTGAATTAAGTTGGCTGTTAAGTTATTATAATAACAGCCATGTCGTTGGCTTGAAGACAAATTTGTGTAGGTATTGTAAATTGATTTTACAATACCTTCGTAAAATATAATTTTTTCCGTGATACTGCAATTTCGCATACCTATCGTCATTTCACAGAAATGCAAAAGTCGTCATTTTTGTTGAATAACAATGGCACATGACTGACTTTCAAATTTCTGTCAAATGACTTTTCACGGAGTTGCAGTATCACGGACGATTTTTCTTGCGACAAAAATTATCCAAAAGTAATAATAACTAATGAAAAATAAAAAAAAAATGTGCAAAAATATTTTTTACCCCCTTTTAGCCCTTACACATTCCCGATTTTTATCAAAAAAAAATCCCAGTCCACTTTATTGTCCAAATGTAATGTCTTTAACTCGAAGCGTTGTTGAGTTATCGGGGTCACAAATTTCGTTTTTTTTTTGGGGCAATAGGATTGCTAAATACAGGTATTATATGTATATTATATAATCATTACATGTTTGTTTAACCTCGTACTTAATTAAGCATCCCCTAAGTCCAGGACTTGTGTGGGCTAGTAGTAGAGGGAACCACCGGCTTATACTGACTTTCGAACCAGTTTATAGGGTAACCGTTTCACTTACCGCCTTCGCCAAATTTTAATTATTAATTAATTGAAAAAGGAAAATCGGCGCACATAGTAGTCATTAGCGGTCAAAATTCAATATCTTCTACAACTGTGGATCGTTTTAAATGAAATTTGGGTAATTTCTTTAATTTTATAAAAGACGTATTTTGGTATAGTATTACCCTTTCAGGACTTCCGGTTGTCCCGGAAGTGGTAAGAATTTTAGTCAATTTTAAGGTTATATTGTTTTATTGGGTAAAATTTCTTAAAACTAATCGAAAATATGTTGCACCAAAAAAAAATTTAATATAGGTACTAATAAAAAATTTGACATTTTTTTTTTCTTTTTGACAAATTTGGTCCTTTTAATTTTTTCTGACTTTAAATTGCCTTTAAAAAATATTTAACTCTAATTATTGATGATCAATTTATATGAGTATTAAAGAATGATGTTTAAAGAATCATTTAAAAAAGGAATTGTTAAAAAATATGTTTTTCCTTTTTAGCTATTCGGATCAAAAGAATTCACGAAAAATAACCAAAAATTTCACTTGGGTGCAAATTTTCATATCTTCCGGCGAAAGCGGGCATTGTGAAATTAATACATAACTTAGCCTATAGTTTTCCAAAGCTTCCCTAAAAATCCCAGTCTGCGATCTTTTATGGTTTAAAAGTTATGAGCATAAATGTGACAGCTTGCACAACCAGTAAGGTTAAAATTTCATACAGGTGCGCGTAGGTGTTGACGGATTTCGCAATAATTTTATTATGACACATATAAGCATTTGACATATTTTTTGTTCTAAAACATGCTTTGTACTTAATTTAATTTAATTTATATTATTATGTAAAAATAATAATTAGTTAAGTAATGAACTAACTAAGTTACGGCCAAAACTATTAAAATTGCAGTTGAAATAGTTTTGGTTGAGGCTTTGGTTATCATAAAACTTTTTATTTTTACATAATTTATATAATTATTATATGATATTATTAAACTTCATTTAGTTTAAGTGAATTGACCACACAGGGTCCTTGTAAAGGACTTTGTTATTTTAATATTACATATGCAGAGAAAGAATGGATCGTAAGATAAATATTTAAGGCCAAAAGATATGCACGCTCCATTTTGCAGATACCTAATATATGGGTTAAAATCAGAAAAGTACTTCTTTTCAAGTCAGAAAAAAAGGTCAAAATTACAACTTACTAAGGAAAAAATTATACATGTGAAGTATTTATTAGGCAATAAGGAACACAATTTTCATAGTGGGCGCAAACTTTACCCACTTTGGCGCACTGTGGTGCGCACTTGGCTAGATATAAGTTAAAAATTGCAAAACATTTATTCGAATATCAAAATTAAACAAAACTTCTTAACATAGGGTTTTCGGGGTCAAAAGATCAGAATCTGATTTCAAAAATTGAAAATTTAAAATGGCGAATCCAATATGGCGAACGAACCTTTTAAACACAAAAAATTGTATTTATGGGTTTTTGTGGTCGGTATATTCAAATTTGATGTCAAACATTTTAATTTAGATATATAAAATTATCATATTACTTTTTTAGTGAATATCAGGTCCGGTTTAAGGGCCGTTACCTCTAGGGCCTAGGCGTAAGTTAACTGTAAACAGTAACTGTTGCTATTTTTTAAATTAAACTAAAATTTAGAAATATAAAATAATCTTATATAATTTTTTTAATCAATATTCGGCCCGGGTCAGGGGTTTCTGCCACTAGGGACTCATAAGACATAGGCTTAATATGAAATTTACTTCTTTTTAGCAATTTATTTTAACAAAAATGCTTTAAAACAAGTTAAAAATATACCGCAAAATTTAGTGGCATTAATCGAAAAATAGAATAATAATTTCCCATCAACTTTCCCTTAAAAAAAATGGTCAGTTGCGAGTTAAACTGTACCGTATTTTTCTTATTTTTTTCGTTTTCTTGTCTCTACATCAAATAATCCTAGCCGTAGCACAATAATGCATAGGACATGTTTTGCAGAGAATTAGGTAAGCTTTTATTTGGTTCCCAACTTTTTTTCATAGGGTTAAGTAGTTATCGAGTTATCACAAAAAAATAGAATTTGTACTGTATTTTTCTGACTTTTTTTTCTGTGCGAGTACCTTAAACAGTCCTAACATTAGCATAAAAATGCATATAACATTTATTGTAGGTAATTATATAGACTTTCATTCAGTGACATATTTTTTTTGCATTCGATAAGTTGCAATCGTTTTATCGCAAAAAAAAATTGGTTATAAACTGTATTTTTCAGATTTTTTCTCTTTTCGTGCCTATGCCTCAAAGGGTCCTAGCCGTAATTTAAAAATGCATAGAACATTTGTTGTAGATAATTTTATAAGCTTTCTTTTGGTGTAAAGTATTTTTTTCCAAGTTAAGTGGTAAGCGACTTATTGCAAAAAAAAAATTAAAATACAAATTTTGCCACGTATACGGACATTAACCACGTAGATGGGCGACTCAAAAAAAATATTAGATGTTCATTTATTTTTCTAAAAATTTTATCAGAACATTGGATCACAAAGGCCAATTGTTTAAGACCAAAAGATAATAATTTTAAAATTCCATAGTCGGAAAATTAGAAAAAAGCTGTAACCACGGTGATTGACATTTAAAAAGGTACGCTCCTTTTTTTTTCGAAAATTCCCCTCCAATAAAAAAGTGGGGTTATTAAAAGAAAAGTAACATTAACATTTAAGTACTTAATAAATAGGGTTTATTTGGGCATAATTACATATATGATAAAACGTTTCATTGTAATGTAATAAACGACTACGTTTTGCCACATAGATGGACATCAATTTTTTGGGACAAACTTATTATTGATACCAACTTTTTTTGTTGGATCTCAAAAGCTTTGCTTAGTTTATAAAATAATAACACTATCAAGTGTCTTTTAAAAAATAATTAGAAATAAGTAAATATAATGCAACACTTTGTACACATAAAATAAATATGTATATAAATGTATATAAATGTTGCTGGGAAGACCAAAATTTCGATAAAAATTACTATTATACCAATATTTTCTCTCAAAATAAAATATTTATTACACTGTATTTTAATTTTTCAAATAAAACCATTTGAGTAGTACTAGATTATGTAAGATTCTTAGAAAAAAAAACTGAATAACTTTTTTTTAGGGTGGGGACAAGAAAGTAGTACAAATTTGATTTTGATCCATATCGGATATAGTTCTCCGCATGACACAAAGTCTCCGACGGAAGGTATTATGCGCGAACTCTTCTTTCCGTCGAAAGCGTTATAAGGCGTGCGTGCCTCTTACTTGCACACACATTCCTTACTTATTTTCCGTAGCCACAGATCCGTGCGTCAAAGTATATATACAGCAATAATAATAATAATAATAATAATAATAATAACTTTATTTTCATATATAAAAACAGAATTATTTACATGTACGTGTACAAAAAATATATCCATTTTGAAAATGAAAAACGTCACAAAGGAAAAGTCTTAACATTAAATATAAATATGAGTAAAATTATTTAACATTTATATCTACATATAAGTAAAAATTAATAAACAACAATTAAAGTATACTATAATATTTAAACTAAACATCTAAAATTATATAATTAAAATAAAAAACACATAATTAATTTGAATAAAATTCTGCTGATGTATATGGCTCTAGTTCTACCAACAATGTAAACACTAGATTTTTGTAAGTATTAAAATTTCTAGTCATCTTAATATTATCAGGCATCTTTTTGTATGCCGATATACAAGCGTAGAAGCATTCCTTTTCAGACTGGACTAATCTATGCCGTGGAAGCATGTAATTTACATTTCTAGCACTATTTCCACGCATATTTGCAAAAAAGGTGGTTGTTTTTAAAAATAAAAATTAACAGCTCATAAAGATATACAGCCACAAAAGTCATTATATCGTTCTCTCTAAAGTGTCCTCTACACGTCTCATTGTACTTTAGATTTAGCATTGTTCTAACGGTGCGTTTTTGAATTACAAAGATATCCTCCACAAGTGTACTTTGTCCCCAGAAAATTATACCAAATTTTAGCAAAGACTGAAAATTAGAATGGTAGACTATTTTCATCGTTTCAATGTTGACGTAATTTTTTAGTACACGGAGAGAATACAGAGTTTTGCTCAGCTTCCCACCCAATTCTTCCAAGTGTAAGTTCCAACTAAGATTTTCGTCCAGAACTAAACCCAAGAATTTTGTACTGGAAGAAGTTTTGACGATGGCATCATCGAATGGCACCTGACACGGAGAGGCGAAATTTGACCTTGCGTTTTTGAAAAATATTATGCTTGTTTTATCTTTGTTTAGAATTAATTTATTTTTAACAAACCACTTGAGTACTTCTTTTATACAAGCTTCAAGGTTTTCCATAACAATTTCACACTTTTTATTTTTTAAAATTAGGTTAGTGTCATCAGCAAAATTTACCAATGTGCCAAATGCCGCCAATGATACCACCTCGTTTATAAAAATTAAAAACAGGTAGGGCCCTATAACACTACCCTGTGCTATCCCCACCGGTACTATTACAGGGTCTGAAATTTCTGTTTCATCCTCTGTAACGACCTCAACACGTTGCGATCTATTTTTTAAGTAGGACTTTATCCACTCCAGTGCCTGTCCCCTCACTCCATATCTTTCGAGTTTTGTGATAAGAAGTTCATGGTCTATTGTTTCATAGGCTTTAGACAAATCTAAAAAAAGACCTATAATTGTCTCTAGTTGTTCAAAACCCGAAAGTATGTCATGAGAAAAACTATGCACTGCAGTGTTTATAGATCTATTTTTTAGATAACCGTGCTGAAAGTCATTAAAGGTTGTTTTCGAAGAAAAAGTCCACCATTCTGTTCGCCATTGCCTTTTCAAAAATCTTTGAAAAGGCCGACAGTAAGCTAATTGGCCTATAATTTTCTATTTGTGTCGGGTCACCCTGTTTATGGATAGGTATGACTTTAGCCACTTTTAGTCTATCCGGAAAAACACCGTGTGTACAAGAGTTGTTTACAATATACGCCAGAGGTTCACATATTTCAAGAATACAATACTTGACAGTTGTAACCGGTATCTCGTCTAAACCGCTGCTGTTCTTATTTTTAAGGTTTCTAACAATATCAACTACTTCTAGGCTTGTAATCGGACTAACAAACATAGACTTTTCATTATTTTTTATGTTACAACTGAACTCGACTTTTTCTAAACTATCAAGTAGTCGCTTTACATTGTTTATGATAAAATTATTTATATCGTTTGAAACTCTTTTTTCATTCCCAGGTATTTGAAAATTACTTTTTTTTCTTCCCCCCCTTAATATCCTTAATTACACCCCAAACAGTTTTACTCTTATCCCTAGAATTTTTTATTTTATTTGAATATATATTTTTTCTAAAGTCTATGAGAAGTTTATTGTACCGGGTGATCCAAAGTTCCCGACCCAATCAGTTTTCTCCGAAACGGTAAAAGTTATCGACAAAATTTTTTTGGGTTTTTCGATGGGGTCACCTAAGCTACAAATTAAGGTGGATCGAAGGTTTTCAATTTAGTGAATGAGGGGCGTAGCGATAGTCATTTTTTAAATTTTTAGTGGCAAGTATAGGAAAACTAACTTAAATCGAATAATATTTTAATTTTGTATATTTATGACACAAAGTCTTTACAACCATTAAGAAGTTATTTTCTAAACAATATTTTTCACCTTAAGTGAAGTTATTTTAAACGAAAAAACATGCAGTCAGTGGTTCAGTTGGTTTAGGCAGTAAAAATATACAATGGTCTGGGTTCAAATCTCAACAGCGGAACTACCTTTTTTATTAATATTATTTAAGTTTTTGTTATTTTTTTTAATAGTATTAGTTTTTTTGTGGTTTATTAATGTTCCATTAATTTTATTATACAGGGTATTTGTAGATTTTAAAACACAATAAATAGTTCAATCGTTTTAAATATAAAATTAAGAGTCAACACAATTTAAAATTTTAATTGACCACTAAAATTAAAAGAACTTTTACTTTCGGGTTTAGACCGTGTAGATGGGTTGTTAGTTTTATTTATAATAAATTCTCTATATTTTTTAATGCATTTTAACGCAAAAAAGGCCTAAGTAATAACACATCATTTTTGTATTGAAATAAATGTTATTAAACAAACCTAATAAGATATTATTTGGAACTTATGCCCTTTTTAAAAAGCATTCTTTTAAAAAAAGCCAAGTGCCCCAAAACGGTGTTAATGTTTTTACTTAGAACAGTACGGACAACAAATTTTATAAGAAAAAAGGGGTGTCTTTTTTTCTTTATTGCATTTATTTTAGGAGTGTCGTGTAGAAGAATTTTCTCTTTTGAGTTTAGACCTTGTTGATAGATTTAATACCACGACCAATAATCGACATACATGGTCTAAGCGCCAAACTAAATTTTCTTTTAACTTTAGTGGTGGTAAAATTTTAAAATTTAAAATTATGTTGACGGTTCATTAGGATACCTAGAGTTCTGTTTTTTTTTTAATTTTAGAGGTCTTATCCCCCAAAGTTGTTAATTAGGCTGAGTAAATTACCACCCTATTTTTTCAGAATAAAAAAAAATAGAGGTGGGGCACAGCTAGGGCTGTAGCTATGTAGGGATGGGGGGAACCACACCCACCTATCTTAAAATTAGAAAACGTTGAATATTTTATGGGTTAACACTTTTACTGCCAAGGGGAAATTAGTTGTCTGTTCGCTGACACCATGTTGCGTAAATTAATACAGTTAAAACGAGTATTCTCGTAGTGAGCCTCCAGCAACATACTCCCAACTAAGAATTAACTTGTATTTGGCAGACAACATGTTAAAAATAAAAAAGTTGTAATTTTAGCTGTAGTGGAAACGTTCTTTTTTTAGCCATCAACTTTTTTGTCGAGGGAATAAAAGTTGATGGCTAATTTTAGACTAAAAAATGAATTTCTAGCTTCTCCTCCCCCCCCCACACTAAATCTTCTTCGCTAAGGCCTTGTAATTTTAGCAGTAGTGAATCTTGAAATTAGAAAAAATTGCATATTTCATGGGTTAAAAATATAAAAGTTGTAATTCTAGCAGAAGTGGGAACGTTTTTTTTTTAGTCATAAACTGTTTTGTCGATGGTCTAAAAGTTGTAATTTTTGTCAAAGATTGAATTTTAAAGAGGTGATAAGTTCCAAATACATAGCTTATTAGATTGGTTTAAT
Source organism: Brachypterus glaber (assembly GCA_958510825.1). Taxonomy (NCBI): domain Eukaryota; kingdom Metazoa; phylum Arthropoda; class Insecta; order Coleoptera; family Kateretidae; genus Brachypterus; species Brachypterus glaber. The sequence goes on along the minus strand of OY294047.1, from coordinate 11,757,357 downwards.
AAAATTTATTTTAATAAAAAAAACTGTTATTACTTAGGCCTTTTTTGCGCTAAAAGGCATTAAAAAATATAGAGAATTAACTACAAATGAAACTAAAAATCCATCTGCACGGTCTAAACCCGAAAGTGAAAGTTATTTTAATTTTAGTGATCAATTAAAATTTTAAATTGAGTTGACTCTTAATTTTATATTTAAAACGATTGAACTATTTATTTTCTTTTAAAATCTACAAATACCCTGTATAATAAAATTAATGGAATATTGATAAACCACAAAAAAAAAACTAATACTATTAAAAAATAACAAAAACTTAAATAATATTTATAAAAAAAGTAGTACCGCTGTTGAGATTTGAACCCACACCATTTTTGGAGGTTAGCAAATCTAACCTGCCTAAACCAACTGAACCACCGACTGCCTGTTTTTTCCTTTAAAATAACTTGACTTAAGGTAAAAAATATTATTTACAAAATAACTTCTTAACGCTTGTGTGTATATTAAACACTTTGTGTGATAAATATATAAAATTAAAATATTATTCGATTTAAGTTAGTTTTCCTATACATGCCACTAAAAATTAAAAAAATGACTATCGCTACGCCCACCATTCACTAAACTGAAAACCTTAAATCCACCTTAATTTGTAGCTTAGGTGACCCCATCTAAAAACCCGATAAAAAATTTTCCATAACTTTTACCGTTTCGGAGAAAACTGATTGGGTCGGGAACTTTGGATCACCCGGTACTCTTTTTTTACATCGTTATATGCCTCTATAAACTTACTATTTGTAGTTTTAAATAAATACAAAATATCTAGCCTATTTTTCAGTTTATTATCTGCGGTGAGTTGTAACTTATTTTTGTACTTTTCGGTATAACATTTTTTAAGGGAAAACATTCATAAAATATTTAAAAAAGTTCAAAAAAATATTAAATTGTTTATTTACATCCGTCTCCTCGCATTCATACACAGCTCCCCAATTTATTTCTTTTAACATATTGACAAATTTTATTTTGTTACTCATGTTAAAACACCTTTTTTGTCTAATTTTATCTGTTTTAGTTTTAAGGTTAAATTGTACTATCTGTCCTAGATGATCAGATAGTTTCCAATTTAAAATTAAGGATTTATATTTACTGACATTTGTGTGTATATTGTCAATACATTTTTTTTATGGATATAAAATCTCGTTTATTTTTAGAGTCCTCCCTTAAGTTGATGTTAAAATCACCGGCTAAAAATAAATTACATTTTTTTAGGCTTACCTTGTTCCAGTCTATCTAAGAAGTCCTTTGCATTTTGTTCATTATTATTGTACACACAAATCACAACATTTTTTACCTTTCCACAAGTGATTTCCACTGCAGGACACTCAAACCACTCACGATGTGAAAGTTTTGTAATATCCTCCCTTTCTTTTACGGTCATAGTGTCCTTTACATATATTGC
>OY294047.1:11704510-11755707 GCA_958510825.1 Brachypterus glaber | reverse complement strand
CCCCGGGTAACTTTCTATAGCCGTCTGACCGTAGCTCAACGGTGATTTCGCAGAACCGCCTCCGGATGGAGTGACCCTATTTTTTCTTTTACTCAAGTTTATCAAACCCATTATATGTTTTTGATAAACTTGATTAGAAGAAAAACATAACTCGGTTAAGCCTCAAATGTAAAGCACAGCATCAATCAAATTCATGTAGTACTTTTTGAGTTAACTGAAAAAATGACAACTTTCAGGAAAATTCTGATATATCCTAAACCAGAAGTAAAAAAATAAAAAAGAAAATATTCATTAAAACTGTGGCAATAAGAGAGATATTAACAAGTTGATAAACCCTTGCAGTGGCGTACTATGCAAGTCCTAGAAGATGAGGCAAAAAACATAGCTGTACATTAAAAGTATTTTTGTATTAACAGCAACAACAAATTTTGTTGTTGCTGTTAATACAAAAATACTTTTTTTAATCATTCTAAATAAAAATAAACGTATAGAATGGTTAAGCTTTAAAACAAAAAAATTAGTCAAATCCATTAAGTAGTTTTCGATATATTTGAATTTAAAAAATGGCAATTTTTTAGGTGGATCGATATTTTTTCTCTCAAGTGTAATTATATTATAGTATAGTTTATACTTTATTATTAAATGATGAGCGGCCGACACAGGGTTGCCATTTAACTAATATATTTAATATCAGCAAGTGCCACGATCATTAATAATAGTGTAATAGAAAAATATTACAATTACTCTGTGCAGGATGATCGAATTAAGTCTTTATACAGGGTGATTCAGAAATAAGGTACAAAATTTTAAGGGGGTGATAAATCGTCCTGCAGTATTGGAATTTTCATTTGCGCATTTTTTTTGTTCCTATTTTTGATGCTTAGAAAGTGAAATTGCCTCTTTAATTGCAATGTTCATGAAAATGGGTGTCCCTACGGTGTTGCATAAAGCACTTTAATATGTATTTTTAATTTAGGATTATTATTTTATTGAGATAATGTCACAAAATCTACAGATAAAAAAGTTTGGGGCAAAACAGTGACATTGCTCACCCATTTTGCACTTTCCTGGTTAAAATTACAAAATAACAATTACATAAATCAATGTTAAGGCATGTGCAAATAATTGTTACTGTAGCTCATGGGGTTCCAGAGATATCAAATAAAAACTACTTTTCAGATGTACCCTTAGGAGGATCGTAGCACTCTTAGGGCTCATTTCCGGACCAACCTTTATAGAAACTTGTTTTCATATTTTTGGACCTAGAATCACTCCTTAAAATGTTGTACCTTTTTTCTGTTTCACCCTGTATAAACTATATAGCTCTATCTGAATAAAACTATAAGTTATTTGCTTATATGTAAGCTCTATGTATTCTTGAAACGCTGCTAAACAAAAAGCATTATTTTCTTTTTTGTCAACATCATTTCAAGGAAACCTAAGAAGCTTTAAAATAAATATATGTTTTTAAACTGTTGTTATTGTTTTTAAAAAATATCTCCTAGCACTCAAATTTTGATCACCCTGTATAGTTTCAGGCGTGGCTGGTGTTAATAAGTATATTGAGTAAAATCGCCTTAGGGTCGTAAGTTACTGAATACTTCAATGAAATGAAATTACAACTTACCTTATTTATTTTTTATCTTAAAAATGTTTTCATAAAAATATTTTTGAATCAAATTTTTAATATCAAAGCTTTCTTCAATTTTTTAAATATTATATCCTATAAGCTATTCAAAAAGTAGATAAATAGAAGAGAATATATAACACTAGGTATACCAATTACTTTATTGCTTGAGTTACCATTCGAAGACAAAATTTTGACATTAACCTAATAACAGGGTTCGGAAATATCATGATATTTATATGCAGGATATATATCGAATATTCACTGTATTAGTATATTAAAAAATAAGTCCATTTGTTTTATTTGAGGACAAAATTTAAATATATAATTTTGGGTGTTGTTACTCTCGCCCCTAGGGAGCGTTCAAGTATTACGTAACGCAAAATATGGCCATTCTTGACCGCCACCGGTTTTTAACCTGTTATTGCTTCCTTGTTTCAACCCAAAACCGGTCTGATGTAATTTCCGAAACCGGTTAACCGAAAACCGGTTATTGGCTATGGTTTTTCATCTCTAATTGTTTTTGTTTAGAGAATTTAGTTAACTGTTATCCACGCCGTGTGCAATAAAATTTGTAAGGAATCCGTCTCTTTAAGCCTAGATCATTGTTAAAAACGTGATCCAATAAACATTTTATAAGTTTATAATTTTTTAAGTGTTACGTAACATTTTTACTGACACCCACCCACCCTCTGTAACGCGGCGTAACGTTTTCGAGACTACTTGAACGCTCCCCTAGCCCCCAACTAGCCTAACAATAAAATCTTAAACAGCAGCCACATATTGTGATACGTCATTTGAAAGAGCTTAAAAAATGGTGTTTAAATTTAAAAAAATAAATAGGTACACCATAACTTAGGGGTGGAATATTTTATTTCAAAATAGTTTGAACAAAATACTTCCCTAAAATCTGACACTATTATACATTTTTTATGATAATATACAAAAAAATGGTTCTTTTAAGTTAAACAAAATAATTTTTTTAAACTTCTAAAATAAAACAATAAGATATTAATATAAAAAAAGTATTGAAACAAATAATTTATATATATAACGAGATATATCAGTGCTATATATATCCTTCGAACCCTGCTTAATGTTATTTAATGGATGTAAAGGGGTTGACATTATTGTAGAAACTTAATAATGATTTTACACTTTTAAGAACATTTATTACTCAAAACCCTGTTTATAATCAAGAAAATAAACCTCATGGAGCAAAATATATTTTTTGTTAATTTTAAAACCAGGCTAAAACAAGTTTAAATATTTTTTATAAATTAGGTATGTAAGTTTTCTTCTTTCCCCAAGCGTGTTGCTTATTTATTTTTTTTTTTGTTGTAGGTATGCCCGTTTCGTAAACTTGTATAAGAAAATTACAAAATTGGCCAAAAATACATGTTCATTGCTTGGGTTCTTTTTTGACGGTGTAAGCTATTTGCAGTTATATTAAGTTTACTAGCAACAAAAAATATTTGCCTGTAAAAATTATCATTTGCTCCACTTCTTGTATATGTATTTAGTGAAAAAAAACTTGTCCCTGAAAAAATACTATTGTCGTTAAAAACATTAACAAAGTGATGGAAAACCTTGTATTGCATGTTACAGTCACTTAGTATGTTCTAGTGCTTTCAGAATTTTATTTCTACATCATCCCCCAGGTCTAAAGCACATTCTAAACGCTAACAACCTTTATAGCGTTTTCCGCATTTCGGCTGATTTGCTGCAACCGGCAAAAATCGATTTTCGCGATTTAGGAGTTTTGTTTTTCCTACAGAAATCTCTATTTTATCTTCAAGGGTTTCAATATGAAACAATTTTTATCCTTTTTGAATGGTGACGTTTAGACTGGGGATATATACGAGGGAAAATCAAAAAGTAAGACAATTTGTTTTGTAGTAAATCAATAACTTCTTTAGTTGTTTTTCTTAATAGCTTTAGTTTTCCAGTTTTTGTTTATTTAAAAAGTGGTTTGTTTCCTCAAAGAATAAATATATTTTGTTACTGACCTTGTTTCGTCCTTAGACCAAACTTAATCTGATCTTTCTTTGCAAGATAATTATAATTTTCCCTTTAAGTTGTATGTACTTATTAATGCAACCTCGTTGTTATTATATGTTGTCAACCCCGTGAAATCGTGTAACAGTTCTACCTTCGACCCTAAGTTTTTGTCTTTTACAGGAGGCTACAAAAAGATATATGTTAGTAATATTAATATTTGTTTTTACTTCATGTTACAATATACAGTTTTTTTTTCTTCTAGAAACATCTATATGTATTATTTTTTCTTAATCTATTTCAAAAATGTTACTTTATATACTATATAGTATAATAAATATTAAATATAGACAATTCTTAATAAATATCGTTAGTTAGGCCTGTATATTATGTGTTTAAAAATATGCTAATATACAGTGTGATTTTGCAATTTGTGTTTCGCAGTCATATATCGTGAAAGATGAAATATGAGCGGCCACCAACACCTTCAAATTAAAAGCTGCAGTGACTAAAAAGGATCTGCGCAAACCCACTCCATTTTCCAATTGAAGAGCTTTAAATTTTTTGCCGTCTTTTCTTTCTATTAAAAAATGATGGAAAGAAATAACAGCATAAAAACAAGTAAAGGCTATTAAGATGAAAATGAAGAAGAAAATATATTCTGCTTTACATATTCAATTACTGAATTGCAATGCCGCATTTCTATATTGATTTTTATGTCGTAGATATAACAAAAGTTTAGCACTTAGTGCTAAGTACTACAAACTTAGAATTGTCAATACAGGGTGTTTTATAAATAGAGATACTACATTTAATGGGTGATTCTACATCAAAAAATATAAAAGAAAGTTTCTAAGGTTGGTCCGAAAATTATCCCACCGTTTTGCAGGCCCCTGATTGCTACCAAATAAAAATTACAAAGATGATTGCCTTTATCATTGTAAGGACATGTGCAAAATTTTGTTGCTGTAGTTCTTAGGGTTTCCGAAATATTTAATAAAAATCATATTTTAGACGGACCCTTAGAAGGACCATAGCTCCATTAGTGCTCATTTCTGGACGAACCTTTTTTATTGAAACCTTTTTTCATACATTTGTAGAATCACTTCTTAAAGAAACTGGCACACAAATAGGGGGTTCTTGGGCCATAGTCAAACTACCTCAATTGTTTTGTAATTTCGGGGGTAAATATAAAATTACAGCCAAATTAAATAACCAGAGAAAAACGCTTTTAAAAGTCCAATTTTATGACAGATTTCTTGACGTATAAGGATATTTTTTTACTTACGTAAATATTAACTTAATTAGTCGTTTTAAGTTTATTATAGTATAATATATAGTATTATATAGTATAATATAGTATGGTTTATACTCTATTAATTAAAGAACAGACATTAGAAACATTATATAAAAGGCTTTTTTATCATTTACTTACATGTGGTACTAATAAATATTAAAACTTTTGTGAATCTTCCAATATGCTGAATTTTTCTACGTGTTTGCCAATTATGCCCATATTTTCTGTTATATTTTAAATTGTTTATGTTGAAACATGATTTGGTAGATCGACAAATATTTTATAATTATATATTTTAGCATTTTTCTCTGAAACTGGTCATTTAATTTGGCTTTAATTTTGCTAATTTTATATTTAACCCCAAAATTACAAAATATAAAAATTTGAGTTAGTTTGACTGTGGCCCAAGAACCCCTCTATTTGTGTGCCAGGTTCTTTAGTATCTCTGTTTATGAAACACCCTGGAAATGGATTTTCAATAAAAAAAATGGTTTGATTGAATTTGCAGCCGCTCAACTGCTTGAATAGCAATTGATGAATACGCAGGTTAAATATAATATATTCTAAATATAATTGTTATTGCGAAAACAAAGAAGCCGAAATCGGAATAGAACCTAAGACCAGTCCGTTTCAATATAAATTCCAAATTCAATTTCGGCATCAATTGTTTAATAAATTTACACACAAAACACATCAAAATACAGCGATGAGTATGCCAATTAGTCTATCTAAGTATTAAATTTTACCCAAAAACTACATTTATATATGTATATTTAGAAATATATCTTTAAATATAACTAAAATCTGATTAAGTTTTTTTATATTTTTTTTATTTAAAAAAGTTTAGATGATTCCGGGCGGGAAGACTTCCACAGTAAAAAAATGAGTTAAAGCACTTAATATATCAATTTCTGTACGCCCAAGTAAACACTTTAAAAGCATAATATAGCTTCAGTTGTCAGCGATTTTTACTTTTTTATTTAAATCTGAATAAATAAAATTTAAATTCCCAGCTAAGTTGTATTTTTCTTTCAAATTAAACTAAAACTGAGATTATCGAGTGATCGCACTCATTTTTTTACTGTTTATTAAAACCAACAGGCTCAGCACCTTTATAAAAGTCGTGCCCATACGAACGACGCGTATTGATTTAAAACTCTTTCCTAGATGTCTCTGACCTCGCACTCAACTCCATCGCACACATTTTCCTAACTTTGAACTAGAACTTCCAATAAGGTGGACCAAAAATAAAAACCCTATAGTTACCTCTAAAATTAAAGTTAACTCTAAAGTTAAAGTTAACTATAAATTTAGTTAATACTTAAGTTAAGGTTAGTTCTAAAGTTAAAGTTTACCCTAAAATTAATGATAACTCTAAAGTTATCTCTGAAGTTAAAGTTAACTCTGGGGTTAAGATAAACTCTAAAGTTAATTTTTAAATTATTTCTGAAGTTAAAGTTGACTCTAAAGTTAAAGTTGTCTCTTAAGTTAAAGTTCCTTATAAGTTTTTAAGAAAATATTTAAGACCTGATTGTGACAAATAGAAGACTGAAATAAATTTACCAAAACATGCTTAACCACACTTGATTTAATTCAGATATCGCCAAAAACAATGTCTTGGACATTTGTCTTATATTTATATAAAAATCATATTTCTTATAAGAAATATATTTTATAATGACGTTTCAATATGAAACAATTTTTATCCAATTTAAATTAGGAAAGAAATCAATGGAAAAGTAAATTATTTTTGTCAATCGTATAAAGTTTATTATATTCTATTACGATGTTTCATTTAATTTCTTTCCGTTTTTAAATGAAATTCTACGTCGCTAAATTGTTGAGATCTTTATAAAGGTTCAAAGCTCTATTTTTATACTTTTTTTTGGTTCACCTTAATAGACTAGTTTACCAACAAATATATCCCACTAAAAATCTAATGGAGTTTTGCAAAGCCAGAAAAAGCTTACCTACAATTTACCTAAAAATTTCGTTAAATTCCGTACCAAAATAACGTTTTGAACGCGGTTCTTCGTCCCGAAAATATATTTTTCTTATAGCTTTGAACAATATTGAGCATATTACTGTTTTTTTTTCACACACACACATTTCTATAAATTAGTTTTTTTCATTTAGACTTTTTAAATTGCTACATCTATAAAATTCACGCGTACTAAAATATTTTTAATTAAATATATAAATATGCGGTTATAAAATATAAAATGCGTATTTTTTTGTTTTAATTATAAAACAGAATGAACCAGAACAAACTCTTGGAGATTTTTTAAAAGCGGGAAGAGATACCAAAAACCCAAGTAGTAGTTTAAGAAAACAATTTAGGGTGTTACTTTTTCTAGTGCATTTTTTAATTTTTGAATAAATATATGTTTTTCTTTGTGCTGGCTCATCCTGTATATACAGGTTTTAAGTTTTGAAATATTAGATTAAATTGTTAAATATAAGAGCTGGTGACCATTTTCATTTCATTATTTTCTCCCGGCTGTATTTTATATATGTATTAAAGTACATTCTAATTAAGCCATTTCCAAATCATCCGGTTCTGGTTTCGGTTCCTTTGGTACTTTGTAAATAGCTTAATTTGAATATTTAAGATATGCATAAAATACAGCCGGGAGAAAATAATCAAATGAAAACGGTCACTAGCTCTCTGATTCTTAGCTAGTACAATTTAATTTTCCTTCACAAAATGAGTCTGTTTTTTTTCTAATATTGTAAATAAGTATTTAATATTTCGAAACTTTCCTGTACCTGCTTATATAAATATATAATATAATTTGTGCCTCGTGAGCTATTATCTGGACTCTACAGTACTCACTAACATGCAAATGGGATAGGACAGAGGGAGGGTGGGTTCATTGACAAGAAAACAGCCATTATTTGACATAATCAATGAACAATGTTAGTAGATTGTTTGGTTTGTTAATTCTGATTAAAGCTGTATTTTTTTATCATTTACTTACCTCTTAAAAGGCTTAATTATAATTATTTAGATAATTATTTCATATCAGGAATGTATTCTTTTAATGTCGCTTCCGCAACATATAAGTATATTGTTTACCTTTGTGATTCTTTTCAAGAACGCTATTAGTTTATCTAGTAGCTGGTATTTTTTAATATTGTAATAATTTTCGCTATAGCCGAGCCAGCTCTCAACTTTACGCTTTAACGTTCGTAACGCAGGATGCGTGCAAGTGAGAGGCACAATAGATGCTACGGCTATAGTATTTAAACTATTTTAGATTTTAAGCTTTCACGGCCATTAAGATATAAAGAACTTTTACTTTCGGGTTTAGACCGTGTTAATGGATTTTCACTTTCCGACGTTTCGTCTCTTACTACTAGAGACATCTTCAGGGATTAATCTGAAACTAAGTTTCGAATCAACTTGTGTCACTATTTATGACGAGTTGTGGTTATTCACCCGTGACGAGCTTTTTCCTATCAAAGACTTTCATATTGCAGGTAAGTGGTAACCAGTGTCCCGATTGATATTGTTAGGATGCTTGATGATTTCTATCGATTCCCGTATCTTCCTTGGCATTTTTCTGTTTTCTGTTAATATTTGTTTTGTTTCAGACAAATTGATTTTATGACCTGTTTCATGTACATGTTCGGCTACTGCCGATAAGGAAATTTGTTTCTTTCTTATATTGCGCTCATGCTCTTGAAGTCTTGTAGAAATTTTTCTCTTAGTTTCACCTATGTAAACCGTACCACAGGAGCAGGGTATTTTATATACGCCTTCTGAACTCAGGGGTATTTTGTCTTTTGTTGAAGTCAAACATTGACCTAATTTTTGTTATATTAAGCCTATATTTCGGTCCAACCAAAAATTAGGTCAACGTTTGACTTCAACAAAAGACAAAATACCCCTGAGTTCAGAAGGCGTATATAAAATACCCTGCTCCTGTGGTACGGTTTACATAGGTGAAACTAAGAGAAAAATTTCTACAAGACTTCAAGAGCATGAGCGCAATATAAGAAAGAAACAAATTTCCTTATCGGCAGTAGCCGAACATGTACATGAAACAGGTCATAAAATCAATTTGTCTGAAACAAAACAAATATTAACAGAAAACAGAAAAATGCCAAGGAAGATACGGGAATCGATAGAAATCATCAAGCATCCTAACAATATCAATCGGGACACTGGTTACCACTTACCTGCAATATGGAAGTCTTTGATAGGAAAAAGCTCGTCACGGGTGAATAACCACAACTCGTCATAAATAGTGACACAAGTTGATTCGAAACTTAGTTTCAGATTAATCCCTGAAGATGTCTCTAGTAGTAAGAGACGAAACGTCGGAAAGTGAAAATCCATTAACACGGTCTAAACCCGAAAGTAAAAGTTCTTTATATGTATTTAAACTGATATAAAGATATATGTGTATTGTTTTTTTTTGTCAAATTATGGCAGCTTGGAAAAGACATCATGAAAAGACATATACATGCTGCAACTGGCATTCAAGCAAAATAATTAACTGAAAAAAAAATAATAAAAAAAGGAAAAAAAAATAAAAAAAATAAAATATAAATCACGAAATTTATTACAAATATTTGGTAGCAATTAAATTTATAAAAAGTCAATATCTTAATTATTTGCTAGTTTTCCAAGGGCGAACAGATCGCAGTAAGCAGTTTAGTCTTGTAAAATATATTTGTTTTCGAAAATATTAATTATTAAAATAAAATACCGCTCACGCCCTCTGTCGGCCCTTTAGTCGACGACCAAATAAGCGAAAGATTCTTAAGCGTAAGGTCGTTCGGTATATAAAAAAATCGTACTAATTTATAAATTTCTAAATAGAAAACACACTTATACATTTAATATTCAAAAATCAATAAAAAATTACAAAAAGAAATCACCTCGGATAATTTATATAATTAAAATATCAATATAAATATAACTAATCAAAAAATCTAATTAAACTATTTCAAACAGTCACTCTGCACACAAAGTTGTGGACATGTACTTGTACTAACATTTATATTTAAATATCTTCACAAAAATATGTAAAAAAATAAAATAATAATTATAATAATAATAATATGGTATTAATAGCTATAAAACAACAACTTATATACAGTGTACGTATAAACAAACTAAGTCTGTGACTTAGGGGCCGGGCAAGGGCCCCGGTCACTGGGGCTGACACAGACTGGCTAAGCATAATATATGAACCATATAATAATAAAATATATATAAATTTATCTAATAACGATAATTTTCAAAATATTACAATAAAAAAATAAATAAAAACAAAATATAGCTTCTTAGTATTTAATAATAATATATAATAATACATATATTAATAAGTAATATATAAGCGCATTGGGAGCCAGTTTGTGCCAGCCTCGTTCGACAGCTGAATGAATTTCTACTAAGAGTGCAGCGCAGCGCAGCAGGACATTAGGAGACGAGTAGAGAAATGCACGACTCAGGATGTACCCTCATAGAGGGAGCCACCGTGAGCCGGTCACGTGAATACTGAAGGATCGAGGAGGCACGAGTCGTGGCAGGGGGGGGCGAGCAAACTCGAGTGATGAATAAAATGGCGACATTAAGGGCCTGATTCCTGAGTTTAGCGGAGCAGAACGAGTGATAGAACGAAGCTAAGATGGTAACGTACAAAGTAAAAAACTGCATGGTGGTAAAAAAAATTCACGAGTGGTAAGAAAACCGATTCAGAGTCTGAATGGCAAATTTTACACTTTTTTTAATCACCATGATATTTACACTTTTGCGAGTGTGATAAATACGTACCAGTTTTATTGTAAAGCGAGTGTAAAACTTTACACTCAATTTGTTAGTGTACAATTTTGAAACAAACAAAGTACTATCACAATCTTAAGGTCGTTCTATCAGTTCTTCTACTTCCTAAAAGTCAAGAATTGGACCCCTTAATAGATGAAAGTTGCGTGTGTGGTACCACCTGAGGAACTTTTTCACCCGATAAGCGTGCGATCGGTGGTAATGAAATGAAATGGACTGAAAGTATGACTGGTCACTCTGTAGGCACGGTCCATCTTCGTATGTACGAACAAGCGCGATAAATAATTTATATATTCATAAATTCTCTTCACAACTCATACACGCTATAAGAATAATATAGAAGAATATATGTATCATATCACATGACATAACAGAACAATAGCAACAATGAGAGATTAACTAACAATAATGTAGGATATGTATTTCGTTTATTAGGGGTGCGTGGTCCGAGTTACGGCGATGGACAGTTCCAGAGTGACAGTTTAGATCACAGCCGATTGGGCCCCCAAGCCCTGCCTTTGCCTGCTCGAGGTTATTTCATCAATCAACCAATCATACAATCAATCAATCGAATCAACTAATAAGGGAGTAAGAGTATAAGTAGTAAGTTTGCTTGCTATCCTAACTTGATCGCTCGCTGGCTATCTTGCTTGCTCGCATGCATGCTCACCGCACAACCGTCTCTCATCCTATCTATTTAATTCTCACTTCCATTTTAACTCATATATATTATATTTTTAGTTTTTTTTTGCTATATTTTTAATTTATATATTATTTTAACTTTAAATATTACTTAAATAATATTTTGAGAATTGCTGATTCAGACTTTAATAATGTGAAAGTTCACATGGCGAAACTTAAAAAAATATATTTAAAAAAATAACGAAACATCTTATCAATAGTATAAAAATTTACATTATTACGTAGTGTCGCTTCATGTCTTTTTTTTTTCTTAAATCTTTCTTTTTTTTATATTTGTTAATACAATAATAATGCAGATGCATACACGTAAATAAAATAAAAAATAAACCAATTATGACTCTAATACTATAAAACGGTGATATATAATAAGAAAATAGTTGAACTGGCATATATGATGACTACGCTTCGCGCGGCAGCGTCCTCAGCGCCCCACACACCCATACAATATAATAAAACCTTATACAATATAAAAATAAAACAAAACAATATATTCAATAATCCAACAAATAAGAATAAAATATCTTATTTAATACCTACTAATAAAAAGTAGAAAATATACAATATTAAAAATATAATAAAATAGAATAATTTAGTTTTCGTTGTATTCGCGGGTGGTGTTGTGAGAGGCTGAGGGCGAGATATTTGCCGAGTCGAGGCTGAACACAGGGCGCGAGCCCGAAAAAAGGGGAATGTGGTGGTGGGGCACGCGGGGAGGATTCGAGCGAGATCGATCGACGCGGCGGTGGCCGTGCAATCGCCACCGCCACCGTCTTCACCGACACCTTAAGGGTTGGCGTTGTAGATGCGGATGGCTTGGATGGCAGGCAAAGAGCAAACGGGGCACTGGGCCTCGTTGCCTTCGCACACGCGGTTAGCGCAATCCATGCAAAAGAAATTATGTCCGCATGGGACCAGAGCATGTGTCACCTTAGCGTCGGAGCATACCAAGCACTTGCTGGTGGAGCCGAGTAGAGAGTCTGAAGGGCTAGTGCTATTGGCTGGAGATGGTCTCGATGGAGCTGCCACTGTGGGATATGACCAAATACTGGATAAAGCGGTGGATGTATCAAAACTGGGAGAATCACCTAGTCCTTCATCGCGATCATTGGAGCTCCAGATGGCACCCAAGTCTCGGCCTCCGGTGCTCGAAGAACTGCTGGAACAGGAACCTGCGCTAGAAAAAGCTCCGCTACTTCCGGTTGAAGATGTCATTGTCGGAAATGTATCGTTAGTGGGTTCCATGTAGTTTAAAATCGAGCTTAAACCGGATTTGTATAGGGAAGCGATTAAATCGGAATCGTCTAATCCTATACCTGTCAGTCCATTGATCGAGGTTCCATTTCCAGTTCTCATGGCAATGTGAGCTTCAATTTCTCTGCGCGCAGATTCCACGCTTTCTGGTAATCCGGTAACTTCAAATACGGGTTCCTTATCCCTGCTTGGTGTGACAATGTAGGTGTGAGTCTGGTGTTGGATGCGTTTGATGGTAGCACCTTTTGGTCCTACTACCAAACCGACAACGCGGTATGGTACTCGGACTTGAATAGTTACATGACCAGGGATATTGGCCGGTGGTCCAGGAGGAGTGCTTGCTCCCGAGCCTAATCCTGCCAAGTTGTTCTTACGGGAAGCTCTGATTTGAGAGAAATGTTCAGCTGCTGATAATATTTCTCTTTTGGCTTTAGCTACATCTTCTTTGCGTCCTGTCACTACGAATACTGGTTCTTCGCCGCGGACTGGTGTCTTAATGTAAGTGTTGGTCTTAGCGCGAAGTGCCTTGATTTTGCATCCTGAAACAAAGAAAAACAGTCGATTAGTTTTTTGATGTAAAGAAGCGAGCGGTCTTGTTAACTAAAGAGATAAAATCCTCGGTGTGGTTTTGTTCAAGGTATAATTAATATGATCGAGGTATCGGCATGTCTGAGAATCAACAACCGCAACATACGGCTAGCCAAGAAAGACGCCCTTCACCCTGCCGCCGACAGGTCATCTGCAGCAGGCCGTTGCAACCAGGCAAGGTGAATGCCGAGAGTCGCGAGCACCCAGACTGCGTGCGAAACCCATTCCCATCGTCCATCCGCGGGCGTCCTTCATCTTTACTCATAAGTAAACATGTAGAGACAACACGCATTTTTTTTTTCATGAAGACATTCCAAATTTTATCTACAATTCAATATGTGTAATGTAATCTACATCACTTAAGTGGTAATAAACTTTTAATTGAAATGATTTAAAAAGGAAGAAATCATTCAAATGTCAACCGGTTCTGTTAACGAGCAAATTATTGAATAAATAAAACAGGCCTGCGAATTAATCGAATTTTTAAGGGATATAATTTGGTGCCGCAATGTTATCAAGTTTTTTTCAATGGGACAAAATCCTTACGCGATAAAAAAAGCTTTTTACGGTATCAAAATCACCTTAGTTGAATTATCTAAATCATATATTTGTATAATCATCAGAGGGCTTTCCAGGGCTCTGTAATTATATGTTTATGCTATTGATATGTTCTAGCGCAGAAAGTTACATTGCTTATAAATAAGAAGGATAAGACCGAGTCAATGCATCGCGATGGCTTCAGCGTTGGGTATACGAGAATAACCTTGGCGCGCAATGGAACAAGATCGACCCAGGTAGGATCGGGATTTATTACGGGCCACTCTTCAGGCCTTCGGACGGATTCTACCACAGTTCGTTCGTCGCATCCTCTGTTCCTACACACGGAAAAATTACATGCTAAATTATGTAAATCTAAGAAATTAAAGATAGTGTTATGCAATGTTTAAGGTAAAAACGTTTAACTAAGAATATTTTCACCATATAACTTTTATCATATAGCTCTAGGAACTAATTAACGCGCTAGGAATGTATTCTTCACTGGTTACCAAAGCGACCAAATTTTCTTTTTATCAACTCTAATTACTTTTCTCTAGATCTAGTTTTTGCTTTCCCATTTTTGTGCTACACGACATAATTTGACATAATTTGACCAATGAATGAAAACTAATTTAACTACTTTGATTTCCTTGGTTAAATGGTTTTCTTAAGGTTTGCTTGAATTTAGACATTTTTTCTCTGTGTATTTTACCTAAACTTAATACAAGAGCTCAATCGCCTCGCCAAACAATTCCCAGATAGCCCGTCGTTTATTTAAATTACAGATCGCATAAATCTATATTAAAACTACATTTTCAATACCAAATCCAAAAAAGAAAAAAAGGCACACCGGTCGATGAGAACGACTCATTACTTCGCCGTACTGTCTATAAATAGATCGTCGTCGCTGCAAAAAGGTCACTATGCAGCCGGCATACCACATCAATGAACACGTAATAAATCTACCTATATTCACCTTTCTCGTGTGAGACACTTAAAAACCAAAAGACATAAGAGAAAAATTACGAAAAAAATCAATTTAAACAATTCAACACAATGGCGGATTTAGAAGATGGGGCCCGGCCTACTAGTGTAAAATTGAAGATGTATGCAAGTAAGTGCAAAGTTCTTTTTAGGGTTTTAATGTCTGCTTCTACTTAAACATTTCTGGATCTGCCCATCATTTAACAAATTACAAAGTTCCAGGTTAGAAAGAAAATAAAACAAATTTAAAACGTTACTAAGAGATAATGGTTAGCTTCTTAGTTACAATTTTGGTTAAAAACTGGTTCAAAAAATCTAAAACTCTAATACTACATTTTTTCTATTTTATTCCATTAGTATCTTTTTTTTCACTTGTATAGGTTGGCTTGCAAGTGCCTCGTAATACGAGGCTTGTATAATATATGTAAAGCATGACATACGGAAAACGAGGGAGGAAACAGTCAGAAGGTAGATTATTTTTGCATAGACACCTAACGGTACTCATGGGTTCAAGAGTTTTAAAAACTGTTTCACGATAAAAATTTTACCCCATATGCTTTAAGTTTGTATGTATAATAGATTATACTAATGCTTTATGGAGAACCTATGCATGATTCAAATTAATAAAACGAACACTTAAACTAAGAAACAACCAAAAAATGCAAGACTGATCTGTTTACTTTATTGTAATGGTCAGTTTTGGGGTTAATTGGCAAGAAATAAAGGTCTTTACCAAAGTTAACGAAGCTAACTATAAGTAACTACAAATGTTAGTATCCATGTTTATATCTGTCTAAGGTTATATTTACTGTAAAGTAAATGTATCTGTTTGGTAGAGAACCTCGGTCGCATAACAACCACCAATGACAAAGCAGTATTCGGCATTTATCCTGCCGGTAACGTTAACAGAGACTTTACTTTTAGGTGAATATAATGGTATAGTAAATATAGATATAGAATAACATTAAATTATACATACGAACTGTTCCACACAGAAAATCTTTGCTGACAAAAAAAAATTTTAATGTTAGGAACAAATTTTTGAATTTTAGGTTCCTCTTTTCATTTATCATACCAGAATATTTGTAGGTACATATCATAGATATGTTGAAACTGGTTAAAAAAAATTCTATTATTTAAAAGAAGAAATTGGGTACTAACTGCGAGATCACCCTGTACGTAAAAGCAGCCAATGACACAAGGACTGCGTGAAGAATGCAAGTCGGTGCTTAATATAGTCTGTGACCTCCACAAAGAGTCTGCAATTGGAGAAGCGAATAACGAATGCAATCATAGACGGTCACACTTTTTGAACATCGGAACTGATTTATATGTTTACTAAGAATGGAGCGTACTCGATTCTTTCTCAACACAAAATTACAATCTCAAGTATACACAATGAGCTCGTTGAAACTACGATTCAAGCTCTTTTTTTCTTTACAACTTTGGACCACTACTAAACAACATACTCATAGTTAAAATTAATGGGATATGACGCTATATGAATGTGAAAAACATGGCATTATAAACTAGAAAGTCGAATCTAAGTGATCTTTGGGTGGCCATACCTCAACTTCAGTAAAATCGGCCCAGGATTAAGGAAGATATCAAAGAATTACTAGTTTCTAAATAGTGATTCCATAAAATGTCAATATGTTTTTTTTAGATCGATTTTATTAAATTAGGGATATACGCTTTTAGAGTCAATATGAATAGAATTAAATATGTAAAACACGAAAATACTAACTTATCAACTCCTCCATTGGGAAACTTGTAGGATACTATTGGTATACTTTAATTTTATCTCGGGTTGCTGGTTACATTCTTTAGACTGAATACCAAAATGAAACGTAATTCCAGTGAGAATTTAAATCAACGTATTCGTGCGACAAGAGATAATTTAATATAAGACAAAGCTGGAAGCAGACATGCGAAAATACCAGAGGGTTTTCAATTTTAATATATAATGTAACTCTTCTTCTAATTCTTTGATATAATAAAAACAGGCCGTATATACGTGATTCGTTGAAGATTCAATAGCCTACTTATGGTATTAAGCTGTAAAAGGTTTGATTCTAGAGTATTTTTATATAAATTTAACTTGTACAATAATTCTTCCCTTTATATCTGCGTATTTTATTTTGTACAAAGAAAAAACTGACGAAGCAAGCAATCAATTATTGCAAAACGTTTGTATTTTTGTCTGTCCAATCAATAAACTTTTTATTAATGAGTCTAACTCCAAATTAAATTACTCAAAAACTAAGTATTGTTGTCCTTTCAAAACTATTTCCTTCGATTTATACAAAAATAAATTCGCCAAGTTTCTCCATCATGTCAGGCTTCAAAAAAAAAATAAGATCGAGAACGCAAAAAATGGCAAATTTCTATAACAACCTTGTTGGAAACTGAATTTATTTTATTTTGAGGAGCTGTGTTACTCTACTAGTTTATTAGTTTTATGACTAAACTGTAACGCCATTATTGTTTATCAAGGGTGTTGTAACGCATTAGCGATTAGATATTGACGGTGTCGAATTTTGCAGGGGACTTGGTGGCTGCTGAACACGAGATTGCAGGAAATATCTGATATCCTGACACATTGTGGGATACATGCCGGTAATTTTTACTACAGCATAACTAGCCTAGTTAATAGAGTAAGTACTATTACTATACTGAAATACATAAAAAATGTAGCGCTTTTAAATTATAATTAACCAATATTTTAATCAATCAAAAGGATAGTAAGCAAAAAAAAGAAATTTAATTTATTCATGTAACCTGATTTGGTTATTTAAAAAAAAACTACCCACTACCTGCAGAAGTACAAAATTGTTAAAGTTTGCATACTTGGTTTATTAAATTGCAAGGTTGTTTGATTCGAATTTAGCATAAAATAATCTATAAACAATAATAATTCTCACCCAGTAATATAAAATTGTTGAATTGTTTATTTGTTTAATGCATAAATGCATGTAAATATATTTATCATTATCTCTAATAGTGATACTAGAGATAATGCACCAGAATAAATCAATTTCATTGTGGCTGATATACAATATTTTCTTTGAATATCTCCTTCATTTTTCCTAAAAATCTTCAAAAGTGGAATTTATCAAAACACTAATCTGCTTTGACATCCAGGGACCAAAGAAAAAACCAAAATTAGTATACTAGTGCTATTTCTGAGTGTAGGTATAATCTGTTTGTAAAGCAAGTGTACTGATTTATAGCGTACACTTCTGTTAGCCTATACCTTTGTATGGTTTCGCATAAAGACCAGTTTAAATTTTTTACAGTCAACTAAATGGTTTAAAATAAAGTTCTTTTTTTCATTTGCGAGGTTTTACTAGTTGGCCTTTACATACACGCATCAGGGTAAAATATTTATTTACATTTTATTTTTTGCAATACTCTTTGGTATGTTAATTCCCACATCATAAATTTATTAAGTTTCTTTATATACGGATACTTGCTGTTCTATCATATACACGGAAAGAAATTAGTGGGCTCTGCGCTATACATTATAAGATATTTGGTAACAGTGGCAAATTATAGTGATTTAAGCTATAGATTATAAGGGACACAATAACTAATAATGTTAAAAATAAATTGGAAACGATTATATATATTACAGACACGATTATATTTATTACAGGCACTATTATAAATTTACAGAAATTTTATTATATTATAAAAATTATTAGCACGGACAATAATTAAATCTATTTAAGCTATAAATGCCATACTATTTGTTATATTTTATTATTCACTAAACAATTAAAGTATTTCATATAAATTTTTACACTGACTGCCATAATTGTAAGAGAAAGCCTTGTATTTATATAATAAGCGATTATAATTTGCTTGGTATGTGTGTTATAGCGCTCCTAGCTATATTTTTTTTTCCGTGTATCATTAATGTTAAACATTGTTTTTTTCATTATTTAAAAATGATGTACAAATATAAGAAGTTTCTTTTTTGTCAAGCTTCACTTAAAGACCGATATATCTAACCAACTTCACATGTTGAATTAAATTTATTTATCGCTGCGTGTGGAGCGTACTAAAATTGTCACAGAAACTCTCATTTATATTTATTATCCTACATTAACGGACACCATTAAAAAATACAAGAAAATCATATTTAGTATCGTAAACTCATTCATGTTTTCTGTGATCTGTTAGTTTTAGAATAGAATAATAATTTTCATAGATGCGCTTAAGTACGTTTGAAATTCCATTCGAAATATGAAAGTTATTGAGATTTTTATTAAAACATGAAGGTGTTGAAAAAAGTGACACTGTAAGCTGACTTTTCAAACAAAAATTGAAAGCAAACGTTTGATTTATTAAAAGGAAATCCTGTATTTGCAACTTTTTATAGATTCATTAAAGACTGAACATAACTTTGTATAGTATTTTGCCTGGAGCTCCACAAAACTGTCAAAGCAAAGTTGGTAACTTTGTCGCTTATCCTTCGGCGTTTTTCACCCTCCGCGATTAGGTAACTGGTATGCTTTTAACGTGACAGTGAATTCCAAAAGGGGAGGGTTTAATTACAGGGTGGACTCTCATTACTTCTATTTGGATGATTGATTTTTACTTACGTCATTAAACAAATGAAAATGTACAAACAAAATTTAGTATTTAAGTAAAGATATGCTCATATTAAAAAAATGAATAAACAAGTTGATAAAGTAATATGACATCAAAAGTAATTTTCAATAATGAAAAATACGAAAATATAATAACAATAATAAAAGCGAGACCACCAATAATGATAGCGAAGTTCATAACAAACAAAAAATAAAAGTACCATAAAATACTTCAAATGACAGTATCAGTATTCCTAGAATCTTTATTATCATAATACTAAAAACAATAATATTCGAACCTCTAGGTTCAAGAGAATACAAGTTAGCATCTAACAAGTATTATCTAGCAGTATAAAAAGAAGAATTCCATTATACCAACAATCAACCTAAGTTAGTTTACCTAACACGTGTAAGCTTTAAGATATAATTCCTCAATTTAAAACGCGTGTTGATAGTAATGACCATATCGTTTACCTAATGGAGAATATTTAAGTTAACATCATCATACTTAGTTTCTGGTAAAGAAGCTATTGAATTAATTTTTTTATTTAACATCAGTATGTACTTTAGGCTTTTGATTCATATTGATCATTAGAAAACAAAAATAATTTTTGACCCTGAGGACGCCAGATACATTTTTACAGAACTAATCACTAAAATATATTATTTTTAGTTATTATTATTATTATTTTTTATCAGAGATAATTTTTTTAATTTTTTTAAATTTATTTTTTTTTTGAGATGAGAGAAATTAACTAGTACCATCTGATGTGATAATTTGAAACTGGAATTTTCCAAAGGAAGTGCAAAAAGTAATGAAATAAAAGTATCTTTTACAAGTGTGAACGTGATTAGCAAATTTAATCGTCTAGGTGCATAATCCTAGAACACTATCTTTAGTTCAACGTACTCCAACGCACACATACGTGTGTGCAAAGACAATTTAAATTAAAATTACGATTAATTTTATAAGAAAAAGTAAAACAGGGTGTCCCAATTTAGTATATGATTCGAAAGTTATTCCTACAAATACTAAAGGTTTAATATACAATAGATAAAGTTGTAAATATAAAGAATTCAATACATATACCCGTTTACTGATCCACTGCCGTTTACTGGTGACATTTCTAATAAAATAAATTAACTATAAGTATGATTTTATTACTTAACCGTAAAACTGAATTAACCCCAAATTAATATTAAAAAAAAGGTTTTATTATTTATAATCGCCAAGTCCAGTGATGAAAGGGATAATATTTAACCTTATAGTATATTCAACTTCATGATGCAGTAGAAGTAAATAAAAGAATCACGCACGCGGCAGCTGGCGCGTGGTTTCATTGGTTAAGACACTCGAATGTTGCAAGAGTAGGGATGTAGAAAATTAAACAGGTCAGTGTGTGAGCACTTGCAATGAAGCGTGCATTGCAATGGACCGTTATATAGAAATATTTTGTTTTGAGTCCTACCCTGTCACTAAATCCGTCGTGGTCACGTGCGTTTGTTTACACTTACTTTATTTTGAAGTTGAATATACTATAGTAGCATGTTTTCTACAAAAAGATTGCCTACTTGCATCAAAAACGACTTTAAGTTTTGTCGTTTTGTATTTTCAAGGTTATAAAGTTTAATTAAAAAAGCTTTATGAGATAAAAAAACCTGCGTATTTTTTGGGACATCTTTTAGAACATCGTATAACTCGTATCGAAGAACGAATTGTGTAGGATGGACAACGTATAAGATTATTTGCAACAAGCAGTCGACATTCCAGCATTCTTCTCTGAGGACAAAGAAATATCAAAGTATCTAGTAATATGCCATCGATAATACATGAAACCGATCTATCCAGCGGAAAATTTTCACGATGTCAATTTCCACTATAATTTCCTCTAAATTTAGAAGCCGGTAAATGAATTTGTGTCAATTTTGCCAACGAATAGTTTGATACGTAATCAAAAAATAGGTGCTAAAATAAACCCTGAATGAAATACCACGATATAAAATTCCGTGAGCTAATATTAAATTAAATGGTTAACAATAGAAATCTCGGTTTCAATGTGGGTTTTTATCGGACCATCAACCAATATTCCTGTCAACCATTAATCTTTTTTTTACTCAGAATTCGGTGGCACAAAAGAGAAGTAAAATACCATGTTTTTTCTACACTTAAAAATTTAAAGATTTTATTTATTTTTCAATAATAATCAACTATAATATAGTTACTACCTATATACTGTCTAGTATAGTAATACATTATTTATTTTGCGATTAATATTTTATATCGCCTTATAAACAGCTCAAAATTTAATGAAAATATAATTGTAATAATAAAAAGTTTTATTATTTTTGTATAAGCATTTTACTTTTAATGTGAGTTTATTAGCATATCACAACAATTATTCTCATAGGAATTTCTACAATTAAATATATTAATATAGTAGTAGCCTTGAAACGGCATAATGTACTGAAATACGAAAATATCTCCCAAGTTGATGCTGAAACGTAAGGTTGAGGTTATCTGAGGAAAATTTAATGTGCATGTAGCCAACAATTTTTATTCTGTACAACAGATGCCGGAATAAATACCGTGTGTTATAAAGAAACACCATAATTAACTCCTAACTTGATTAAAAAACTCTGAGATAGGTGGAATTTTATTCTTAGAGGAACTAAATTTGGCATAAAATCCTCATAGATAATTATTCGTCTAAAAAAACATTCATTGAAAAAATTAATAAATTGGAAAATGTGAAACAGGGGTTGAGTCAAGCAGCAATTGCTCTTAAGACAGGGGTAGCTACATTCATACTTTAAATAAAATCTGACCAGTTTCAGGATATTTTCTTTTATTTCAATAATATGCACTGAGAATCGTTACCGTAGTAAATACTGACGGTTTTTGCCTATTTGGAACCCCAGGCAATATTTGTTATTAATTACAAGTTGTTACAGTAAAAAATTACGTTGTTCGATTAAGTTATACTGTAACAACTTGTAATTAATAACAAATGTTGCCTGGGGTTCCAAATAAGCAAAAACGTTTTGTATTTACTACGATAACGAATTGTCAGTGTGCTAAGAGTTATTCATAGTGTTTCGTTTAAAATATTCACTCGGTATGTAAGTTGTATTTAGCATACTACCGCAACATAATATTTTTAAATGTGTTTTGTATTATAAATTTTGCATGTCTCCTGAATCTTTCCAGCCTTGAGGATATATTAACGTTTTCCACTAGACATTAAATATGATAAACATTGTCTTATTATCATCATTATTATTTTATTACTAGTTACCAGTCTTTTGTGACCAAAAATTAATTTTCAGAAATAACGTAAGGTTTTATTGGAGAAATGATACATTTGACTTGAGAATGAATTTTTAAATAATGACAAAAAGAAAGTGTTGCCGTTTTTTTTAAGAAGTCGGGGTGTTAAATTTGTCTATTTCTGTTGAGATTTTTATTATTCTTAGATTTTTTATTAGCCTTAGTTATTACCAGTACCCGGCGTATTTCCAGTTATAGTCCAGTCTTCAAGTTAATAAAAGAGGCTTTACCTGGAAATAATTCAGGGAGTTTAGATTTTTGGTTTATTGGGTAGGGTTTAGGCCGCAAATATATAATTTTTTTAACTTATTTTTCACAAAAAACAGACTTTTTAAAATATCTCAAGATCGGTGTATCCTAGGACAAAAAAACTTTTTATATAAAAATAAAGAGGACCAAATCTCCAAAAGTTCTTGTGTACATGTATTTTTTTGTACGACTTATAGCTACTTCGCGGCACCGCCTTAAACGTTACACTTTAAGGTTTCAGATTTTTCTTTGACTCGGTGAGGAAGGTTTTTTTATGCTTAATACAATGGCGATTCAATCGAAAATCGGTTTACTCGAGATAATGGGACACAAATGTGTGAATTATTAAAAACAAAATTAATTTTACGTAGATTAAAAAGAAATTCCCGAAATTCCCAGATAGATTTTTTAAATTTTCACCCAAAATGTTTTAAGGGGCATGCCTAACCGACGATAAAGAACAATTTTGGTTTGTCGAAAAAAACATTAAAAATCTAAAAACGTATAGTGTAACGTTTAAAAGATATTTTAAAAGTATGTTTTTTGTGAAAAACACGTTAAAAAAATGTCAGTTCCAAATCGAGTTCAACAAGCAAAATTTGCGGCCATTAACCCTATTCAATAAACCGAAAATCAAAACTCCCTGAATTATTTCGAGGGAAAGCCTCTTTTATTGACCTGAAGACTGGACTACAACTGAAAATACGCCGGCTACTGCTTATTACCATAGTTTACAGGTATTTTGAATAATTTAAGAGAATATTTAAGCAATGATTTCTAGCGATGCGTTTAGTTATAAATAGTGGAATTACTATGCTATTATTACTTGATGGCATTTACCCTAGAGATATTTCTAGACCTGCTAAATAAAATAAAAAGAGTGCTATGTAGCCAGTTGACTGGATTTCAGCCAAATTTGTGACATTATGGAGCCTCACTTAAACAAATCGCTTATGACACTATATAAATGAATTTATTTCGAAAAACATTCAAAATAACGAAAAAATTGCATTAAATTAACCCATTAGGTTAAGTATGTTCTAAAATGAAGCTTTGCTCAAAGAAGAAAGATGTAAGGTGCAAATTCATTTAAAAATCCTTCCAATGATACTTCAAGTATAGAAGCACCTACTCAATAGAATGAGTATTAATTACTACTACTATGATATTAAATTATTATAATTATAGTTAAATAAAGAAAATGGTTTCGTTTTTCTGTTTAGTAATAAAATTTGACATTTTTAGGTTATAAAAGGCCGGTAGGTTATTTTGGACGTGAATTTATTTTTGTTTGGCAGCTAAATTAGATTTTTTATTGCGTAAAATAATAAACTTACTCTGAAAAGACTTTTATTTTAAGTGTGATAGAGATGAGCCATACGGCAATTTAGTAAAATAAAAATATAGTCATGCTTGCGTGATTCTGTACTTCTTACTCGTGAAGACATTTTACATTTTTTCACGGACTATAAAATAAGAGGGTATGAAGAAAATCCCTAAGAAAACTTTTTAATCACGCTTTCAATATCAGTAGGTCAACTACTCATTAGTGCAGATTGTTCTATGGGGGAATGGACAAAAAATATAATGATTATTTACTTCGTGAAAATATCAATAGATTTTCGTGAGAATCTGATTAATATTTAATGAAGAAAAGTTAGAATTAGAATCAATTTTCTTATACTTGCTTATATAATATGCTATCCCACATTGTTAGATGACGGTAAGTTGATAAACTTTTTCCCTCGCTTTTTCTTTAACATCTTTGAAATGATTCGTCTAAAGTTTGGACTCTAAACCACGTAAAATTAGACATTTGCTGCATTTTCTAACGTATCATAACATGTACATTGTACAAAGTTTGTAGTCATTAATTCAAATCGGTTATAATATATAAAGTAAAATGTTAAACAGTCTACTGTCATTTCACAATGTGGCTAAACATATTATTGCAAAACACAGTCCAAGCAACGAAATGTCAGAATAACTTGACACATTTCATTTCATGGTTAAATTCTGTTAGTTAAGTGTTGGGTAAACCAACCTTTACTTCTGTAAATAGTACAAAGTAATTAAAAAATAATAAAATTGGTCAATATTTTAAACTCCCATCTCTATGCTGTTTAAATGTCGTTTCATGGGCCCTTAACAGCACGTAGAATCTACAGACTTCTAGAAATAAGTCGAAATCTATTTTTATCACGTGTTAGCTATGCAGGTTGCAGGTACACCACACTGTGTTTTGTTTGTAAATAATGGAAAATGCTAACGAGTTTAAATATTTACAATTTTGCCATTAAAGAGTGACCGCAAATCTAGCCTGTTTTTCGAACACCTGTAACTTCGATTGGAATTGATAAACTGTAACGTATAAGTGCTCAAAATTTTTTTCTGGTCCTGAACTTGTGTAAAAATCAATATTTATTGTTCTAGAAGCTAAACATCCCCTTAAACAAAGGGTTAAATATGGGTACCCTAATTGAATTTTTTACTCTAAACTTTGTCACATTTTATTAAATATAACTGGCTAGATCCTTTTAACTATTTTTCTTGAGTTACTACTTTTTTTGGTGCTTAGGGGTAGTTTAACCATCTTTGTAGGGGTGGACTTTCATCAAATCCAAGGGTGATACCCCTTCATGTATATCAAATAAAAATATTTTTTTTGTAGTTTAACGAGTTTAATAATCTCAAAAGAAAATACGCAAACAATACAAAAAAACAAAAGCCAAACATATTTGGCTAATTGCTTATCTACCCTGTCGGTAAACAAAGCATTATCTTAATTAATAGAATTATAATTAATATTAATTATTTTGATTTATTGTTTTACGTTGCTTTATAAACGTCTGCTACACAAATAATTACACTGGTTTACAAGAAAAAAAAATATGGATGACTACACCCATTATTGAGAAGACCAAAAAATCCTTGTTTTTTATATTTTCGTATTTAGAATGTCATGTAATCTTAACAACCCAATATACCAATTTTCACAAAAATACACCCACCCCTCAGGAGGTGAAATAAGAAAAAAAATTATTATAAAATTCAGTTATAGCGACCTCAAACATCCCAATATATAAATTTTCGAGAAAACTACCCCCTGCCCCTCAGGGGGTGAAGTAAGAATTTTTTTTATTATCAGATTTACTTTAAGCAACCTGAAAAAACCCTAGATAGCAATTTTCAAATTTTTGTAAAAAAATGTATTTTTTCCCATTTCCCAAAGTCCAAACCCCAATGTAAACCAAAAACAATCCTGAACTTTTCTAGCTTAAAACGTTCTTAAGTTATCGTGCTTACAAGATTTCCCGGACAGAACGATCGACCGACCGACCGACAATTTTTTTTTCTCGAAACTGATTTATATCGACATAAAACGTCATACAAAATACGCAAAAAAAATCAAAATTTTTGCATGAATACAAGGCTTTCCCAAAATTTTGAAATGTTTCGAAACTGGGAAAGCAAAAGTGGGTGTTAAAAATTAATATCCGTATTTTCGTCTGTTTGTAAACATCATAAGGAAAAGGACTTAAAAAATTCTTTCACCAAACGATTCAGGACCTTTGCCGTTTGCGTAAGGTTAACAATCATTATGGTGTCAGATAACACGGAAAGAAATTAGTGGGCTCTGCGCTATACATTATAAGATATTTGGTAACAGTGGCAAATTATAGTGATTTAAGCTATAGATTATAAGGGACACAATAACTAATAATGTTAAAAATAAATTGGAAACGATTATATATATATATTACAGACACGATTATATTTATTACAGGCACTATTATAAATTTACAGAAATTTTATTATATTATAAAAATTATTAGCACGGACAATAATTAAATCTATTTAAGCTATAAATGCCATACTATTTGTTATATTTTATTATTCACTAAACAATTAAAGTATTTCATATAAATTTTTACACTGACTGCCATAATTGTAAGAGAAAGCCTTGTATTTATATAATAAGCGATTATAATTTGCTTGGTATGTGTGTTATAGCGCTCCTAGCTATAATTTTTTTTTTCCGTGAAGGGCAATGACTATTTTTTGGCGATCGCCATGGTTATAAAAAAATGGCAGATTTGGCTTTAGCACGTCAAATTTGAGGGCAAAAACCTTGTAAACTAGTATAATGAATATTAATTATTTTGCTTTATTATTATTCGCTGGTTCTTACACTTCGTCTGCTAAACAAGTAATTATTTAAGTCAATGGGTAGGACAATATATCATTAATTTGGTACAGTTTTTAATTAAAATTTTATAACAAATAAAATTTACTTGTCATCAAAACAATAATTATTATAATTTATAATAAAAAATTCAAATTTTTATCAGAATAACCATTCCGAGATATTAGTTTAAAATAATGGTAACTTAAGTAGCACCCACAATAAGTTACTGAAATAGTAATTTATGATGGCCAAATATACTGTTTTAACCCCTTTGAGACCCCGTGGGACATATATGTCCCATCCTGTTTTAAGTCATCACTTGTGCACTGCATGTCCCATTTTACGTTGTAAAATTATTTAAGGGTATTTTTATAGTTTAACGCACGGATCTGTGGCTACGGGAAATATGTTTGGAGTGTATGAGCAAGTGGGAGGCCCGTTGTAGGCACGCACGCCTTATAAAGCTCTTGAAGGAAAGAAGAGAGCGCGAATGACTCCTCCCACTTTCGTCGGAGACTTTCTTTCATGCGGAGAATTATAGTTACTTCGTATTTCTATCAAATTTTATTAACAGTGGTAAGGTTGCTTTTGTATTTTTTGTCCTGATAAAAATTTTATTTCAAAATATCAAAATAACAATTATGTTTTGCTATACCCAGTGGGACATATATAATCCGACTAAGATGCTTACTGGAACATATATGTTCTACTTTTTTTTTCTATGTAAAATATTTGTTTTATACAACAAAAAAAATACTTTGTAATCGCCAAGTTATAACTCAAAAAAGTTGAGACAAAAAAAACAAAAATTGGGTCTTAAAGGGCTAGGAGCAATTACGGAGACTCGAGCTCGGAGAGCGAGGTTGAAAACACTTTCCATTCATACACTACTTTTATTTGATTGTAATATCTTAGATAAAATTATATTTTTGAGAAAATGTTTAAATTCAAATATTATCAGTTTCAATACATTTAATGCATATATTAGTGCGAAAAATCAAAGTTTTCGTACAAATCTAGTATTAAAAAAAGTGGCGTTCGAAGTGGCGCTTTCAGAAAAAGTCTAAATATGAGTCGAAACGTCAACTGTGGCCTTATTTATCACTCTTAATTTATCTGCTGCAGTGTTAATTCTTTTTAAAAGTAAATGCCAAGAACGGCAGATCTGTTAAATATTATGATAAGATATTTATTAAAAGGAATTTAAACTTTAATATTACGTCAATCAATCTATGTGACATTATTAAGTATTCTAAGAATGAGGAACTTTATCAAATGTGGACTCTATTTTAGAATTAAATCGTTTGATATTTTTTTTGAATAATTTGCTTACTCGGTCATTTTATATCGATGTCTTACAAGCAAAACAACTTTCATAAATGAAATAAATAAAAGAAAAATAGGTTTTGAAATATAAGAATACAATAGAAATATCAAATATTACTCATGCTGGATGTCATATCCTAAATTTCAAATAAATAAAGAAACACTGACATAATAAGGTTTTAATTTTTGAGATAATGACATCACATATTTTGAGCTTGGCTTTTCCAGATTTGATTGTTTAGAATAGTAAACAATCAAATATTATAATTATAATGTACAAGGAGTAACGGTTGTCGTATTTAATACTCACAGGTGCGAGGCATAGGAAATCCGCAACTTTTAGTATTAGATACGACAAGATTTGTATAACATACGATTATTGTTGTAGTAAATACAAATGCTCTCGTATCTAATACTGAATTTTGCTACGGGTCCCCTATGGCACATACCGGTGATTCATAAATACGTAAACCGATTCTAAGTGTATTCAAATTGAATTAATAGACCGATATGTCAAGAAGATTTGAAGATAACCAGAAATTCCTAAGTTCGATTTTTTTGCAAGGGACACATCGATATCAAATTTTAAAATAGAATCAAAAAGAAGAGTTTTCTAATGTTGGTGTCACAGATTCGGATTCAAGTCACTTCAGAGGTAGACAACCTTTACTAATGCTACTATGTGGGTGTAAACACAACATAATGCATACAGTACCACAAACTAAGAACGAAACTAATACAATAAGGTTTTTTTTTTTTGATACTGTGCTTATTACTAAACAGGAATCAGAACCAAAAACTCCGAAACTCTTGAATATTGTTTTTTTTTAAATACTTCTTTTTTTCCACTTTTTGGCTTTATCTACTAATGACTTTTTGTCCTGAACTGAAACTTATTTACGTTTTTTATCCAAAAACATATAATTTCCATAAAATAGGGTAAAAAGAATTTTTTTCAAAAACATTTTTTTTATTTTTTTTTTATTTCTATTTATTAAACACTTTTTGAATTTTTTTTCGTTTTACGAAAAAAAAACATTTAAAAATTTTTGTACAGGGGAAAGTATTATTTTGTTGGTAGCATTATTTATTTTTGAAAAACATTGTTTTGTTGGAGCATTACTGATTTTGTTCTTATTCCCGACACATAGTACACATGTGTCAAATTGAGATGCGACAATCTTTAAAATTATAATGTTTTATATGATGTTGGCCAGACTGTATTTTTTTCAACTTGTAAGTCATACTCTGGCCTGCTCTGTTTTTTTATCACTATTTATTTTTAAAAACACCATGCCACTGCGATGCAGGAGGTAATAAACATTATAAATAATTATTCCTGCCACACTATAAAAATATTTTGTAAAATTTGGTTAACGGCTATCAGTACAAGAATTTTAAAAGAAAGTTAATTTTTTTTCCACATTTTGTACCGTAATTAAAATAATATTGTAATTTTAAACCTTGATTTTAGGATATTACGCTTAAGCCAATCATCGTAAAATTATTAGAGCCGATTTTATTACTTTGGTCTGTATTGTCACTATTTAGGTATTATATACCGTTTTTATTTTAATGAATACTGTAACACACTTTGAACTAAATCTACAACACATCTAAAAATATAATGTTATACATTAATATAACTACGAGTATAACTATGAAAAATAAAAAACAAAGGTTTCTAGAGGCTCTAAATCGTATTATTTAATATCACAGGTACAGTATTAAATACCAAATGTAGCGATATACGTAAAAAGTACTCATAAATAATATAACAGTAACCAAAACATTTTTTTAAAATTTACAATAACGGGTTTGGAGTGTAAAATAAAAAGTAAATAGTTTGAGTCGGCTAGCCTGAGTTCGATTCTCCCACGCGCCGATTGCCTTTTTTACTAAATTAATAATGGAAATTTGGCGAAGGCGACAGGTAAAACATAGACACCACCCTAAAAACTGGTACTAAAGTCAGTAAAAGCCGGTGGAAAGGTTTACGAACGAGCTGCCAGGCGAGTGAGGAAACCGTAGGGTTTCATACACTCGTAGTGTATGAAATACACTTTCCAACGAGTTATGTACACTATTTTTCCTACGATCCAGAAAAAATATGAATTTTCTTATTTTAATATTTTGTAATTTTTATTAATTTTCAAGATTTTTATGCCCTAGTCACCGGTGAAGAGAATACTACTAAAAACTAAGCAATAATGACTTACTTACTAAAACCTTTTACCTAGTTACGTAGATAACTTTATTATAACACAACTGACCTAATTTAAAGTCTATTTGTAATAACTAGTTAGTTATTGAATCTCTTCTTATCTTTAGACATTATTATCCTGTTGGAGACCAAAATCTTTAAGAAACGTAACAATCGATGAGCCTTTCAGGAAATACTACGAACTCGAAACATTTAAATGACCCCATTCTTTTAAAAAACGACCCCATTTATTGAAAAAACGAACCGCTTTGAAAAAACGACCCCATTCTATAATAAGCATGTAATTTGCTTATGATTGTATGTCAGTAACAATTACATAGATTCAGTTACATAAATAATAAGAAAACTTGTTACGGCGCCCAACTGATTGACATTTCATTGAAAATTAATTATTACAACGATATATACATATATGTATATATGTATATGCATAAAAAGACACAAATATAGCACACTTAAATTGCGTAAGATTGAACACCTTCCTTAAGTTTGAACTTTCTCACTTACAAAACGAATTACGCAAAATTTTTGAATGAAAAACCAAAAGGTTTAAACGATTCGAATCGAATTGAATTATTCAATTAGTTTGTATAGGAGTCAATTGATATTAAACAGTTTAGATCTAACATTTATATTAAAGGATATTGGGTGTCACGCAACAAATTTTAACAAGATTCGAAAATTATTTTTCCTATCTATGAAAATGACATTTAGCACACTCTGTTGTTCTTTAGAAAACGCCTCATATCGCACTAGATTGATATTTTCATATCACCCTAGGACAGGGCGTCCCGACAAGTTTAGAAGGTTTAAGGAGATTTCTGAGGACGGGCAGACAGGTGAATTAATACAAACTTTTGGTCCCGGAGTTCTCGGAACTGGGGCCTCGGGTCCCGGGACCAAAAAAAAAAGCCGCAGTCCCGAGAAATTCCGGTCCCGGGATCCCGGCCCTACCGGTACACATTAACGTTTTTTTATTCACAAAAAAATTTTGCGTGAAGATAAAAAATATTTTATGAATAAAAACTATAAATATAATACTAAAGCATAAAAATAAGATACTAAAAATTATAAATTTCGAACATTTTTGTGTCATATCGTATATGATCTAAAATACTTAATCTCTAAAACGAAGTTTTTGGGTTTCAAAATTGTCATGTGTGTTTATTTAAACTCGGCGCGCCGGCATTTTTTGTTTATTGACTGCCAAAATCAACATACCGTTTACAATTTCCTTATTTTTAAGCTAATATATTACCGTTTTCTTATGCAACTGCATTTTTATTATCATGTACAATATATCTACATACAAATTGTGTACTCATTCCGTAAAGGACCTTGCTTGTCTGCTGTATGCTTGTTTGCACTCAAAAGTTCTAATTTAAGTTTCTAAAGTTCAGTCATAGAGTGAACAAAAAACTAAAACTACGGGTAAGTTGTTGGTCAATGGTCCAAGTTTGAAATGTTAACCACAAAAGGTTTCAATCGATTCCAGACAGGTCGACAAAAAATATTTCAAAAAAATCAGAAATAAAAAATAGTTTTTTTTTTACAAAATAGTCGCCATACTTTCAATTTTATCTGTTATAGTAATAATTATATTAATTTGTCAATTGCCTGGTTAAATAGACTCAATGCGTTTTAATTATAAATTAATTATTATAATTTTACGTAATTGACGTGTAATTTTTTTGTTTATTTCCTTGTATTAGTGTCTTAATTGAACTATAAAATCGCATTAAAATAAACTATTATACTCTTCACAGCAAACAGTACTAGAAAAGTATTATAAGATGACTATCTAAATGAAAGATTTCAGGCAGTTATATATGATAAAAATACTTCATCATATAGAAAAGTGGCATGTGGCGTCCCGCAAGGGTCAATTTTGGGCCCACTGCTGTTCATCATTTACATTTCTCAATTTATTTTTGCTTGCACTTCTGCTAAAACACATTACTATGCAGACGATAGTCAATTTACAATTTCCTTTAAGCCAGAAGAATCTTCACAAGCTGTGGCAGCCTTAAACTTTGACTTGAATAATATTTATGAGATATCTAAAAAGCACTGTCTTGTATTAAACACTAGCAAATCTATTCTAATGATATTTGGTCAAAAAAATCAAAGAGAACATTTTTTACAAGACTATGCTGATGCCATTTATATGAATAATACTGCCATAAAGTTTCAGGATAATGCCAAAAATCTTGGCCTAACTATTGACCATGAAATGCGTTTCACAAAACATATCTCTAAGTGTTTAAGTAAGGCTTATTTAAATCTTCGGCTTATATATTAAAGTAGGGAATATCTTAGCAAAAAACATAAAATTATGTTATGTGATTCATTGGTTCTATCACAATTTAACTTTTGTGATGTAATATATGGTCCTTGTTTAACCATATTTGACAAAAACCGTATTCAAAAAATTCAAAACTCTTGTCTCAGGTTAATTCATGGAATTCGAAGAAACCAGCACATTAGTCATACATTAAAACTCACAGAATGGTCAAATATGGAAGATCGTAGGTATCTGCATTCTGCAGTTACATTTTTTAAAATTCTAGTTAACAAAAAACCTAATTATCTTTACACTAAAGTCAAATATCGTTCAGATATGCATAATCTAAATCTGCGTCATAAGGACTCCCTTGCATTGCCAAAGCATAGCACTGAATTGCTTAAACGTTCATTTTCGTACCAGATAGCCAACTTATTTAATAAATTAAAATTTAATCCTTTTAACTTAAAAATGTATCAATTCAAAAACAAAATCCATGAAAGTATTTTTAAAAAGGCCTCAATATAAATAGTTATTATAAGGTGTCTCTCTTTATACAATTTTTTATGTGTTTCCTTCTTCACTAGTTACGTAGGTATATAAGTTAATTTCCCAGAAATTTTGTATTTTGACGTTTAGTTAGATAACTCGTTATATGTAGTTATATAATTCTTTAACTTAGTAATATTTTTGTTAGATATTGTTTTTTTCTTAGGGTTAGATGTAAGAATAGACTTACGTGCTCTGGGCAGTAGTCTGGGGTGTGTAAGAACTAAATCTCGCCCTGTATTTAAATATTGTACAAGTATAATACTGTATTTTAATCAATAAAGTCCTTTATTATTATTATTATTATTATAGATGTATTAAATTTTTCTCCATTGAAGTTAGTTTTAAATAAACTATATAACTATAGGTCGATTCAGGCATAATTATCACTAACTAAACTAAGCCATTCTGGCCTTTGATTGGCCAGGTGAGAAGCCATCTTTTTTTTTGGCCAATCAAAAGGCCAGAATGGCCTAGTTTAGTAGTGATAATTCTGCCTGAATCGACCTTATGTCTCCAAAAAGTTTTTATTGAAAATTATATAAAAAAGTATAATAGCGACATGTTTCTGCCCTTAATATAGAGCCATTACATACTAATAATGAAAATTAAAAACAAATACAAATATAATTATTATATTATTAATTTTTAATGAAACTTCTTGGAGAGATAGTCACATCTTTAGTTTATTTATCATACGATGGTTTTTAAAATTTCAAGCTTCTTAAAAATTACCCTAGATCAAAAGTTTTTATATATAAATGTTTTTTATGGAATTCTGAAAAACTTACATATTTGTCAATAACGAATCGATCCGAAATATTAAGGAAAAAAGTTCTATACGAGGAAGAACTCCATTCTTTTAAAAGAAATCTCCAAAATTTAAAAAAGTTATAAGGGACTTGATATCCAAAAAATTTATAAAATTAAAGGAAAAGTCGTATAAACTTCAAATTTTGAGAAAACATACATAAACAAAAAAAATATAAGGTCAAATTAAAAAAAAAAAAAATAAGAATACTCGCTCGAGAGAAAACGCATACTACTACCGTTAAGAGTATACTATGGAATACTAAGCATTACGTATCTTCACGGCTTGTTTAAATATAGAACACGCGTGTCGGCAATAACTTAAAGCTAAATTAAACTAATCAAAGTGCTTTGGTAAGATAATAAAACCTACAAAATATAGCGAAAGTGTTAACAATAAACAAATAAAATTACTTAATATCTAACACATTTTGTTTTATATTTTTACGCGAATAAAAATAAAAATTATTACATTTTAATTAGTTTCTATCACTTTTTTTAAAATATAGCTCGTTTTAAAACGTTTTAAAATATATTTTATCTATTTGGGTTTTGTAGTTTTGGTTTGCGTGTTACAATAAGCTTAAATGTATAACA
Source organism: Brachypterus glaber (assembly GCA_958510825.1). Taxonomy (NCBI): domain Eukaryota; kingdom Metazoa; phylum Arthropoda; class Insecta; order Coleoptera; family Kateretidae; genus Brachypterus; species Brachypterus glaber. Next base: position 11,720,772 of record OY294047.1, on the reverse strand, counting down.
TTTTTACTAACTTTTTTATTAATTGTAAAAGTTTTGGGGATTTTTTTTGTTCATAAGTTGGTAACAAAAAAAATTAAAATTATTAGAAATTTCTCAAAATACTGGTTTCTGGATTGAAAAGTATCTAATGATCTAAAAAACGGCTAAAATTCTTGTAATATATTATTAAATATGTATGCTTTGTGTTTGATTAGGGCTGTTTAATTTTGTCAGTTAAGTTTAATTTACTCACACGTAACTCTCACTATAAGTTAAGGTGCTTGGCTGGCAGGATAAAAGCATTTGAGACACCTTTATACACTGGAGTAAATGTTAACTTTTCCTTGTCCATTTTTGTTCGGAATAACTTTAAAAAAACACTTAAAACTTGAAAAGTTTGTATTTATGTTTTATAAATTTGTAACGAAAAAAAAAACAAATGATACTTTTAAATTGTCAGTCTCATTGTTACCAACATTAAATTCCCCAAATCAGTTATATTGAAATTATTCAAAACTAAACTTCTTTTTAAGCGAAATAAAATAGTATAAAGAACTCTTTCCATAAGTTTTTTTCAATTATTTAACGTCATGTGATTTTTTCTAGATACAGTGTTGTCAGATTGTAAAAACAAGTGATTTCCCTCAAGCTTATGTTACGCGCAAAAGACCTGAATATGAATAAATTCAAATCTGTCATGAGTTTATTTGACAATAAAATACAGGTAACCGTTTTTATTTTTACACAGACATGTTATTTTAAAATGTCTATATCTTATAAAATATTACCTTCTTGTGAAAAGAATGAGATAATAAGATTTTCCTTACTCCAAATTCTACCACATTTATATGTAAAACGGGTGACAATTTGGATCGATATATTTAGCTGTAGGCCTTTCGTTTCCTAAACAGAATGACAACAAAGACATGATAAAATAGCCCAGTCAAAAAAAATCCAAACTTATTGTTAAAATCAAATACATGACACGTATTCTTTTATTATTAATCCATTTTTGTCCTAGAGCAAATTTATTTAATCTCATTTATTTACCCATTTTAAAAGTAGAAAACTAGAAAATTTATATTTTTGGCGGAATGGATTTAGTTTTCTGTTTTACTGACTGGGATCCAGTAACAAGAAAAATAAAAGATGAAATCAATACAAAGCTTTACAAAGGCGCTAAACGAAACGAAAACGAAAGCTTGCAAAAAGCGTAAAAGCGTTGCACTGACAGATAACAAGACCATGGCTTTAGACTACAAATGACTATACTGAAACAATTCTTTTACACTGAGAAAATGAATCAAAATAATCTAGTGACCCACATATAATTTTGATCGTTCTAAAAAAAACAAACAAGAACCTGCTAAGTATTTTTAATACTTTAACAATTTTGGCATATAACGCATATATTCGAATAACAAATTATTACATGAACAGGGTTGCCATATTTTATTAATTTTGTAATTTTTTTTTGTGTTGGTTATTATTTATTTATTAATATTTATATTAAAAAAAAATAGTACTTCAAGTGTTTAGCAGGTTTTTGTTTGTTTTTTTTCAACATTCTCAATGATTTTCGTTTTTTTTAAGATCATATTTTTATAATTTGTATTGCTATAATAATTATTAATTGTAATATTATAATTATTATTATTGTGTTTCTGATACATTGGCTTAAACAAATCTCTTTTATATTGTAGTCCTGAAGAAGTCTTAATAAAAGACCAAACGTCGACATACCATAATTGGTGTTTTTGTTTTTCTTCCAAGATCCAGTCCCACTATTCTCAATATACGATTTAAACAAGGATCACTAAAACCTCCAGTAATATTACTGTTTTATAGCATACTTAACTGAATCCTTTAGCTTTACGAGGACAGCGTAATATTTAAGTTTTATCCTAAAATCAAGTTTTAAAATTAAGGTGTGAATTAATCAAACTTTACAGTTTTTAATTCCAAAGTTAAAGCATAAATGTGATTTTATTGTAAATATTTTAATTTACAATTTCTTTTTAAATTCTGGTAGCAATTAAATATAGGTTATCCGTACTTGAAACATTTTTTACAGTGTACGTTTCATTCTTGTTTTACGTGTAAAAGCAAATTTACGCAACGGTTTTTAGTACATTACACGGCACACTTTAAAAATTTTCACATCTGAATAACCTTTCCAACCCCTTACCAATACGTATTTGCATATTTTAGCATAACAAAAAAATCAGGTTCACGCGACTGTTAAACAGGCGTTAACCGTGAAAGTTGTTAGGGAATTACCGTTTTTAATTTTAGCTGAAAAAAAACCCTAAAATTTTATTAAGACTTTATTGTGAGGGTAAGTTAATTATGTCAAAAACATAAGCCGCAATCTAATAAAATTTTAATGAAGAGGATTTTTTAAGAAACTACATGGCACTCTTCTAAATGAAAATTTACAGTTAGAATAAAAATGAGAAAATGTAAATTTTAAGCACTAAAATGTTTGTTTTTCAAATTTCTTATTTTCTCGACGTTTCTAAACTTAAAAGTTCTCAAAATTGAGAACATGTAAAAATGTCTGTCGGTATTTGGCTTCTCTTCCCATCGTACTTAGAATTAGAAACAGTTTTATTCACTGTAAAAAGAAGAAGAAATTAATATATGATACACGGTGCTCCTGAAACAGGTTTAATACAAAAGTCATTATTCTTTGATGGATTTTGTAAGAGCTCTGAACAAAACTTGATCAAAATTAAAATTTTCCGTAGAGAACTTTTGATTTCAGGAGCTAAAAAAATATTAAAATGGCCGATTGATAATGGATATTGGATAAATCGAAAACTATTATATCTAAAACCGGCTGTTAAGACCAATCTAAATATACCATAATGTGGAATGTATTGTGATAGCGCAGTTATTTCATTGTTCATCCGAGTACCGACCGCTCAATAAATAGAATTTATTAATAAACCGGTCCTAGATAGGAACGAATCGTAAATATATTAAATGCTTCGTAATTCAATGTATACATACACTTAACAGGAAAGTTTTTTCTTCAAAGGATTAACAGATATCGGGAGACAGTAAAAGATCCCTACTTTTTTCTTACAATGAATGTATAAAAAAATTTAGTGAATGGGTTATTCTCTGCATATTCTCACAACATAATAAGAATAAGAAAATTCTAGCTTCTACAATGTGTATACGGTCAAAAGCTAGATCAAAACATACTAAGGTGGGTCTGTAGTGGTAAACTGTACTTAGTACAGTGTACTTACTAAATTGTGGTCGTTTTTACTATTACCCAAAGGCTAAATTAGGATACGCAAAGAAATGAAATGAAACTGCAGTTATTCAAGAGAAAGAATAAGATGCAAATCTTAATCTGGTCTATTATAAAATATACATCGGCATAGGTTAATATATTCTTATAAATAGTAATTTTATATGATCGACAGGGGCTGATCCATATGAATTAGCCAGAAGAAGCGTCTCCTTAACATTTAAAGATTCTAGTAGGATCAGTTCGTTAAACAAAAAAAACAATAACAAACACAGAGGAAAAAAAAGAAGAAAAAGAAATGTACTGACAGGCAGATGGAATAAACTGTTCAGAAATAATATTACATATCGTCGGCTAAGAGGTAAATTTACCTATCTCGATACTTTCAAATTTTTCAGAAAACGTAAAAAAGATTTTAGAATTTATGTTGGTGATTTATAATCACTATAAATATTTTTTTGGTACCTTAAAGAGCACTTAATTCGTTAATGTATTTAAATCATTTCATTCTTAACTATTTTATTTTAAATTCAAAAAAAATCAGCATATGTACTTGACATTCTAAAAATGACACACATTTTAGAGGTAAATTTACCTAAACCTAAAGCCATACATAAGGGGATATGGAATCTAGTTTAAAATTATGATATTTATAAAGATTTTTGTATATCTTATTTTATTGTGTAAAATTGTCCAAAAACAAGGTTTTGAGATATTGACAAATTAAATTTTCATTGTTCTTTTTTAATTTTTGTAATAATTGTTTTTGGAAAAAAACTACCGCAAATTGCAATGACATGTTTGGACATAATAATGTCCCATTTGCAGTTAAATAAAGAAAAATTAAAGTAGTTTAATTCAACTAAATTTGAAAAAAGACATGGACTTAGTGCCTTTTACTTGTAGGCCCACGACGTCGGCTTACAAGTAAAGAGCACTAAGTCAATAAAATAATATAAAAAACAACTATTTAAAATTAAAACCCTTCTATTAATTAACCGTGATATATAACTATAAAGTAGAAAACAAGATATTTACATAAATTTTCAAAAACTAGATTTTTAAAAGAAGGGTTTCGACTTTTTGATTGTTTAAAGAACGTTTCCAAAATTAATAATAATAATTAATTATGTAGTATTAATTATATAAAACTGCTTACTATGCACGAACTTAGACAGTTTTCAGAGGCTATCGGCTGTGCCGGCAAAGAACCATCTCCTAAAGTCAATAATTACCATCTCCTAAAGTCAATAATTATAATGAATCATTATAAAACACTTCACGACGCATTTCTAAGGGCTGTTTTCTGAACTTGCCGCGAACTTTAGTTTTTTTTTTATATTCTTGTTATTTCTGTTCTGTCTCTATTCCATCAACTTTAAACATAGCAAAATTTGAATTCGTTTGTCAGTACAATAAATAACGCGATATTGTATCATATAAATGATTCAAGCAATCATATTTTTATAAATTAACACTTTTTAGAAAGTCGCTTAGTGCAGAAACATTTGAAATAATCTACAAGTAAAACGCACTAAGTCCACTAAGTGACTTAGTGCCTATTGCCAGATAAAATTTTAATCAAAATCAAATTGATGCGTTTTGTATAGTGGGTAACTCCCTTGGCAGTCCACCTAGAAGTTAGTTCGGTTTACCTATACATAGATCATCAAATATTAATTACAGTGCCATTAAAATCCCATTTTTGCAAAAAAGTGACTTAGTGCCTTTTACTTGTAAGCCGACGATATATTATATAAATTTTTTGATCTAGTGGAATTTTTACGATTTTAAAAATTCTAAAACAATCGTTAATGTTCTTGATGTAGTTCTGTGAAGGGTGTTGCAATGATAGTTTACGAAGATTAAATTGTATTAAGCTGATTAATTTAACCAGTGGGCATAATATTGCTGCTCAAAAAATAAAATGTTATAAATTATGACCTTTGTGAAAACGAACAAATTGAAATTGCGGAGATTAATAATAACAATATGCGATTATGACATTCGAAATATAACAAAAAAGGATTTATTTTGATTTATATTTTTTTATTGTCAGTTTCATATTTTTATGTTTTGCACATGTTTTATTTTTATGTTGAAATTTATCAAATTAGTGAGCCCTGAAATTACAACTTTAAAATTAAAACCTATAAATAACTTGGTCATAAAAGTTTTCGTTGGCTTTCTTCTTATTGGCAAACATTCGTCAAGGTTTTATATACTTTAAAACTTATTATTACTTTAGGACTTCAAGAGAAAGGTATTTAACAATGGAAAATTGACATGGAACAGAACTATGAACTTTTACCCTAAATTTTCGTCTAAACCTAGTCTCACACTGACAGTTTATTTTTTTCTTTTTCAATATTTTCAAGTGAACTTGGATTTAATTCTGAGCCATTTATAAATACTAACATTAAGAACCCTATAAAAAAAATCGGATTCAAACAGATTGAAAATAAAATCTGTTTCAATTCGTTTTTGGAATCGAGTTTGCGAATTAAAACAGGTTAAAAATATTTTATTTTTAATCTGTTTGAATCCGAATCAATTCAGAAAAAACGGATTCAAACAGTTAGATATGTGAAATTGAAAGGTCTTAGCATATGTTGAGACCTTTATGCTATATGTAGATAAGCATAAAAAGTTGCCGAGTCCGTGGTCTAAAGAAGCCAGGGACCGCGGCAAAGCATCCTTTGAAAATCGTATAATGTGTATACAATTTCCTTTCGGTAATTTACTTTACATACATCATCTAGATAAGCTTATATCGACTTTTTTGCTGCAATTGAGAGAATCAAATCAAAATTTTTATACGCATTTGCGAATTAAAACGGATTTAAAATATTTTATTTTTAATTTGTTTAAATCAGAATCAATTCGCAATTAAAACGAATTAAATTTAAATAACAAATGCAAATTAAAACAGGTTAACTAATTGAAACGAAATGAAACGGATTAATATTTATAATTTGCTGCAAATAGAAACAATTCAAACTAATTCAAATGGGTTAAAAATATTTTATTTTTATCTGTTTGAATCTGAAAATTTTTATAGGAAAACGATCAGACTTAATCAACAAATTATTTATCTCAAAACATTCATTTAAAAATTGATATGTTAGGTATGTCAAAATGATACGTTTTGCGTTTTTAAGTCAGATTTTTTTTTAACTGTCATTTATGTTATTTTAAATATGTATAGCAGAATAAAACGGTCTCAGTATAATGAGAGCTTAATTACAGTTTGGAAGAAAATCAGTACTGTTTAGATGTTTCTTGGTCTCATCAGCACATAACTTTAAAAGTTCTGATCAAATCCAATAATGTATATTAAACTGGCCGGTGTTTCCAAGGTGATCCAAATGTTGAATACATAAATTTGCGTTTATATCTCAGTAAATACTGCAATTACTTTTAACGCTGTATTCATTTTAAACGTGAACGAGTTAAATTAATCTTGTCACTCCTTTTAATCAAAATTAATGAAGGGTTTTGCATAAGCCACACTTTAGGACAAAGGGTTATTGTCCTTAGTACACACTCTGTATATTCCTCGTTTGTATGGGGAAAATAGCGCACTATGGGCTATAACCATAAAACATTCGCGCTAAAATTGACGTTTTTTGAAGTTTCTCGGGAGTATCTATATACATAAAATCAGATAAAATCTTACAAAATCAATGAGGTGTCCGTCTGTCTGTCCTTACAGAAGCTTTTTCATACTTCTGAACAGCTGGAAATCGAATACATGGTATGCACGTTAGTAACCTGGGTCCGCTGATGTCTGAAACCCATTTTTTTAGGGTGGGTCTGTGGGAAAAAATAAAATCATACGTAAATTCTACTTTAGCAGAAACTCAGTAACAATAGTGGCGACCAGTATATGACCGAGTATACATATTAACTGTGTTGTCATCTTTGCGCGCAGCTGTGTTTTTACTAAGGAGAGTGCAATGGAGATTTCTCCATTTAGATTAGACAGGGACAAAAGTTCTACCCAAAAAGGATAGAAGTAATATCACCAACATAAAGAAAAAAAAATCTACTAGGTTTTATGTTGGCTGCACTGTCAGTAACGCCATTTTCGTTAGCCACTGTCATTGTGTGAGCTGCGTTTGATATTGTTTTGATTTCAGTTTTTTGTGTGTTTTACTAAATATTGTGTTTTTATTGACTATTATAGTACTTTTACGAATTTTGATATTTAAATATTGTTTACCAAAGGTAAGTTCTTTCTTTATACCTTAGATTTAAAGCCTAGGCGAAATTCGTTTGGACTTTTGCAACCCTTGTAAAAACATCTTGGCATTTGGTAGCTATAACAGAAATAACGCTCGTCTTAAAATTAATTTCTTGAAATGTAGAAACTGGTAACGATATTAAAATATATAATAATAATATATAGTTAATAATAAATATGATAAACGTTAAATAAATTCATATTTACCTTTTCATATTTGAGGATATTATTTGTAAATAAATAAACAGATTAAGCAACCAACCTAAGAACAATTAATAGGATTTATATTTCATTCTTTATTTTACTATTAAATCGTCAGTTTTATTTCTTAGCAAAAAATATTCATTTCTTTAGGTTTATTTACAAAAATCAACGGTAATTGTTAAGAAAAATTGAAAAAAATGCAATTTTTTTTTTTAATTTATTTAAGTTCGTAGTGGTGTGTACACAAATGAGATAGAGATAGGGTAGACGTCTTCTGTTTCATAATTCTAGTTGTACAGACCTCTATTCCAAACGAGATCACGAGATACCGTTTACTAATAATAAAGAAAGCACTAGGTTTTTAATAATGAAAGGATCAAGCGAGGAATCTTGGTTTTAACAAAAATAAACTATAACGCGTTGTTCTGAGATTTAAAGAGTTTTAAAGACCAATAAAATATATGGAAAACTTTCATTTTCAGACGAGTGTCTTAATTAAAAGAGTAGTTTTTAAAGCAAAACTAAGAAAATTATTTTCACTACGTTTTTAGTGTCAATGGCCCATTGAGCTTCATGTGTACGGGAAAACGTCGGGGAAACCGCTTTTCTTTTGAAGGCACGAAACTAACGATCTAAATAATACAATACTATATCTTCCCTTCAGAGAAAATGGGGTTTGCGGTTGACGCACCCCAAATATTTCTGTAGATATACCGACCCTAGCTCGTTCACGAATTCACTGCTTTCCTAATCTTATTAGTAAAAAGTTTTCCTATTTTCCTGGTGAAAAGCGTTAATGAGAAAGACGATTCTTTTATGTTATTCCATACAGTACAAATCCAAAAAAGTTTTGTTCAACTTAATATAAAAAACTAAAAGTAAATTAAAGGTTTTAACCCATCAAGGACCCACGAATTTATTATTATTTATTATTTATTATTATTTATTATTATTTGTAAATAAATAAACAGATTAAGCAACCAACCTAAGAACAATTAATAGGATTTATATTTCATTCTTTATTTTACTATTAAATCGTCAGTTTTATTTCTTAGCAAAAAATATTCATTTCTTTAGGTTTATTTACAAAAATCAACGGTAATTGTTAAGAAAAATTGAAAAAAATGCAATTTTTTTTTTTAATTTATTTAAGTTCGTAGTGGTGTGTACACAAATGAGATAGAGATAGGGTAGACGTCTTCTGTTTCATAATTCTAGTTGTACAGACCTCTATTCCAAACGAGATCACGAGATACCGTTTACTAATAATAAAGAAAGCACTAGGTTTTTAATAATGAAAGGATCAAGCGAGGAATCTTGGTTTTAACAAAAATAAACTATAACGCGTTGTTCTGAGATTTAAAGAGTAGTTTTTAAAGCAAAACTAAGAAAATTATTTTCACTACGTTTTTAGTGTCAATGGCCCATTGAGCTTCATGTGTACGGGAAAACATCGGGGAAACCGCTTTTCTTTTGAAGGCACGAAACTAACGATCTAAATAATACAATACTATATCTTCCCTTCAGAGAAAATGGGGTTTGCGGTTGACGCACCCCAAATATTTCTGTAGATATACCGACCCTAGCTCGTTCACGAATTCACTGCTTTCCTAATCTTATTAGTAAAAAGTTTTCCTATTTTCCTGGTGAAAAGCGTTAATGAGAAAGACGATTCTTTTATGTTATTCCATACAGTACAAATCCAAAAAAGTTTTGTTCAACTTAATATAAAAAACTAAAAGTAAATTAAAGGTTTTAACCCATCAAGGACCCACGAATTTATTGTAAAATATATTAAATATTTATGAAATATTATTATTATTAGAACAATTAGGTTATTTTTACTAAAAAAAAAACTGCAAAAAAAAACATGTTTTCGCTTGTTAGACGAGATTTTTAGTAAAATGTAAACAATTCACTCGCTAGAAAACAAAAACCATAATTTCTGCATATGCTAAGCCATAAATAAATAAATTGGAAACTATATGCATTTTAAAACACTCTTACAGAAACCTGTAAACCTGTATGAATATTTAGACGGTAGTCCCTCATGGGTAAACTGTGGCAATTGGTCATGACACAAGATAGTTCGAACTTTTTTAAACAATTCTAACCCGTTTTAAAGATTGTTTTTTTTTGTCTAATGTTTTATAAATATTATCTCGTATTTCTCGTCAAGGGGATACTATTGTTCTATGATTTTAAAAGTATCCACAGACTTATTCTTGCAATGTTATACACATCTTTTGATTTGTACTGTATATTATATACACAAGGAAACATATAGGAATTAATAGTAGCAGTTGGTGTGTTTATTTTATATTTCACCCTTACTTTTTTATCCGAAGCCTATTCAGTGGGGTAAACTTAAAAAAGAAAATTACTAGAAAGATAAAATTCTTGGCGCCTATTTATACTTTTCTTATATTCGTTTTATATATGAAATTTAAATCTAAATTGCTTATTTTTCATTTTAAAAGGTGCTCAAATAGCTTATATTATGTGCTATATCCTCGAAAATTACGATAATAATATTCCATGGATATTCCATGGATAGTTAATAACCGTGCAATATATTTTTCATTCATTTTATTCTACATTTGAGAGTATCTTTTATCACGGTAACTCAGAAATAAGGTACAACATTTTAAGGAATGATTCATTAAAAATATGAAAAAAATATTCAAGAGAAATATGTACTAAAATTGTAGAGATGAAGGTAGTAACTTCTTTATTTTAAATTTTGTACGCTATTTCTGGATCACCCTGTATACATTAACCAATCATTTTAAATAATTTATTGAATAAATCACTCACATGAAGTCAGCATTAAAAAATACATCTTACAAAATAATACTGAACACTTTCTTAGGAAACGTTCAAGTATCACGTAACGCAAATTGTACCAAAATTCATACACTTTATACCCCGTTTCTGGCGTTAATAAAGGCTGTAGAGATTTAATGTTTTGGCTACCCCCCCCCCTAATAGGGGGTGTGTTAGGGTGGTAGCCAAAATATAAAATCCCTAGAGCCTTTATTAACGCCAGAAACGGGGTATGAAGTGTATGAATTTTGGTACAATTTGCGTTAATAAAGGCTGTAGAGATTTCATGTTTTGGCTACCCCCCTAATAGGGGGTGTGTTAGGGGGGGTAGCCAAAATATAAAATCTCTAGAGCCTTTAATAACGCGGAAACCGGGATATGAAGTGTATGAATTTTGGTACAATTTGCGTTACGTGATACTTGAACGTTCCCCTACCATAATTATTTAATTTTAGACTTTTACACTTTTCAAAAAAAAAGGCTTCCGATATTATTTGCCTTTTAAATTTTTTAGTGTTTACTTATTTTTACGTTTTTTTTTATTTAAAAACCTTGAATAGTTTTTTATCAGAATCAAAAATAGCCCATCATATGTTAATCTTTAAAATAATATTATACTTTTTTTTGATGTATACCCAAAATTTTAAGTGTTAACCGTTCCAACACAATTTGTATTACACAAACCTCTGGTTCAAATTTAGAACTCTTAAACAAGACCACTTAAACTATCTTTTGGCATATATTTAATACGTTCAGCTCTTAAAATTAAAAAATATATAGTTAAATAGAGAATTTCATAAGCTTTAAAATGATTTACCACACGATCCCCCTTTCAAATTAAAAAATGTACCCCCATGCCCACATTTTAAGAGCTTAAAGTATCAAATATATGCTAAAAGATAGATTAAGTTGTCTTATTTAAGAGTTCTAAATTTAAAGTGGATATCTCAACTCGTTCAAAAGTTAAGAGGGGGGTGACTTTTGGACCGCTCTGTATGCAATGCCAATGTAAAAACTATTGTATACTTAGTTAAATTTATTCATTTATTTATAGTCATTTTCGGACCTTGAAGGTGTTAAATAAATTTAATTAAATTGAACTCATCAATTGGTCAAAAAGACCATAGTTTTATACTTAAATTAAAATATTTTTTTCTATAATGGTTTTAGTTATTTGGGTAATTTTCTTAATAAAGGGTGAATTTTAATAAGTTACTAACAAGCATGCAAACTTTACATAAAAACGTTATATTACGTGTCATACGCCTATAGGGTAAAAAGTTACTTATCGAGTACAAGTACTTACTTCTATCTATTATAATAGTAATTATTAAAACAATAATATTATATATAAAATTTCCAATTTTTAGAGTTTTATATGTTGCTCTTGCTTCTTTGTCCGTTTGTCTGCGTATTAGACTATCTGCAGAAATTTCTTTTAAATTTTAAACGCAAAATAGTAGGCAAATACCGTGTGCGTGTGTAAGTGTTAAAAAAAATCTGTCATATTTTTTTTTTAATTTAATTTATTAATATTTTTACAATTTACAATTGTTTTTATATTTAATTATTATATTGTTTTAGTAAATTTGCCCTGAAGAAGCCCCAACAATAAGGGGCGAAACGTTGGCTTTATAATTTTGAGTTTTTTTCACTGTGTTCTTAAAAGCAAGATTAAAATCAATATATAATACATAAAGGACAAGAAAAAGAATTTAGATATCTTTATCAATAAGAAGTCAAAAAAATGCCAAAAATTGCGTTTTAACCAATCGCAACCCACACATACCTACATATTTAATTTTTTTCAAGAAAGACATTCAGAATTTTTTTATTTGTTAGAAACCTTAAAACAAAAAGTTTCGTAATATTTCTATGTAAGATATTGATTTCGAGTATCTACAGTTTAAAAATTAATTTAAAAATACGAACCCGTATTAGCCGAACCTTTTCCATGCAAAATTATATTTGCTCGATTTTTTATCTAATAATAGGTAAATCCTTGAACCGACTTTACTATTTTTTTATCGAGAATTGTTCCAAGTTTTTTTCCGCGGTGCAATAAACTTTGAATGTAAATGTACTTTACAGGAAACGACAACTGTTAATATTTTAGACAGGTGTAAAACAAATAGTAATAAATTTTGTAAATTATTTTATTTTGTAATCAATTGTGTTTCATGATTAATATTTTTTACTTTTGTGGAATGTAAGACATCCAAAGTTTATTTATAGGTACCTACTTAACAATAGTACTCGCAATAGTACTATAATTTAGTTTAATTTATCTAGATTTCAAAAAAATGTAATGTCTTAAAAAGTCTAAATAACACAAGTTTACACGGTTTTTGACCCAAGCAGCCGAAAGCAGTTTTTTAGCCAACTTTGGGCGCTGATTAGGAAACCGCAGTTTGTTTTTTGCTATCAGTTCAGGTTTCTTAGTTAATGAATGAGCCATTTTTAGCAATTTTTAACCAAAAATCATTACTCTATTTGGAAAAATACCAAAAATCAAAAATGAAGTGCAGTGGGACTGCGTCGTTTGTAACTTTTTAGGTCCGTCTCACGTATAAGAGACCCACAATAATCGCTCAGCATACCTTTATCCCAAAAACCTTTGTAATGTTTCTCAATTCTTTGTAAATCTTGGTGTAGTCGTTCTCCTTGCTCGTTACTAGTTGTTAGGGAAGAAATCCAGATAGGAATACATTCGAACACCCATTTTGCGGTATATCTACAAAAGATTTCCAACTATTCGCTTGTAGTCGTTACTCTTTCTATTACCAAGGAAGTTTCGACAAACGATCTTAAATGCTTCCGTGGTCAATAAACATTTGATAAAGTTGTCGTCCTTTATCAATCTTCTAATATCTGGTCCAACAAAAAAGTCTTTGATTTTGGCGTAGGAAATTTTGGGAAACAGCTTTATCAGATACTGGAAACCCGGTCCATCTCGGTCAAGGGCCTTCACGAAATCAAAGAAATCTGACCTGATGGTGGGAAGCGAGCTACGGATTTGAATTCAGCGGGCAAAAATACTTTAAAAAACCATTTGTCTTCTCCAATTTGTCCAAAAATTTACCGAAATGTGTAAACCTGTGTAATCTTTAAGGTCCCAAGATAATATAACATTTATTTGTTTATTTTTTGAGCTTATATTGCTTATATTATATTGCTCGTAAAAATTGGTATGGATAATCTCTAATTTAATTACAGGCTATAGCTATAATGGATACCAGAATAATAAGAGAAATTGTAAAATTAAATTTTTTTCATTTTGTTTTTTAACTAATTCAAAAATTTGATTTTGGGATAACCGAAGAATAATATTTAATATTACGTTTAATTACGTTATGGTAATGGTAAATAAAAAATATATAAAATATATATATAATACTGTATTTTAAAACTAAATTTTATTAAATATAGGACAAAACTTTTACATTACATTGTCATCGTAAATTTAAAGATTCAATTAATATCCTATTAATCGGTACTGGTAGGTGTATAGACTTTTTTGAAAAACATTTAATAAATTTATCCATTTTGACAGGTTAACAAGAGTTTAAAAAGTAGTAACAGCAATATTAGAAAAACTTTTCATGAATTATGCCGCTTTTTATTAAAGATTCAAACGGGAGGAAAAAGTTGTATGTCAGGAGGATAATTTAAATTCGGTTTATAAATGAAGAGGTTTTATTTTTTTCTAGATACAGGGTGGCCCATAAGTCACTTTACCATTTAAAAATTGAATAACTTTTTTGTTTGTCAATTTTTTTTATTTATTTCTTTTACAATATAGAATACAGGAAATGGATTTTTTTTGAACTGTTTATGAAAAATCATGTCTTTTAAATTACGTCCATTTTCCGCTTTGCAAGCACGGGCTCTTTTCACGACATTTTCCATGACGGCTCCTAACATGTCTGGCTTAAGCTGTTGAATAGTCCTGGGCTTATTGACATGCACCCGATCTTTCAGGTAGCCCTAAAGAAAAAAGTCCGGTGCTGTCAAATCGGGCGATCGCGAAGGAATATGAAAATCCGAATTTCGCGAAATTATTCGCTCTTTGAAAATCTGCCTTAAAAGCTGCATTGTGGCTCTGGTCGCAAGGGCCGTTGCCCCATCTTGCTGCCACCATGTCTCTGGCATGTCCTCGACTGCAGGGCGCACAAAATTTTCCAGCATTGCGCGATATCGGTCGCCGTTCACTGTAACTGTATTGCCATTTTCCTAGCAGAAATAAAGCCCGATTACCATTTGGAAAGTTACGTTAGTACATGACCCTAGCTGTAGCCATACATGTTGAGCCGTCATGGAACATATCGTAAAAAGAGCCCGTGCTTACAAAGTGGAAAATGGACGTCATTTAAGACATGATTTTTCATACCTAGTTCAAAAAAAATTCCATTTGCTGTAAAAGAAATAAAAAAATTGACAAACAAAAAAGATATTCAATTTTTAAATGGTAAAGTGACTTATGGGCCACTCTGTATAAATAAACTAGACTTATTGCTTTTCTCGATTGCTTCTAGTAGATCCTTTCCCCAGAGCCTACATAAATACGAGAAATAAGAACATAAATATTTCCATTTGCCTTAAAAAAAATCCAAATGCAAGTCCCAATTTTTCCAACTGGTTTAACCAAAAAATAAAGTTACAAATATAAAAAAGCTCATCACGTCAACTCAATTCCCAAGTAAACGGTCCAATTTTCCCAACTGCCCAATATTGGGGGGTATCCCAACCCCCCATGTCATGTCTGTGGTATTGCCATGCATTACTGTGGTATTATCCCCCTTCACTGCAACTTTGCCAAATTGTGCAATTTAATATATCTTTGGTTTTTGGTTGTTTTGGTGTTTTTTTTCCTTTGGTTTTTGGTTGTTTTGGGGTTTTTTGCAAAAAAAAAAACAAAAGATATATCAAAATTGTACAATTTGGCAACAGCGCGAAAGACCGAGTTGAATTTGGGACGTAGGCGCTAGTAACTATTACTATTTACTGCATGCTAATTGCAATAAAAATAATAATTATTAAATTTATTTATATAAATATTCTCACACGTGTTCTTTATATTTTCAAGCTTCTCATTAATTTTTTATGCATGCAAAGGGAGGAATTTGCTGGGGAATTTTCTACAGAAATTTAATGAATATAAAACACAAAAATAATGTAGTCTTTAGCATGTAACCTCGTTTTTTTTATATTTTGCTCGTTATAATTTTGCGGCAGTAAGTCTTGAATAATTAACGTGAAAATGATCATTGAAGGCTGAGTATAAAGAATAAGATGGCCAAAAAAGTCAAATTTTCCAACTTATTTAGGTATATATTTTTAATTAAAAAAAAAATGGTAAAAAAATAAATTTATTTTTGTTTATGTTAAAAAAAAATACAGGGTGGACCTAGGTCCGAAATGGTTCTTAAAATAAGCTACACTTTCAAACGGAAAGACAATTTTTTGTTACTATAAGCTGATGTAGATTAGCTAACTAGATCTAGTGAAAAGTAACTAGAAATAAGAAAAAAATACGGTTCCTTTTGTAACGAGTAACAAAATTTATAATATCTTTCTGACGAGTTGGGAAAATATTCTTTACTTTTCACATTACCAACCGTATTATAGTTACTTATTTCTAGTTATTTTTACAAGATCTAGTGCACAAATCTTCATGACGAAGGATTGTAAAAATGGAAGGGGACACTTATTTTTTGTATTTTTTTTTTGTCCAGGCTATTT
>OY294047.1:11610250-11704310 GCA_958510825.1 Brachypterus glaber | reverse complement strand
TATTCGAGCTTTTATTTAATATTAACAATTTTAAAACATAGTATATTGAATATAAATATTCATTCGATATAAATAATAAATATTTGTTTAAAAAAGTATAAAAATAACGTTATGTATTAAATTATTATTATCATATCGGCGGTGGCAGCACTTATAAGTGATCTTTCAGAAATGACAGTTAAATTGGTTGTAAATTTAACATATTTTAGAAATACGAAAATATTGTAATTTAAAGGTGTATCTGATGTTATTTTAGAAAAATAAGTACTTCAAACTATTCTTTGCATAACATTTTAATACATTTAAGTCCTTGACATATCTGAAGTGATGTGAAGTAAAGTTAGTCACAAGACAGTTCCCGACCAAGGGATGGAAATGTGGTGTTTAAAACTTTTTAGGTAGTATGAGTTAACAATAATTGATTTTCCAACTTTTAAGTATGTAATTAGCTTATTTCCAAATAAGTGTGAATAATAATATTTTGTACACACCTCAAAAACTGTTATACTAGTTTGCTTGATTTTATTTATTATTCTTTTCCGAGTGCCGTTTTATGGCGCCGCGACGCCCAAAGCCACTGCGACCCCGGAGTTTCAGTTCACGTTCAATTGAAGTCATTGCCACCGCGCTCCGGGTTTCCGACGGCGCGCTAACGTTGGTCCACTTCCCGGATTTTTGGCGGTAAAATTTTCCGGAGTCACTAGGATAAGCGCGCGTCCCAAATACATACATCGGTGTGGGTGTGGTCAGGGTAGGCCACTACAGCTTTTCACTATTTACACTATTATTATTGTACTTAGCTGTTTTAGCCAATTTGCATGGAATAGTTATGTACACGGGTTTAAGTAAATAGACACTTTAAACTATTGTTCACCAAGCGGAATGTCACGTCGACGCTGTTACTACTCAGTGTCATGGTCCATGACTCATGGAGAAGGACTTTTTTTAATTGTTTTTTTTTAAATCAAAAATATTTTTTTTTAATTATTCGTTTTTGAAAAAAAAAATATTTAAGCCTTAACTGGTGACGTGGTGCCATTCGTAATAAATTATTTTATATTTTGAGGGCATGAGGCAATGACACGAATTATATTTTATTTTAATGTTGCAATTTTTTTAGAAGCTAATTACTATACCAGACTATTAAATAAACACTAAAAAATAACACAAAAAACAACAAAATTTTGGATTTTTTTAAATTTGAAATATGGGGTCCTGAATGGCACCAGGTCACCAGTTGTGTTATGTTTTAACCACCTCACCAGTTAAGGGTTAAAGTATTTCTCTATGAGTCATGGACCATGACCAAGTGACTCACTATTAACAGCGTCGACATGACATTCCGCTTGGTGAACAATAGTTTAAAGTGTCTATTTACTTGAAAAAATATTTTTTTTTAATTCTAATTTTTGCATGCCCCCGGTAATGGCTACTTCTATCCGACCCGTGGTTATGTAAAATTCCTGTTTATTTTAATTGCAGATATTATAAACTTTTAAGTTAATTAAAATTATTAAGTAATTTGTAAACTTTGAACTGGATAAAATCGATCTTAGGGTTTTTATGGTTGCTGAAACCGAATACGGTGTTAAACATTTAAAATTTTAAATGACGGATCCAAAATTTAAAAATGTTTATTATTTTTTGCCGAAATTTGGTGATCAAGTATTTTTGAGGTCGCTGAAACCGAATCCTATGTTAAAAATTTTAAATCAAAATGACTGATCCAATATGGCGTCAAAACAGACAAGGCGATATGGCATTTTCTAAATAGCTTTAGCCACCTCAAAAATTTTTAATCACTAATTTTCGGCAAAAAACATTGAAATTTTTAAAAATTTCGACGCCATGTTGGATCCGCCATATTAAATTTTAATTTTTAAGATCGTATTCGATTTCAGCAACCTTAAAAACGCCAAAATACCCATTTTCAAAAATATTGTTTAATTTGTCAAAATTTTTATTCATTTGTCTATTTTAAAATTTTGGGATCAACTTTCTCGAAAACGGCGTGTAGCAGAAAAACTTTTAGTTGTCAGGCCAATGGCGATTTCTCCCGTTAGATTAGACAGGGACAAAAGTTCTACCCAAAAAGGATAGAAGACATACATACACTCGCACTTCCACCCAACCAAACAAATTCTGTATTTGTTCTTTGTTGAACAAATATAATATTTACTTGGTCGGGCGAAAAGTGTAACTATATTATTTTTATTAAAAAATTACTGGCGCCATCTAAATTTTAGTAGAATTATCTTATTCTACAGATTACCATTAGCTATTTTCGTTCGTGCCGCTCAGTGCTACACTTTCCGGCCAACCAAATAAATACTGTATTTGGTGTATGAAAAACAAATACAGTATTTATTTGGTTGGCTGGAAAGTGTAGCACAAATGAGATAGAGATAGGGTAGACGTCTTCTGTTTCATAATTCTAGTTGTAGAGAGCTCCATTAAGTCATTAGGTAGAGTCAGAATTAGTTAACAGGACGAAGGAACTTTTCCAGCTATTGGTTTGTGTTATTTTAATTTAAAAATATTTTTTTACGAGTTTTTATTTTGCATAAAAAGCAAACAATACAGAGCGAAAACGATATGAAATACTGTATACTGTATATGAAATACTATTTCAGCAGTAGATAAGTTTTCAAAACATTACCAAGGGAATAAAGAAATAAATACACTTTTCAGTCAGTTTTTAACAGTAGTTTTTCTTTTCGATGAAAACCGAACGTTCCAAAACCATGTTTATCGTTTATTCAAATAAGAATTCTTTTTTTGCTGCGAGGGATTTTATCTCTTTTACTTACGCTTTTGTATTGTAACCACGTTAGTAACGTGATGTTACTCTACCGTTCTCGCTTTAGGTACACACCTGCAACAAAAGAAAAGGATACATTAGAATATTTGTTAGTTTATAGATGCGTTTATTTGTTTTTATTTCAAATACATGTTTAAGTATTACGTGACGCTTTTTTGGACAGTTTTTACCCTTCACTTTTCCTATATATAGACTAACCCCCCTTTTAAGGAAAATTTTCCTAAGACAATGAGAAAATCATTTCTGTATGTTTTTACTATGTTTGTTTATATTTTAGCGTGTGTTATAATTTATAAATTATAAATTAAAAATGATTGTTGTAGCACTTCAATGGTTTTTTAACTAATTTAATCAGTTTTAAAGTGCGTTTACACCACTAAAAAGGCTTCATTATTATTTACGTTTATCTGTTTACATCGGAATATCTCAATGTATTTCGAACCTGTTTTAATTTTACTTCGACACAAAAGGTGCCTAAGTATTGTATACATGCTCGTTAAGTCAAAAAATAGGTTAATGTAGTTGGTTAACAAAATAAAATAAAACAATTATTTTTCGTTTTTTTTTTCAATAACTTTTGAACTTTTAAACGCGTTGGTCTAATGGCTTTAAATTTAACAAAGAAATTTCTTCAATGACAATACTTTCACAGAATTTAAAGTCTCTGGGTTGAAGCGTGCAAAAGTTATTAAGATAATATTCGAAATATAATGGTTCTAGCGCATTTTGCCTAAGGGCATATCCACAGGCTCGCATAACAACAGTACATAACTATGCGATGCCGTGATTGGCTTAATGTGTCGCCATGTATCTTAATCAGGGCATCGCATTCTTATGTTTTATGTTCTCATGCATGCTTCTGGATAGGCCTTAAGTTAGCCTAAATGAATTTACATAAAAATTGGTATGTTTGTGTCAAAAACTGTGCCAAATTTTATGTTTCTCTGTCATATAGTTCTTAAGTTATTTAGAAATAAACGGAATAAATGCAATAAGGTGCAGACGTGCAATTGTTCATCCAATTTTGCGTTTACAAAGTTGTCCTTTTAAATCTCCGACTTGCATTTTGCTACGTGAATGTTTTGCAGTCCATTTTATCTTTTTTCCAAAAAGTAATTCACGATCGCGTTGAATTTAATAACGTCACTTGATCTTTTGTTTTGCAATAAAAAACTGCGCATAAGTCTCATGTTCATATCTTTGTAGGTGGTACTTTCAAGGTGACGGGGTATTTAAATACGAAATAAAAATCAGACCACCGGTAATTTCAGAAGTACCTACATTTTGTTTTTAGGCATACCTTATTTAAATAATTACTTTAGTTAAACATATTAATTTTATTTGGTATTTAATATACCGGGTAACATCAAATTCATTATACGGGGGTTGATCTTTTTATTGTTAAGATACAAGGTTTTCCCAGGGAGTTCAACTTAAGCCATGTTTAGATAGTTTATAAGCTCTTAAAATTCCCTAAAGAATGTTAGTATCATTAAATTACCGATGGTAATAAAATGATCCTGACTTACAGGAATATATATTTTTTGTTTCTAAACGCATGTTTCCACGATCATAGTAAATTGACGTCAAATTCAGATAAAAAGTAATATATATAATGATAGTCGAGTTTTTAAGTACGTAAATATTTAAAAAAAAATCATATTAAATTTAATTCGTTGTAAAAATGTGTTTTTGTCACGTTTTAATATGACTATCTTCCATATTATATTTTCTGCTGTTCTAGTAATAATTTTTAAAAAAGCAAAGTAGTCAAATTAAAATATAAGGAATATTTTTGCTGACCACTTTGAGATCTTACCATTTTAATAAAAAAATATATTTAGGTATTATTATTTTTTTTAATAGTTTTAATATTATGAAGTCGTTATTAATAAAATGCTAGTAGTTTTTAAAATCCAAAAATTCTCTACCGGAAGAGGGCTAAATAGGGTCGATTCACCCCACAAAAAAATTAAGCCCCTTAGAGCATTCAAAATCTGTATAACTAGTAATGGACTGCCGTCTATTTAGATTAGATAAAGAGAAAAGTTCTACAGAAAGAGATAAAAGTATAATTATTATTGTTTTAAAATAAAATTATGCATATTTTAGGTAAAAATAACATTTTAGATTATATTTTAAATTGCATTAAGGTAAGATTGTTTTTTTTTTAAGTAAAAAACTATTTTTTTTTATTTTTACACAGCTATGTGTACAGTAGGTCTAAAGTTTCCTAGGGAACTTATGACCTACTCCTTAATTTGATAATAAATACCCCGTTGTGTGTAAAGATACTTGTTTTTGTGTTTAATAAGCTGTTTTATGTATTATTTAATAATTTTGCATATAATGCACATTTTGTGTTGCACTGTGATAAAATCCAAATATAATAGTACTAGGGAATTTTCTTTTTGGGTTGGTATTGAAGGCCTAAATTTATGTTGCCTAACGTATTGGATTGCTGTCGATTGTGTTAAATGCGATGAATTTCAAGATTGTTTTATTCAAAGTACTTATATGTTTTGTCATTAATTGTAACAAGCAACAAAACATAAATGAACAAAACTTTTTTAATATAAATTAATTATTATTGACCAGCTAAGTTCTTTATTTAGTTTGTCAACTAAAAGTATTTACATAATAGAAAACATTTAGTAAGTTTAAAGGGTTAAAATATAATATTTAATCTATTTTTCACGTGATTTTCAAGTCTCGGAAATAATATATTTTAGTTAATACCGATATAGCGTGCTTGGGTGGTCTCATGTATGGTTTCTGCACATTGGGGATACTTTAGATCGATAGATATTTCAAAGCTTTTGTTAAAAGAACTCATTTTAGACATGCCTGAAAAAGCGGGAGTAAAAAGAGATTCGCAGAACATAAAATTAAGTGCTTCGTGAAAATGATTCTTGTCCTTTTTATGAAACAGATCAAACAAGACAAAATTTAATATTTAAATATATTTTTTGTTAAAAAAAGCTTTAACAGTGTTTACTTTATCATAAAGATTACGATTAATTTTTGATTATAAAATCAGTCTGGATCGATTCAAGGTAAATCATTTTAATATTTCTTCACTTAAAGTGCAAAAGGTAGTATTTTATATTTTACTTTGTGTTATTTTGGTGCTAAATTGCCAAAATTCAATTCAGGTTCTCTGAATAAAGTGGATATTAAACTTTACACTGTAAAGTGAGTCATGTCATTTAGGTTTCCAACAATTTAGAACAACAAAGTAAAATTTAACATACGACCTTTTGCACTTTGAGTAACGATTATATCATGCAATATTGGTGCACTACAGTACCTACAGTGCAGGTTAACAAATGTAGTACCCAACTTTTGTTAACCTTTGAGGGATGAAGCCTAGTGAACATAATTAAATAACTGACGGATTATTGCTTTTTGTTCTTATCCAAAACTTTTTGCAGCTTTGTTTTTCAGAGAAAGCAAATTGTTTAAATGTAAATTGCTAAACTCGGTCAGTCACGAAAACGCAAAATATGTACAGTGGATCCTTGAGACATTTACGTTACCAATTACAGTAATTTAATGTTTCAGCATTAACTTTTTTAGATCGAATTTTAATTATTGTTTTTAACTTTTTTTACCAATCGACGCCTACAAGAAGTAATGTATGGGACGTTCCAGGGAAAAAGTACAGAAACGGAAAAAAAAGGGATTTTTGAGAAACAAAAACGAAGACCAATTAAATGCGTTAAAAATGAAAGCTATTTTCGATTAGTTAATTTCATCTTACTTAAACTCAGGGCCGTAGCGAAGAAGATTTATTATTAGATTATTATTTTAGCCTAAAAATGCAACTTTTTTCTTCGACAAAAAAGTTAATGACTAAAAAAAAGGCCACACCCTTTCGTGAAATATATGCAACTTTTGTATTGAATCCATGAAATAGGCAATCCTTTTCTTCCTCAAAAAGTTAATAGTGATATATGCAACTTTTGATGAATCCATGAAATATACAACTTTTTTCTTCGACAAAAAACTTAATGACTAAAAAAAAGGACCCACCATTTACTATTTGTAAAATACAGGTTCAGTAAAAATCTAATTATTGTTTGTTTGTTTGTTTGTTTAACCTCGTACTATTCTACTTAATTAAGCATCCCCTAAGTCCAGGACTTGTGTGGGCTAGTAGTAGAGGGAACCACCGGCTTATACTGACTTTCGAACCAGTTTCTAGGGAGTGTCCGTTTCACTTATCGCCTTCGCCAAATTTCAATTATTAATTAACTGAAAAGGCAAATCGGCGCCAGTGAGAATCAAACTCACGATAGTAGACTTGCTATGCATACGCGCTAGCCACTAAGCTATGCCTCCCATGTCTATAGATCTAGCGTATTAGTAACTAACGATAAGCTATATCGTAAAGCAAGGTTATGAACTACTTTTTACAGTGTAGGTATTATAATTAACATTAAAGTCTGCGTTTACAGCTCAAAAATCTTATAACAAACAAGTTAAACAGGAAGTGTTCTAATTAAATGTGACTAAAATTTAATGTAATAGTGAAATAATTATAAAATAATTTATAACTAAAGGTTAAAACTAATAAAATTAATTAGATTTGTGTATTAAAATAAACGTACAGGGTTATTTTTAAAAGGAACTGCTCTGCCTCTTTTATTTTAAGAATTAGATATGCGCTTCTTTAAGCAAAGTTTCATCTAAGAATATAATAATTAAATATTAAATATAATATAATAATATAATAATATTAAATATGATTAAATTATTAAACTTTGGAATACTAGTTATATATTAAATTTTTTGTTTATTATTACTGTAACTAGCAATACTAAAATAAAGGGTTAATACTACTTAAAATAATCAAAGTTAAGGTTTTTTAAAACATGGGTATTTATGGAAAAACCGAAAATGACAGCTTTCAGAAAAGTAGGAAATTGGGTAAATCATGTTATACTAGAATAATAGGTATCTTAAAATCATTTTAGGGGCCCTAGATTTTAATTTAGCGGTATGTCAAATACCTTATGTGCGGTAGACCTTTTTACTAAAAATGACTTGGAGATATAATTAGATTCTAAATGTTATTATTATAAATATATTTTTAGTATTAACATTTTATTATTTACTATATATGTTTTTTCCTTAATACTGATAATTTTAATTGATAATAATTAATTAATTACGATTATTGGGATAGGTCAATGAATGTAAATATAAATAAACACAATTTTCATTAAAGATTATTTTAATGCAACTAAATATTCATATTTTAAACAGATTCTTTTTGAATATTAATGAAGTGTAAACTGTAATTTATGGGTTCCAAATTTACTAAACTACTTAAATATTTCATCAAGAACGCTAATATTTATATTAGATAATCTTATTAAAAGATAAGATCAATAAAGGCTGACATTATGAAAATATATTTAGTTTGTCAATATTTTTTTTTTTATGTTTTTATAATTTATACACAAACATATCAGCAAAAACTTGCATAAATCTCATACAATCCCATAAGTATTCCAAACTCCTTTGACCTTGCAAAATAACGCAAATAAACTTTGGATTATACATTTGCCGCGCTGTGCAAAAAATTTAGAAAGCGTGATCTTCTTTTAGTGTCGCAGGACACATTTTGGGTATTCAAATATATAAATGCCAGTGTATGTATTTGAAAAAATTGGATAATATTACTTTATATTTCTTTTGTAGGTTAGTTAGTTATGACCAAATTAACTCTAGGAGCTTTTTTCCGCGGTTCCAAAGCCGCACATGAGCGGCGTTGCTAAAATCTAAGAATAACATTTTTCAAACAGACAACACGCAAAAAGTAAGGTTGCCAACGAACTAACAACTCTTCTCTCTAGAAAACGCATACCGTTAATATAAAGTATCGCCAACATCTCGGTTTGTTTGTAAACAATTAGTAGGTATATTCAGGCCTGAACAATAACAACTACCAGTAACTGTTATTGTTGTCTCTGTTAGAACAAAGCTGTGCGAGTAAGACAGACAACATATTATGTTGGCTACGTTTTTTTCAGTTTTTACAAATAAAATGCCCATTCTAGAGAGAAGAGTTATTAGATCGTTGAAGGTTGCCTACCTAATTGTCAAATAACTTGACGGTAGAATTTCAAATGTACTTCTTTTTTTGCATCAGTTTAACAATGCTTGATTCCCATTGGTTGGATCTTTTAGAGAATGTTGCAATAAAACGAAATAATTGACAATCGATAAAAAAGAAATTTCACCTTAACGTGGCATTAATTTTTTGAAATACGGCATAGGCTATCACTACTTGGTGTGAATGTAATTGGTTAATGACTATACCTCGGGGATAAGCGAGCTGTTCTTTCGTTCATGAGCGTAGTATAAATTAAGCACTGATTAGAAGCGACCGCAAGATGTCTGTCCCCTCCACAATAACGCAACGCCAGTGTATCTATGATAAAAGCTAAAAAAGATGACATAAGATGACTAATAGCTCGCAACTACCCGGGCTCTGGTTATGACAATAATAGCATGCCAGTGCTCGCAACCTTTTATTTTAAAATTTCCCTTCAAATACTGTAAAAATTACATCCTTTGGAAACTCCAGTAGTTTAAAAATTCTTGATTTGTCATGTATTATTTCCCTTTTTATGCCGAAAAAAGTTACGAAATTCGGGAAAATTTTTCTCTGGCTGGGAGCACTAGAGCACGTGGTAAATGTGGGTGGCGTTTTCCACCGAATCTAAAACAATTACGAGTCAACTTACCAGCCAAGACAGTTGAATGAAAGTGAAACGAGCGAAACTGGATAGTGTGCTCTCTCTAGTACATACTTTGTATGTTAGTGTGGGACAAAAATATGTTTTTAGGAAAGGAGCATATCGTTTTAATGGGGAATTTTAGGCTACATAAATAAAAAATATATATTTTTCTTTACAATAATGCAAAATAATGAAAGGAAATTAAGAAACACGCGACAGCTCATCACTTAAGTCATTTTTAATTCACCAATGAGGGTTGTTCTTTTCCACTCTCTTGCGATGTTGTCATATCCTGCATTTCTCTATGTAACTCGCAATGAAAAAAGTTAAAAAAAAGTTCCGGAAAATTTTATGAGCTGAAATTTTAGGAAAAAAAGTATTGTACATGTAAGTATGCCATGGCCTTTTAAAAATCACATACCGGGTGAGTTTTATTTATGTGCACCCCTAAAAATAAGATTAACTTTCATTTGACAAAATTGTACATAGGCTATAAAATAGCGGATTTATTTTTTTTTGTTTCACTTCCGGTTTCGCCGAAAATGACCTCAACTTTTGATTTTTAAATGAAACACCCTGTATATTTTTACATATTAAAATCATGTAACGTTTTTTTTCCGTTTATTATACCAAGGGAACGTTCAAGTATTACGTAACTCTCCTAGGGGAGGGGGGTCATTTTGGTCTGGTCAGTAATGCAAGAAAAATAAAAATAAATAAGCTTAATCATAGACTAAGTTCTCAGTGTATAACTATCTTAAAAAAAAATGTTCCACCCTATTGTTTGTACTTCGGTACTCGGATATTGAACTAGGACCGTCTCAAGGCCTTCTTTACCACACACTCTGCAAGAACAACGTTGCCAAACTTGTTCAAAACTACAAGAAATAAACAACATGTGGTACAATATTAATTAACGTGCCGATCGTTTTTCAGTGGCGGACTAGCCAGACAATTCGGCCCATATTACGGATTTAGTCTGACCGCCCCTACTAAACAGGCCCTCCATTGGTAACTTATTCTGTTTTTTTCAAGGCCTTGGATTTTTCTTATTTTCTTGAGTCGTTGCAAGGGCCTTTTTAGTATTTTTGCCGACATACCCTTAAGAAGCCTGTCCGCGCCTGTAATTTTCAACTAAATTCCTACACGAAAAAGGTTACCTTTCGGCAGACCAGATTGATAGTCTATCGACCGAAATAGGTCTGGTAATTTGGTTTTAGTAATCTACTTTTTTTTTCAATTTTTATTCTCCTAAAAATCAGGTCAATAGGCGATTTTAAAATCTCGTGTTTTCGTATTTTTCATACAGCAATTTGGAGATATTGTCTAAAACTCTCGAATTTCAATGACATTGTTTTAAAATATCGTTACCTACATAAATTATAATATAATTAATCCCTTAATTCTGGGTTTATAGTTTATTTCCAGCTTGTTATGTTTAGATTTTATTTTTTATAACAATCACTTTATTTCCCATCAATTAATCACGATTATCTCGCCAAAAAGATCTATAGTGTCAGTTTTTAATAACAAGTTAATTATACTTCTTAGTCCTCCCTTAAGGGAACACTCTGTAGTATCATTAAAGCGCACGAAGTTAAAATATAACAAGCCCATGATTTATATTCCTTAATACAAAATTTGAAATGAAGGAAATGCAAAAACCTAGAATTCTAAGGGGTTTGAAAGTTTCAGCTTTAAGATTAAAGGCTTATATTTTAGTTTAACATACTAACTCAGAGTTAGTAGCTCTTTAGCAGACAATGACACGTATTGAAAATTCCAGTCTTAAAAAAATCAGATAAAAAGTTACTTACAACATATTTTCGGCAAACATAATTAAAATTATTTCACAGATAAAAACAAGGTTTATTGATCACCGTGCTCGAGACAGCGCAAAAAACAAATGAATACGCGACAACGTTGTAAGAGAGGGCAGGAAATCGGACAAGGATGTCTATAGCCGGTGGAATTTCATTTTGTGAGAGACTTTTTTTCGCGGTAATTTCAGTTGCCTATTTATAACAATTTATCATAGATTTTTTTCTATTAACAATATTGTCCTTTGATTAGCTTACGTTTATCGGAAAGCAACTTTTTGTCAAGATAACCACACTTTTATCTTTCTCTGTTGGTGAAACATAGGCGGAGTAGTTATAGATATAGTCTATATCTATAGCTAATCTAATAGATAGCTATATTTTCCTTTTTATATAACTTTTTAAGTACAGAATCATTCTGGTATTATCAATTATAAAAACTGACTACATCAAAAAATATGAAGAAGTAACTGCTAAAACGAATTCTTTACGGGACACTTGTACAATCGATGGTTTAACTTAAACTTGGATTGAATTGACGGTAAATGCAGCATTTTTAATTTAAACTCAGTTTAGTCGAGATAATTACAATTTGAAACTTGATGTTAGTGGCCTTTGGACACTTTGCTGCAAAGTCCTTTAACACTGTACGTAGTCACTGGACTGGGTATAGACTTTGATTCTGCTGCTCTAAAACGTGATCTAAGCATTTTAGCCAAGCATTCTTTTTTAAATTAGAAGAGATTTTACTGATTGCATGGCAAATGAAAAGATTTGGTTGGATAACAAAGTCAAGCATTTTAGTGGAGGCTAAACTATATGGAACTAATTATTATTTGAACTATTTTTTTTTTGTACAATTAAGCTTCTAATATTGGTAAACAATAACTTTGTCTTTTCAGAAAATATTAACTGAATAAATGCGAAGAAATTCCTGTTTGTAACACTGCAAAAATAGGCCTACCTTGTTTCTGCTAGTCTACAAGATATAAAAGCGAGAACAAAGAAACATACTGCCGCTTCCAAACATAGTTTGTACTCTTATTAAAAAGGTCCTTGTATGCGAAGTGGAGTTTTAAAGCAGGATAACATTTTTGAAGATACAGCGCATTTAAGAAGAAAGAAAGACTCTTAAAATGACTCTTATGGGTCATTTTGGGAACTCAGTTATTATTATTTTTTATAGTATTTGATAGGTTTTTGGTAGAATTATTCAATAATATTGTTTTTCATTTCTGAATATGTGCTAATTCCATTCTGAAAAACAGGGCCCCTTCTGAAGTTAGTACACAAACAGCTATCGCGCATAAATTCGACTTCGGCGTTGTTAATTATTTTTTTAAAACTCGATTCGGTCCAAAGAGATTTCTATCTGCTCATACGATTTATATTTAAACAAAGCTGTCGGGCACAAGAAGTTTAAATCACAATTTAAAATAAAAAGACGAAAAATAAAGAAGAACTACATAAATATACTGTTACAGAAATAAACTAGAGCTTAAAATAAACCTAAAGTACCTTGGTGAGTCAAAATTAAAAGATTTACCAAGTTGTTAAATAACTGGCACCAGATTTTACTGCAATATAATAGTGACAAATCTATAAAATACACTAGTCTTGATTTTTTTGGGTTCCGTAGAACAGTAGTTGTAATATGTTTTTGGCAAAATTTGACACCGGATAATTAATATATAAATACGAACCCCTTATCTACGGAACCCCTTATGTGCAAACTAAACTGGTTTATTTAAAAATGATAATTAACTTAATTACTTCTATTAGTTAAACTTCTAAAGTTCTAATCTCCTTGAAATCATCATTAATCATAAGAAGCTACGCGAGTTAAGCCACTACAGATACTAACTTTAACGTAAATTTTAATAATGAGAGATACCCACTTAATTATTTTTGATGTCTTGATATTTGATTTATATTTACATATCGCACTATGAATACAAGACCATCATAACTCAAAAAAAAACTGTGGTATGGTTTGTTTTTTACCTCTGTACTTTTGAATGATAACATATACAAACTTCAATTTATTACTGGAATATAACGTAACTTATAAACTAATTGGAATAGTTAATTGGACTTTATATATGTTATTATTCATCAAGTACAGAGGTACAAACCAAACCATACTAAAGAGTTATGGTGGTCTTGTACTCATAGTGCGATATCGTCAGTTGAAAATAATAGGGTTTGGAGGGCCAAAGCAAGTAGGCATTACGTGATGAATTTTTTGGACCATCTGTAAAAGATATCCTATCTCCCTTTTTAATCTGAGTGGCACATGACAGAGAGAGAGAGAGAGAGAAAGAGAAAACTTTTAAACATAAACTATCAGCTAGCTTTGGCAATGAATATCTCTAAACTAAAGATAGAGGTACCTATTTATTGATTTCCATTGGTTTTTAAGAGATATGTTAAAATAGGTACTTTTAAAGTTTATCATTTTAATTGTAAACTTTCCTTTACTTTTTTCAGTCCCTTTGTTTAAAAATAGTTTAAATATTATTACAACCAAAATGTTTTTTAAATTTCCCTAAATGTCTTTATATTCACCCGAGTTGATCACTATTACCATTTCAAGAAGGTACGTGGAGGAATTTTATTTACTTTGCCAAAATCAAAATTTGGTTGTAAATTACAACTTGTTACAGTAGAGTTATATTTCCATGTCCTTTTTTAGGACTCTATATTTTAATTTAGGTTTTATATAACAATTTTATACGTTTTTAAATAAAAACAACGCGGTTAATCAGTTTACAGTCTAAAATTTAGGGGTTATGTTTTGCATAAATAATTAAGTTGAATT
The DNA here is from genome assembly GCA_958510825.1 of Brachypterus glaber. Classification (NCBI taxonomy): domain Eukaryota; kingdom Metazoa; phylum Arthropoda; class Insecta; order Coleoptera; family Kateretidae; genus Brachypterus; species Brachypterus glaber. The sequence goes on along the minus strand of OY294047.1, from coordinate 11,690,096 downwards.
AATAGTGGCAACGTCGCAAACTCGTAAAACATATTAAAAATGTCCATATAATGTGCTTTTTTGCCGTATTTGTGGTTCACTGTTTTACTAAAAAATAACTTGGAGATGTAATTTAACTTTATGTTTAAATTTAACTTGTACACAAAGTACCAAGTAGTGCCCATATCTTATGGTTAATTGTACAATTAACCTTGCAAGTTTTTCTGTCGTACTTTTTTACAAGTACCGAAAAAAAAACCTTATTTAATTAACTTGTTTTGTAATTGACATCATTGATCTCAAGAGAACGTGTACTTTTAATTTATTTAACAATGAAAGATATTTATTTAACTCCGAAATATTTAACGAAGGAATGTTTACTCATGTCGATAAGAGCCTTGTTTGTCACAGTAAAATTTTATCATTTTTAGAAAGAAAATATAATTTTATTTTTTTTTTAAATGTATGTATTAATTTAAACACACGACTTCTGTGTGAAAAATATAGCAACAGTTTCTGCACTTTAATAATAAAAGAAACTGCAAAACTTTTAATAATTATTGCTATATTTTTGGTAATATAGCTCCATGTGGCGATTTCAATGAAATCGCAGACACTTTTATGTATACAAGACTTGGTAAACAAATGAACAACAGCGTGGGTGCATTATAGTAGTCATTTAACATTATCCTAGGTCACGGTTTGTCGTTCCTCGCTTTAATCCTCGACATACGTTGCAAACATATTGTAAAAAAGTCTTCACGTACGTACCTACGGGTATGATGTACTTGTTAATTAGACACGCTTTAGGTTATGGGTCAAGTCGGTGAAATGAAAACACAAGGTGTGTGGGGGAGCCTATATAATTATTACATATTTAGTAAATAATTATTATGCATTAAAATATTTGGAAAATAGATATTTTTCTACAGGAAAGGAAAACATCATCTTTTATGATAATTTTTAACCCACAAATATATGCTAAAAGATAGTTTAAGTCGTCTTATTTAAGAGTTATAAATTTGAAGTCGATATCTCAACTCGTTCAAAAGTTAAGACGGTGGGGGTAACTTTTGGACCGCATTGTATAGTTCAAGTCTATTGTTCGCTTGATTGTTATACATATCATTTAACTTTAACAATTTAACAATAAATATCCAACTTCGTCTTAGGGTAAAAGGGATTTATTTACTTGTTTCTTTTTTCAGTTTTCATGAATGTTTATGAATTTCGTGACCATTAAAAAAAAGGACGACAAAATATTTAAAATAAAAGATTTTATAACCTAATAGAACTATAGAATGGGGAAAAGTCAAAAATTCTAAGGTGAAGACACTTTAGGGTGCGGAATATTTCAGGGGTGTGTTTGGACTGTTAATAATATTAGGCAACATCGTAGGCAACGAAGACTTAAGATACTTAAAAATGTAAATTGATAAGCTATATTGTTAACTGAAATGTGATAATTTTAAATAGGCGATTTTTCTCAGAACTCGTAATATTTCGGGTACGATTTCTACCTGGCTTTCTCACAGCCATTGCAACAATGTTTTAAATAGGCATACCTGTCATACAACGAGTAGAAGACCACTCGCGGTAGTTTCTTTGAAATGCAAAAGAATTTAACACTAATTTTATTGGGCACCACCTTATCAGTAAGAAACTAACCATTTTTGAGTTGTAAAATTTTTAAATACTGAGCTAATTTATTTTACAGGTTTATTACATGTCGTAAAATCAGTAATTACTCAACGGTAAAGGGTTTTTGTTTTATAGGTTTTAAAAGCCAATTTGCAAAACAAGAGTTCAAATTAGGGTTGCATGGGGCATGTGTGGATAATATCTACATATGCCCCAAGTTAATTTTAATTCGAATCGTTTTTTTTTAAGATAAACGAGAAGTTAAATTAACAAATATTTCTGTTGGGCTTTTGTTTATTTTCTTGTATCTTTAACTTAGAACATGATTATTTTGGGACTTCAACTTGGTTGTAGTTTACGTATTGTTAACTTTTAAAATCCCAATCAACCTTATTAAATATAGGTTGTTACAATAAAGCATAACGTACTGTTATTGTTGCGGTCACAAGTTGTATTCAATATTACAACAAAATCGTTTAATATTTAATACATAAAAATTCTCAGCGTGTATAATGACTTAAAATAAAGCGTATTAATTGTTTTCCTATTCATATTCTATTATTGATTCCATTCTATCAACGCTTTCGTTATTTTAAATGGTTTCCTAGGTATTTAACATTTAAACTGCGATGCAGTTTGAAGCTACGGAATAACAGACTTAACATTTAAAATTAAAATCGGAATCACTGGCTAGGTATTGATTTAAGTGGCTATCGCCTATAAATAGTACTGCAGGTAAAATCGTTAATGTAACAGAAATAAATCTTATGTTAAAGGTTTCTTTGCTCGATTCAATGTTTTTTTTTTATTTTAATTACATATTTGTTAACATATTATGCAGCTGTAGTCTAATAGTACTTAATACAATTTTTTCTATTATGCTCTAGAATTTAAAAATACTCACATTTAAATGGATGACTGATTTAGGGATTTTTGGGGTCCAAAATGACAAAAATTTGCGTTACGTAATACTTGAACGCTCCCCAAGCCTCACAATTTTAACACGTTAAAAAATAACACAAAATTTTGTAGAAAATTAAACTTTATAGTGACGTTGCCATTTGCAAGGAAAACGTCAAGCAATATTATTTTGTTCTCTTGCCAACCCGAAAGAAAAAAAAAGTACTAACCTCTTATGGGCCTATAAGAACACGCAAAATGCGTGTGATTATAAGAGTGGCAAAACAAAAATAGTATATTAAATAGTTTCATAACATACGTTTTTAGCGCACGAGTACAAGTTTAGAAAACGAGCCGCTTGCAGCGAGTTTTCTAAAGTACTAGTGCTCTAAAAACGTGTTATGAAACGAGTGCTTTATACAATTTTTTCTATTTTGCTCTAAAATTTAAAAAACTTACATTTAAATTGATGACTGAATTAGGGATTTTTATTTTGGATTGGCATTACAGCTTACACTATGTTTAAAATTCTAAGAACAAATGATATTTTTATATATTTTACAGCCATCTCTTCTTTTTTCACTGCAATTAATGTCCACAATTTAAACACGGTAAAAAATAACCCAAACACAAAATTTTGTGTAAAATTAAACTTTAAATCGACATTGACATTTGCACGCAAAACGTCAAGAGATAGGCTTTTGTATGTTGCCAACCCAATAGAAAAAAAAGTAGAGAACTCTTATGGGCCTATAAGAACACGCAAAATGCGTGTGATTATGAGCTTATAAGAGTCGCAAAATAGAAAAAATATATTAGTTTTTACCGAGGTTTTTACCAAAAGCAATCACAGCCGAGGGCCTTTGGGTGAAAACCCTATGGTCCAAATTTAAAGCCGTTAGTTCAAAGCTTTCTCGTAGTCACGAGTGGTCACAATTTTTTCCGATAATAATAATATGAAAAGCAACTCCGTAACCAAAATCCATTTATAAAAAAAAATTATACAGGGCACCAGGGTAACTATGTACTTTCAAGAGTGTTTTCCTTAAAAATCAACCTCATTAAAAACGTTTTTCGATGAACATTTATTTAAAGATGTGCACCTTTTTAAGTAACAATATTATGTTACATAATTAAACCATTTCAACCTAGTTTACTACAACTAAGACTAATATTTGAATTTCGTAAATGTATTAGATTAAGTAGATTTTTATGAATATATTAGTATAAAAACTGTCAAGGATAAGATTAATAATTAAAAAGTTAACGATCTGTTAAAATCAAGGTTTGTATAACACTATTTTATACAGGTATGGGACTATTCACCTACAAAGTAACATGTTTATGGATATGGGTTATGTATGGACTGCCGCCTATTTAGATTAGATAAAGAGAGAAGTTCTACAGAAAGAGATAAAAGTATAATTATTAATGTTTTAAAATTAAATTATGCATATTTTAGGAAAAAGTAACATTTTAGATTATATTTTAAATTACATTAAGGTAAGATATTTGTTTTTTTTTTCAAGTAAAAAACTAATTTTTTTTTTATAACACAGCTGTGTACAGTAGGTCTAAAGTTTCCTAGGGAATTTATGACCTACTCCTTAATTTGACAGTCTTTGATAATAGCCCGTTGTATGTAAAGATTTTGTACTTGTTTTTTTTTTGTTTAATAAGCTTTTTTATGTATTCTTTAATAATTTTGCATATAATGCACATTTTTTTGTGGTACTTTGATAAAATTCAAATATAATATTTTTAGGGAATTTTCTTTTTGGGTTGGTATTGAAGACCTAAATTTATGTTGCCTAACACATTGGACTGCTATCCATTGGGAAGATATTAAAGGCCGGCGGAAATTGTTAACCGGGCGAAACCCCGATTTGGCACCACCTACAGTTAGGCGACCCCCTGCCAAAAAAATGACGGTAAAAGTCATCACCTCTAAAATAAACGACCATTATTATGTTTCGCGCCCAGTTGAGCCATAAAATAAATCTCATCACTCCAAAAACCAACCCAAACAAGTGCCAACTTGGCACCCCTCCTCGACAGCAAGGGGCGGCAGCCCGGTCCGCCCGGCCGATCCGGGAACTTTAACCAAGATATGTAATTTTAGGGCTATAACATCTTTTTTTTTTTTTTGGTTATTTCAGTGATCCACTAACTACTTTTTCTACATTTATGGCCCACCTCGTATACAGTAAAAAATATTGCGAAATGTGTATTTATAAGAATAAAAACTAAAAACATATTGTTAAATAAAAAAATAATAAAGACAGATGTGATATGGCAATGGGCATTGAACCTTACATCCTTTCCAGTGGTATTTTAAGTTAAACCGTTCAGAAACCGAATTTTGCGATAGGAGTATAAAATTATGAAAAGCAGTAAAAATTGGAATTGGGTACGTCCACAATTTCGGTCCATAGTTAAATCATTTGTTTGAAAAAACCACACCTACAGAAACTTTGGGAAAAAAGAAACAATAGTTATAAGTTTAAGGAGTACTGTGTACGCAGTCAATAAAAATTATCAACCCTATGCCAAATTTCAACTCTCTACATTAAAGCGTTCTTAAGCCATCGTGCTTACAACATTTCCAGGACAGAACGACCGAACGATCGACCGATCAACCGAAAAATTTTTTTTTTGCTTGAAATTGATTTATACAGGGTGTATTTGAAATAGGGTAGGAAATTTTAACAGGTGATTCTACATAATAAAATATGACAAAAAGTTCCTATAAACATATGTCTAAAAATGCGTCATAAGGCAGCTACGCCCCTTTGAAAGTGGCTAAAAAAATCGGTTTTTATTTAATAACTCAGCAACCCTTTGAGATATGTTAACGAGGTTTTGCACGTGAATTAATCCTAATAAGGCCCATCTTTGTATGTCATTTTCACGTACTTATTTAAACCAGGGGTGTGCGAAACGGGGGAGCCTTATCAGTTTTTTGTCCCAAACTTTTTTCTGCAAAAAAGTTTGCAATTTTATTTTTGAAATATGATTCCTCAGGTCAAAATACATAAAAAAGGTACTCTTGTTGTAATACTGTAGGATTAACCGTTTTCGAGAAAAGTTCATTTGAAGGTGAAATTTCACGGTTCGAGTACGAAAAATTAAATACTAAAATGTAGAAAACCAAAATTTTAATTATGCAATGTTATTCTACATCAAAAACTAAGAAAAAAAGTTTCCATACATGTAGGTCGAAAAAACCCTTTTAAAGCTACCATAGCCCTTTAAAAATGGTGCATATTTAGGAGACCATAGCTCCATTAGGATTGATTTTAGGAAGTACCTGTATATGAGGTTTTTTTCTTAGTTTTTAATGTACTTTCGCCCTGCATCATTAAAATTTTGGTTTTCAACATTTTAGTATTTAATTTTTCGTCCTCGAACCGTGGAATTTCACCTTCAAATGAACTTTTCTCGAAAACGGTTAATCCTACAGTATTACAACAAGAGTACCTTTTTTATGTATTTTGACCTGAGGAATCATATTTCAAAAATAAAATTGCAAAAAAGTTACACAGAAAAAAGTTTGGGACAAAAACTGATAAGCCCCCCCGTTTCGCACACCCCTGGTTTAAATAAGTACGTGAAAATGACATACAAAGATGGGCCCTATTAGGATTAATTCACGTGCAAAACCTCGTTGACATATCTCAAAGGGTTCCTGAGTTATTAAATAAAAACCGACTTTTTTAGCCAATTTCAAAGGGGCGTAGCTCCCTTATGACGCATTTTTAGACATATGTTTATAGGAACTTTTTGTCATATTTTATCATGTAGAATCACCTGTTAAAATTTCCTACCCTATTTTAAATACACCGTGTATGACATAAAACGTCATAAAACGCAAAAATACGCAAAAAAAATTAAAAATTTTTGCACGAATGCTTTCCGTAATTTTAAAAATTTTCAAAATGGGAAAGTAAAATAGCTAGAAAAGGTTACAGTGTGACATTTTGAAAAAAATATAAATTATTTCCTTATTCTTTAAATTTAAATTAATGTAAAAATAAAATAAAATATACAATTTTGATAATTTTTTTTTTCGAGAAAACGTCGTAAAATTATATCCTTACTTCAAATATTGTCCATTTTAATTAAATAATTATTATTATTATTTTTTTTTCGATAGGGGAAAAGATTCCTTGGACACACCCAACATCGATAAAATTATCTTATCTCAACCCTATACTTTTTTATAAAAATAACAAGCCAATAATATTATCCATGTGGCGCCAGAAAAACAAAACAAAAATTTTAGTGTATTAATAATACACTGTATTTATACAAAACTATAAAGAAACAACTTTTGAACGAGCCGCTAAAAGGCCGCGGGCAAGAAGGACCCAAATCACTGAAATATTTCTACTTTTTATAATATGGTTTGGCTTTTTTCTTTTTTTTTTTCATTATTATTTCTGCATGGAACTACAATGCAAAATTTAAATTGCTAATTTTCAAATTGATGCAATCTTTTTACAATAAACATAAGTCTCCAGACATCAGCCGGGTTGATTCAACCCAATTAAAATAACTAGTAATATTTTCTTTTTACTATTAAGTATTATTATTTACCTTTTTTACTTCAAAATAGTATATTTCTAACCTATCAAGTAAATAAAACATTTCCAACTGGAGATGTTATTTGATCGAGGCGGTAGGCCGAGGGCAAACATATCTCGCGAGAGCAGGTAATAGTATATGTGACCCTGCACAAAGGAACCCACTTAGTGCCTCAAATTTACGTATTTCTTTTTGGGATTCTTAAGTAAAAAACTTTTTTACATAAGAATCCGAAAAAAAAAGAAATACGTAAATTTAACACCAAATTGATTTCTTTGTGCAGGGTCACATGTAATGAAATTAGTTTGGGACTTGAGTTCCAGAATGAAAGTTTTTCTACGAGGCGCTAGCAGAGAAGAAAAACCATTCGAGTGCGCTAAAAGCCAAACTAAAAGCAAACGCATTTCATATCCTAATCTACATTCACAGTCGAGCTGGTTGCTGCGTTTATGTAGAAAAGTACACTGTTTTAACTGTTTTTTTGTTTAAATAATGTTTTGTTTATGTGAGTGTTTACTTTTAATGCACTTGTGATGACAATGACAAATCTTTGCTTTAATTTTCTGTTTGAAAACGATGAAAATCCATCGTCGAAACGTCACAGCAGAATTTGATAACAGTTTTAATCATTCAAAAAAGCGAAAAAAATAAAAATGATTACACTGACATTTAACTGAGAATAGAAAAAAGTATTGCCAAAATGGAAAAACAAAACCATTTGGGTTTTGTAACATCTTCAACAAGCACTAAGCATTAATATATCCAAAGGTGTGCCAAGTAGAACGTAGATAATAGTTATTTATGGTACTAGTGGGTAAAGTAAGACATTGCCCACGAGAAAATTAACCTGAGAGGCGTCAGCCAAGCAGGTTAATTTTCGAGAGGGCAATATCGGTTTACCCATGAGTGCCATACAAGGTTTTATCCAATAAATAGCTTAGGAATTCATATTTTTATTAAAAGTTTTAATGACATTTACAAGAAAATAATTTGACAAGTGACAGTTGAGTGGATAAAATAAATAATTATCCACTCAATAAAGTAAAAGCCACGCGGGGGTTATTATTGAGTTTATCTATTTAAAATAAAGCTGGCAATTGTCGTATTATCTGTATGTATTAGATAAAAATAGTTAACTATTTTTTTGATTGAACAAACTAAATTATATTTTTCGTGTTGAAACTAATAAGAAGAAGAAGAAGCCTAAAAGGAAATACTAAACTCTATAAACCCCGATAAAGCTGATAAATATGATTATAATGATTATAAAATTTATTTATAATTTATAATACAAAGAACCAGGACTAATTAATTAATTTATCGTTTATTTTAAGTTTAAATTTTTTATTAACAAATTAAGTTTCGGTTTTCAAGAATTATATCAATCGTAGAAGCAGTTTTAAATAGTTTTAAGGACGTTTCTTAATATTTATTTTGACCCTTTTAAATTATACAGGAATCCTTAAAAACAGCTGATTTAAAATGACATAGATTTACTATTTAAACCCCTATAAATAAAAAGGGATATTGACCCCCAACTAAAAAAAAATCAAGATTTTCTCTTAACCATAGAGGGACTTCATAATTAAATAGGGTAAACTATAGTTTACAAGGGTAGTTGACAGATAGGGCAAGATTTTAAATTGTGAATTGAATGTAATTTTGAATCAAGCGAAAAATCCGATTTAAAAAATAGGGTGCGAAAGTCAGAGTGAGGTAATAAATCTATTATTTAGCGCTGATCCATTAAATTTTGACAATAACGTCAATTTTAAACCGTATTGCATGTTTTTTATTGCTCTAGAACGTCATTTAAATGTTATTAGATCACAAGAACTGCTACTAGATGGAGTGATTAAATCTTTCAAAATGACCTCACTGGTTAAATGATAAAGAAAAAGAAGAAGAAGAAGAAGAAGAAGAAGAAGAAGAAGAAGAAGAAGAAGAAGAGAAATAAGTAATTTTAATTGAAATTGGTGGTCTATTTTGTATCTTGGGATTTGGCAACAGCGTACAGAATGCAAAACGAAAAATAAAATTTAACTCTTCCCGAGACTCTTTCTGTATAGTACTAAAAATTAGTTGCGATATTCTTTTGTTAAAAAATACCACTTAGATTTAACGGTTCGAGCTTTAAAATTATTATCATCGGTATATAATTAATACTTTTTAATGATTATAGTCGAAATTTGGGTTTATATTTAACTTGATGGCCGTAAAAAATCGACGTTTGTGAAATACAAAGCGAAAATGGACCTTCGACAGATGGAACATTATAGGAGGTTAAGTAAAACTTTTTAAACACCAAATGTTCGTACCTAATTCTTATACATATTTCTATACCTAAAAAATACCTATTCAATTTTTTATGGTCCATCAATATAAATTATATAGTCCATGATGAAAAAATATTTTTATCTTATTACGGGAAACCAAATTATTTAAACACCAATGTTTTACTTACGCATTTATGACTACGAACAACGTTAGTAAGTGGTAGTAATTCAACATTTTCGCTTCAAATACACACCTGCAACAAAAAAAAAAAGAACACATTAGAATATTTATTACTAATAAAACATTATTAGGTAGAAAAAGAATAATAAACATTATTCGGAATTATAAATTTACCTATAATGGTACTGGAATTGTATGAATTGAAATGTTTTATGCGATTTGCTAATTCTTTTTCCAGTGGTAACAAGAAACTCCAAACACGCTCAATTTTTGACAAATCCTGACTTTTTATAAAAAAAGTGCTAGCTTACATATTATCTACCGTTGTCAAGGCTTGTTTACATTGACAACCAATAAAATCAGTGAACTTATTTATTATTGACCGTTCTTAAACACTGTTTATTGACGACGGCCAATAATAAAAAAAATTAAGACAACTACTAACTTTTTTCAAGTTATTTGTTAAACAAATTTTTAAACTATATTTTTAAGTAACTGATATTTGAAGTTACTAGCTTTAGGTAGTAGAAAAAATATTTTATGCACCACGTATGCAAACTGCCTTCTCGATTGATTTTTGCCTCGACTCCGCCTCAGCAAAAAACTTCAGTCTGGAACACTAGTTAGCAAACTAGGTGCATAATATACTATTATTGTCAAGGTTCGACTAAAACGTATTTTTAATATATTTTGTCCCTAAAGTCCCTTTTCACACGTATCGTCATATTTAGGTTGTGAGAGCGTAAGGTACAAAATCGTAAACCTTTTTCTGCGGCAGCTGCCTTCGAGAGTGGCATGTGATGCCCGAAATACAAAAGCCAACAGCTGCTAGGGTACTCCGCCTGTCTGTCTGCTTCTTGGTTGCGAAGTACACCGACCAGAAACCAACTTTATCGACATTCGTTAAAATAACATGCTTTGCTAATAAAATATACACGGTTTTGCAGTCTTATATTAAAGAGGACGATTCCACATCACAAAACATGAAAAACCAGCAGAGGAACATAGGTCCGGAAACGAACCCTAAGAGAGTTACGACCCTTTAAAATTATACTAAAAATAGCGTTTTTAATTAATAACTCTGAAACACTTTGAGATAGAGCGACGAGGTTTTGTATGTGTACTAGTATTTATAATGGCAATTAGTTAAGGTTATTTTTTTTTAATCTATCAGCCTAACACATTTTTCTCCCAAACTGTTATGTATATATTTTTTTATTTTGAGTAAAAATATAGGTTCCTTGAGTAAAAATACATAAAAAATGTCATATAGTGTAAGAGCAACCGTTAAAAAAAAATGCAAATACGAGGAAGTAACATTTTGTGTCACCAAAAATGTTACTTTTTAAAGGGCTATTACTCCTTTAATATTAAATTTAGGTGTTTCGGTGAAGAATACTTTGTTGATTTGTTTTAAATGAAGAATCGCCCTGAGATTTTATTTGTGCTTTTTTGTTCCACATTCAACATATCCATCTGCAAAGGGCCGTAGCTCCCTTAGGGCTTATTTCCGGACATATGTTCCTTGGTTAGTTCTTCATGTTTTGTGATTTAGAATCGTCCCCTTTAATATATGCCATAAGAGTGCAAACAACCTGTGTATGTTTTTGAGTACTTCTTTTTTTAAACAAATTTTAAATTCGTATTATTAAATTGTTGACATGAACATATGATGCAGGATTGCTGCAAGGTTATCATTTATGTCTTCTGTATATATTTATAAACGTCGAGAAAACAGAGGACCCAAATATGAACCTTGTAGCACTCTTACTTCAGTTTTGATAATTATAGTTGAAAACGTGAGTGTATGAATGCGTTGTTTGCAAAAGTCATTTGTTCATTAATCTTTATTGATTTTTTGAATGACGTGTTTATTAAACAACTATAATTTGCAAATAACTCAGCTTGACTCCTAAATTATGATCTTGTTTGAGTATTTCCTCCGTACTTATTGGTGTACTTGTATCGAGGGTTTTATTTATTGGACAATCCTAGTACACCTATCCATTAAGCTTCTACAATCGTTGACAATTTCTTCTTCTAAAATCAATACTCCACAATCATCTACAATCTTTCACATCTGATATCTTTATTAAAATTTTGTACAATCTTTCACAATCTTTTGCCAATCTTCCACAATCCTTCTACACTTTTTTTCAATAAATAAACCCCTCGACTTGCATTTAGGCCTTTGGGTTAAATATTACAAAAAACTAGTCGTTTTACATATTTTTTGTTCTTAATTACGTTTTTATTTAACAACGCCGATCACGGCATGCATCCTTTTTGACTATCATTTTAGTAAAATCTTAAAGGCTTAAAAGTTGTTCATTTGTTCGGTATTTATTATTTATGTGAAAAGTTACCCCACTCATAACGTTGTTTACTTATGTGAAAAGTTTAACCTCAAGACGAGAAATAAATAAAAATTAAAAAGAGGAACGCTGAAAAATATGGATCGGTTTGTTACGAAAAAATATAACTGATCTTTAAAATGATACCTATGATATAATTTAAAAGATCAATTTTATTTATATTATTAATGAAAATTTTTACTTATTTATGCAAAAAAGAACAGCTGACAAGTTTGTTTTTGTTTCATCAGTACGTATTTCAAAACAAAACAAACTAACGTATTCAAAAGAACTTTCTAGACCTAGTGTATACATAAATTCAAGGTGGAAGGTCTCTTCTTCATGGTCTTTTCACATCGTCTGCGTATGGCCTCTCTTCCTGCGAACAGATACCTGGTGAACCAGCCTGAAGAGACATTGACCACCGGACATGGCACAGTCGTCACAGTCCATGTGTCACTACGATGTTTATGCTTTTGTGTTTAATGATTTTTATTCTAGAGGTGGGTGGCGTATGTTAACAATAGATCGAACATCGATTTGGAATAGATACTATTTATAACCATACACCAATGGAATATCAGAGAGAATATCACAGAATATCTATAAAGTTTGTTTCCCAGCAACTAACCTGACTACTAAGGGCTAGATTATCAACACATGATATTGGGAAAAATTAAATAGCAATGCCACTTAAATAGCAAGTCAAGATGATGAGTAAAATGTCAAAACAATAACTGTGGGTATAAGTGGCATAAGATAGAAAATAGTGGAGATTGTTGGGGGATGTATAATCCAGTATTAAAATACTATAGTTAAAAAAAGTAGAAGATGAGCTCGAAGATGAGACTGTAAAAAAAGCTCTTTCCTAGATGTAGGGAAACACGTTCCATTTATTGAAAAAAAACAATGAGAAGAGAAACAGATTATTTTATTAATAAATTAATAATAATATGATAAATTTAATTATGATAATTATCATTATGATTGATAATTCATAATTATTATAACTATACTAAATTTATTATGATGTCTATGGTTATTTATTTTCCTTACTAAAACTCCTACATATTTTTATTAATTAAAAATAGATATATACAAAGTACAGTCATGACGTTACTAATCCATAATATTGTAAGTATACATATTTAATGAAAAAAATATATTTAAACCTTAATTCATTAAATATATAAAAATATATATTTTTGTTTTTGTTTTAAATTAAAAACATAGTGATAGCATTTTAAATAAGTCGTTGACAGATAAAAAATTTCTGTATGTAGTTATTTTTTTAAAGTATGATATCACTTGTTTACAAGGAGTAATAAATACATACAAAATTGTTTTCAGTTTTAGAAGAAGAATCCTTAATTTATGTAACAAGTAAATGAAATAAACAATTAATACGAATATAGAACTTAACTTTAAGGCCATCGACAACAAAGAAGGTCATCCTTTTTAGAAATATGATTAGAAGTCTTGTTAAAAACATCCGTTGTCCTTTTCAATATAAAGTTAAATATATACAAATATGTAGTTAAATATAATTAAAAGAAATTAATTATGCGTGACGTATAAAATATGTTAAAAGATGACAAATTATTTTAAATATAAAATGTTAATAATCTATTTTACAAAGTTGAACATGTTTTTAAATTACGAGTCTTAATACTATAACTAATGGGTTTTAAAATGTATAAACCGAGGTTGCAAATTTATTAAAGGTAAAAGAACGTAATATTTTCATTTCACAAATTTTGGTCGAGCCTAATTATTATATTATTCGGTAGTTTCGAATTTTCCAAATTTTGCAAAAATCGTCCTAGGCAAAAAATTCTTGGATTTAAATTTGTTTCATGAAAAAATAAGCAACTCTTTTTTTCAAATGCCCGTCTGTCCGATGTCACGATTTTTGTAGACACGTTAACTCAAGAACAAATAATCCGATCGTATTGAAATTTTCAGGAAAAATCAAGTTCTATGGGGGGAAAATCCCTAGTGTTTTTGAAAGTAATCCCCCAAAAAACAAAAAAGTTAAACTTTTTAAAAAATCGAAAAATGCTGAAAGCTCCGATTAACATATTTTTTTCAGGAAAAATTACTTTTATTATAAGGGTCAATTGTACAAAACTACAAAAATTTTTTTGAAAATTATTTTTTTTTTAATAATTTTTCGTTTTTTTTATTAAAAAAAAATATTTTTTTTGAAAATTATTTTTAAGTATTTGGTAAATGCAATATACCATTTACTGTGAATAACAGATACATTTGTATAATGGAATGCGTAGCATTACATATCTTCACGGCTTGTTTTATTATTTATTTATTTTAGTTTAGTGATCCAGGGACTTTCATTTGAAGGTAGTTTTGTACCTAACACTGTTTTACTTTCTCCAATGATTTCGGTAAAAAAAATCAGTCTTTTGATCTGTATGTGTCCCGGAAATTTGTGACCAAGATAACTAAAGAACGCTTCGGACTAAAGACTTAAAATTTGAACCAAGTTCTAGGCTGGGATTGTTTTTGATAAAAATCGAATTGGGGTAAAGGGGTAAAGTGGGGTAAAAACAATTTTTTTCAAAAACATTTTTTTTCAAAAACATTTTTTTTCAAAAACATTTTTTTTTTCAACTTTTTTTTTTAATAAACCTAGGCCTATTATAGGCCTATAATATGGGAAAGTATTATTTTGTTGGCAGCAGTTTTGTTTATTAGATCATTTGCAGTTCGTAAAATTTATGTATATTTAAACCTACACTATCAGATAGCTTCAAGCAAACTAAGTAACCATGTTATTAAAACAGTCTGGTAAACTCAATAAAAATACTCCTGACCTAGCACAACAATCTCAAATACGATTCATAAAAAATTTAATGGACCACTAAATGTTTGTGCAAATACACCGAAATACACATTTCCGCGGTTCAATAAAACTTATATTACTGGCTGATAAGCTGTCATTAACAAATTATTTCGAAGATTACACTAGGCAACACGGTTTCTTGAACTGATTGGAGTCATATGTTTTTTAACTAATTTTGGGTCGCTGATACCGAATCTGGCCTCAGAATATTTCTATTACCCAAGTTTTTTAGAGAAAAATGAGATAAAATAGTTAAAAAATCATTATTTTATTCCTCTTTTGTTCTAAAATCATGGGAAATAAAAATATTCCAAGGACAAATTTAGATTCGGCGACTCTATATGAAAAAAAAATATTAAAAAAAAAATGGATAATGTGACAAAACTAAGTAGGGGTGGAGGGTAAGGAGAAGGGTGCATAAGGGGACAAGCTTATCGCCATGTACTCATGCTAAAAATTGTCAAAAATCATTACTAGGGGGTCAAAAATTAACTAAAAAAATGTTACGTAATATGGTTCTTATGTAATAAAGTAAAATTTTTATGATAGAACCATTAAAAAACAAAAATAGGTACACAATATTTTGTTTTATAAATTATTTTTAAATTGGCCTGCACTTTCATTTTAAGCTTTTTATTTTTTTTTTTCGCGTACTTACTCTGACAGTAGGTCCTTAGCATATATATTTTTGAGTTCTTTTTAATATACCCTAAAATTTTCAAAATCCTACTATTTTTTTTAAGATTTTGAAAAAAACGTCATTATTTCCTGGACTTATATCTCAAAAATTTTAGGTGCTGAAATTATTCTAAGGTCAGATTCGGTTTCTACGCCCTCGAATTAGTAAGAAAAATTTACTTTCCGATCGGGGGGAAAAAAGTTGAGATTTGTTGCCTAGTGTTATCATCGTAACGAAAATAAACATTGGCTCTGCTGTAATTAGATGTCTAAATATACAAACATTATATGGCAAATTATAAGGCGCCCCGAAAATACTTAACAACTTCCGTTTATAGTAGATTTTATATCGCACTATGAATGCAAGACCACCATAACTCAACAAAAAAAAAACAGGTATGGTTTGTTTTGTACCTCTGTACTTGATGAATGATAATCAAAAAACTTTTACCTCCAGAAGTAATTTCAGACCAATGTTTATGAAGGTGTCATCTTTTTGTTTGTTTATTTACTAACAGAAACGCGATACAGCTTTGTGGTGTAAAATGTAGATGTCGCTAGTCGACTTTCAGGCTACCTAATAGCGATGTTGCGTAGTTTCCACCTTATCATGAATTCAAATCCTTATACTTAAATTAAAAATGTAAAAACCTTTATTGTGTATAATATAATTATGTTTAATAATATAGTATATTTAAATCTATTAAAATTAAACTACTAGTTCATATTAAACTCATACAGAACTAATGTTTCTTAAAATTTACAATAAAATATCTAAAGTATATGTTTCCAGTCGGCAATACGGTACCCCTGTCAGTCATTTTACGATATTAGACTGTGAGTTTACACATTCTTTTTCTCTCTTTACGCGTACTAAGTGTAAACAATAGTCACTCCCCATCAGCCCCTCACCATAGTTGGTTCACGCTTCAAACAAAGCATACGGTAGATTTCATCATGTTCCTTCTTGAGGTAAAAGTTCTTTGATGATAACATATACAAACTCTAATTAGCTATTCCAATTAGTTAATAAGTTATGTT
Organism: Brachypterus glaber; assembly: GCA_958510825.1. NCBI lineage: Eukaryota > Metazoa > Arthropoda > Insecta > Coleoptera > Kateretidae > Brachypterus > Brachypterus glaber. The sequence goes on along the minus strand of OY294047.1, from coordinate 11,673,596 downwards.
ATATTTCAGTAATAAATTGGAGTTTGTATGTTATAATTCAAAAGTACAGAGATACAAAACAAACCATACCACAGTTTTTTTTTGAGTTATGATGGTCTTGCATTCATAGTGCGATATGTATTTTATGTTTTTGTGGTTCCAAAAAATTCACAAACCCAATTCTAGGCTGTTTATTTGAGATATTCATAGATAAAAAAATTAAAATTATGACACTGAAGAATATGGAGCACGCTTTACCCAAATTTCATTTAAATTAGACCTTGATTAACGAGATATGAGGGAAATTTTAATTCATATCCCCGTTATTCCTGGATCGTTTTTATTAAAATTTGGAATAAATGTTTTTGGAGACAATATCTCTATACTTCAATATGGAACATTTTAAAAATGCGCGAATTTCAGCTACTATTCTACTATTCCACCTTTTGAACGATTATAATCATTCTTAGTTCTTTTTTATCAATTTATTTTTTATTGCGCAATTTATACGCAAGCGTATTGTCGTAAACTGTTGGAAAAAATGTCCATATATTGTATTTCTCAATTAAAATGTTAAATCTATATCGAATTGAAATTACACACTCTAAAAAACAAATTAAAATTTTTACGATGATACCATTCTATATGTAAATTTTGCAACCTATATTTCGGCAATACGATCAATATCTAGAGAAATAAAAAATATATATGCTACACCAAGAGAAATTTGAATTTTTAATTTTTTTTAGTTTGAGTAGGAATTTGGGATTAGTTATTATTTATCTGAACTTATGGTAGAAGTTAACTTTAACTTTTTCTTAGCAAAATGGAATAAACTGTAGTTAAATTTACTAACAATAATAAATCTCTTATAAAACTTACAATTTAGTGTAGGCTTTACACTGCAAAGTATCTTCTTTTGTCATGTAGTCATTGACAAATGTAGTTATCTAAAAAATTGTGATAAATCCCAGCCTCTATGACAAAGCATTTTGACCGTCATGATCTGCCGTCACAAACTTAGAAATCCTAACACCACTCCAAGAAGTTTCTATATATTTATTAAAATAGAAAAAAACAAAGAGGTTGGGACTTTTAACTTTGAGTTCTATAATTGAGAAAAGTATAATGTATAATGTATAATTCAAACCTATAAAAACTTCATCTGAAGATATATAAAAATGCAAAAGTTAAAGCTTTTATTGTCTTGAGTGGCTTAAAAGAAGGAAATTAAAGTTATAGACAAAATAATCAAATTAAACGTTAGGCAAAACTATCCTAGTTATAAAAGTCCTTACACAGCAACATAATGAAAATAAAGGCGCCATTTTACGGAGCAAGTTGTACGCAAGTTTGATGCTATGCAAGTTTTCTGCAAGATATAGCAAAAGGACAATTGCCAATTGATTTGTGTGGATTGATCGTTTACACGGTGCAAGTTTGTCGCCATATATTGCCAGACAATTTGGATTACAGCAAATAAAAAGTCCAATTTAAAACACTGAAACACAATCAAAAAACAATTAGAAACGAAAAAACAATTAAAAAACGACAAAGATTATCTAAAAATTTTAGTTCGTCCGCTTTGGTAATTTCTTTCCAGGATGGTACCATGAAAAATTACTATAAAAATAGCGTGAAAATCTCCGAAAAATAGAAAATGTTCTAAATATTTTGATTACTCGAAACTTGTATAAACCTAGCCTGTAGACATGAGCAGTGATTGAATCATTCTTGCAACAAACTTGCGTAGCACCAAACTTGCGTTAAACTTGCTTCGTGAAAAGGCGCCTTAATATTATAATTCTATCTAATATGGAATTGGGGGTTTTGTGCTTATGACAACAGTGATGGTGTGTTTAGCATTTACTAAGAACATCGTTAAATTAGGTTATGGTATATTCCTATAACAGGTTTCTAGGTGAGATACAAGCAGAGAATGCAAGTTCGTTTCCTTTTATGTGCACTGGACTGCAGACTGGCATAGTCTATTTTAAACTAGAGATGAGAACCTACTACTACTCTACGTTTAACTATTTGAACCAACTATTTATACATAAACGTGACATGCCAAGTGGAAATGGACAGTAAAAACGATATTGGGAGAAAACTAAAACACAAATTCTGACTTAAATAATGATTTTTTTTAATCAAAACGTTCATAAAGAATTTTTAGGCTAAAATTGTATGAAATAATATTTATTTTTTTATCTGTTAGTTCTTATAACAGAGATCCGATAATAATATATCGTTCATGAACATGCAATACCTCCTAACTGAAATTTTTGACCAATATATTGCAGTACCTTCTAACTACAATACAAGCTAGAATAGTTTAAATGTAAGACTAAAACATCTTTAGTGACAATAAGTAACCTTACACCACTTTATTTATATTGCTATAAATATTAAAAATAGAGTAAACAACAACTTTAAGAACTGTTTTTCATCGCTCCTGAAAAATTTGACTTTTCACAATTAGGAGCTATTGCAAGTTCATGGTCGATATGTATGATACCTTTAGTTTGTCACTTTTTCCATCCTAACGTCCCTTTCGGTCCCTTTCTTACTGGATTGTCACATTTATACAAATAATTCCTAAAAGCCTTTTCTCACGATACATCGCTATGCAGTTTTTTTTAAAGAAATGGAATTTTAAACGTATAAACGAGCTAGTAACGTAGTAAAACATAATCTAATTTAAAAATGTATGTAAAAGAAAAACTTTTCCTTTAAATTGGCTTAAACAATATAAATGGTTTCTTATTAACACGATAAAATTATAGTATCCTAGTCAATTAATGCATTTATAAATAGATCTGCACTGAGTTAAAAATTATTTCTTTTAAAATGATTTAATTATAAATTTTAATTTAAAATTATTTAGTAAATTTTTCTACTTAAAATATGCATATTGGATATTAAAGAAAGCTAGAACTTTTAGCTCGTTTATCTGTTTTTAACAAAAAAATACGTATGTAGATATATCTATATTCTATATTGGACTCTTTAAATTGACTTTGTAGATTACCTACAATAAAACGAAAGTTTGTGACAGTGCAATAAAAATGATAAAATTTTGCAACATTTTGACCGTGAATATTTATTTCTCCTTGTACCCTTTATTTTGATACTCATTATTATTAATGTAAAATTATAGGTATGCAAAAGTGTATAACTAACTCTTTTTCTCATACGAATGTTTAACAAAAAAAAAACTGGTTCTGTAACTTAGGGTGAAAGCACATTTACCATATTATTTGTTAATTATTTTTTATCCCTGACCTTTCAGACAGTCTGAAAAAAATGGGGTTTGAGAGTCACATCAAGTTCCCAACCGAGAGTTGTAAAAAAGCAGTAAAAGGGTAATAATAATTATACTTTTACAGACACTCAGATGCGACATGATTGTTTTTTAGCTTAACAAAAAATATGAATATTAATTTTTGTATTTTAAAACGTTTTATCTAGAAAGGAGAAATCTCTGCCAGCGATGAGGTGTATCAAAAAAAAAGCTAAGATTGGCGTTTTTTCATTTATGGGCAGTCCCTTTCTTGTAAAAAGGTTATCAAAAAATATAGTTGAAACGATAATGTTCTTTCGAATAATTATTTTTTTTTTAAATAATCATTATCATTTAAAATTAAGGTGTGGGTACGTATATTTAAAGTGGCTTCTGTGATCTTTTCTGAAAGTTTTAGGTATACATTAAGGGCCACTTCCGTTACAGATCATCTGTTCACTTATACGGTGGGAACATAAAATTATTAACGGATATACCTACTACCTACATGTTAAATAACACAGGGAGACAAAATTAAACTATTTTGTCCGAATAATGTGGTAGGTGCATTATTTTTCGTACTAATTTGAGAAGAAAATAGTATATTTTTAATACCGAGAACATATTAAATTTTACTAGCTCCTTTCTGTAAGTTCGTACTATAGTTAATATTACTATCGCCTATTATGTAGTGGACTTTCAGTGGACCAGTTATACCAACATACATCATTAATAATACCTTGTGTTTCATTCATTATCCAACTAAACAAATTTTGTAGCCCTGATCTTTTTTCCACTTTGTTGTCATGTTTATTTTGTATAGATAAGAAGATATAATATTATGCATTAAATAATTAAAATTTTCCAGCAGAGTAACATAATTCATGGAAGATACCCTAAAAATTGTTTATTCCTTGTATTTTACCAAGACATTTCATTAAAATTGGCCGCTTACGCATGCGCATTACATCAAATTTGCAAATTATGAATGGAAACATCAAGAAATTATTATGAATGAACTTTTTATCGGTAAGTAACATTTCTTGTAAATACGAAACAACGGCAACAGTGTGAGATCTTTAATATACTACATAATAGACTATAGTAATAATGTTAACTATAGCTACCAGAAAATAATATTTTTTTAAAGAAAACTAAAGTACGTAATATTTTGACACGATAAAATACAACATTATTAAGCATTTAAGAAAAAACTTTATGTTGAAATATGAAATATAAAACTGGTAATTTTCAGAATCAGCATTTCAGGCTTGACTAAGAAAACGTACTTAACCATGGATAAAATTATTGTAGACTTGTGTAACCTTTCCCTTCAAACCGAAGAACCTTCTGTTGAACAGAGCAACCTGGCCACAAAAACACATGTCGATTTTCTCGAAAGAAGGATATCATTTTAAATGGGAGTTTTGGGTTAAATTAGAACAATATGTTTTTGTTCAAAAAACTGCAAAATAATGGATAGAAACTATGGAAAACAGTTAACCAAGTTAAAAAACAATCAAATTTGTTATTAAAAAATCGTTAACAATTTTTGTGTTATCGTAAACGTGACAAACGTCCAAACGTGACAACAATGCAAAGTGCCTCTATCTTATCTTAAAAAAAGTTACGTTTTTTTTTTGTTTATCTGAATATAAACACAATAAAAATACTGTACAATATTAATTAAATGTATTTATTTAACACTACAGCATAAAAGTCTCTTAAAACATTTTTATGGAAATAAAGGTATCTTACTGAAAAACTAGTCCAATACACATTGGGTATTTTACACCATGTTAAATCCGTAAAAATTAACAACAAAATATTTTAATTTTACAGTCAAGCGGAGTTTACACATCACAACAAACAGCCCTTGGCCCCACAGTAGAAGTTATTTTTCTTCTGAGATGACATGACAGTTGATACAAACGATAGTTAGGTGCCATGTTGCCAAATCGTGCATTGAAAAATGTCAAAATTCGTAAATAAAATAATTAAAGTATGTTCCGGGATGTAAAAAGGGCTGAAATTTTAGTCCAAAATAGGATACCGTCCTTTACCAGAAAAAAAAACCTAACTGCATTTATTATTTCGGCTAAAAAGGTGCAGAAGAATTATATTTATAAAAATTATTTGATGTATATATGCTTAACCTTAATTATTTAGTAAGTACATATTCGAGTAGTTATACTTTGACGCACGGATCTGTGGCTATGGGAAATATGTTTGGAATGTGTGTGCAAGTGGGAGGCCCCTTGCAGGGACGCACGCCTCAGAACGCTTTTGACGGAAAGAAGAGAGCGCGAATGATTCCTCCCCCTTTCGTCGGAGACTTTCTTTCATGCTGAGAACTATACATATTAGTAAAAAAATTGTGCGTAAGTTTTAAAAAGGTACGTACATGCGTTCAACTGCTCATTTAGTTTAATAATAAACTTTAGACAGCTGCAATATATTAAAATACAATAAAATTATTAAAGACATCGTGTTTGATTTACAACGTACCTTGCCTAACTTAAAAAAAAAAACGTTCTAAAAAAAGAGATAATTTATAATTGTTTACTTTTATAGAAATATTACTTTAACCTTATTATAGCATACTAACACATTATTATACTCTTTAAAGCTGTAGCCTCATAAATAACACTAGATCAAAAAAAAAAAATTGTCCTTGCCAGGTTTCTGGTTGCAGCAACCAGAAAAATAGTAGTTTATTACTTAACTATTGACTTGGTTTTCCCAACCAGATCCTTTTTTCAGTGTAGCACTAATTATTTAAATTTTTAAAAAGTGTATAATAAACTAGGTAAATAAATATTCCATGAGATTGATGTATACTTGTGCGCCATCTATTGACAGTAGACAACTACTTATACTTCCAATCCGGAGACTTTGAATGGTAGCAAGTTGAAGACTTGTATGTCTCAGGGCATATCCACAGTCTCGAATAAGAACGTAATACATAAGAATGCGATGCCGTGATTGGCTTGATGTGCCGCCATGTATCTTGTAAGTCAATGACGGCATCGCATTCTTATGTTTTATGTTCTTATGCAAGCTTCTGAATAGGCCTTCAAGCCCGAAACTGCAGTCTACCAATATCATTCTGTACGATAATTAGAAAATAGATTGATAAAATATTTAAATATTTTTTATTATAATTTTAAATTAAAGTTCTGTCCTTACAATCTAGGTTTTGTTTAACTCTAACAATGTTAGACTAACATTAGTGTTAATATTTTTCGTAATAAAAACATAAACACTCCACTTGGCTAGAAAACACTCATGTAATCTCTGACGTTTACTATTTAGGTAGTAAATATTTTATAGTGATTAAAATGTTAAAAATATTATAATTACGTTTTGTGGTCAAAAAGTTATAATAAATATAACAATATTAAATATAATAATACCTCAGTTCTAAACTGTTGTATCCTGAATCTAGATCAGATCAAAGAGCGATCTGACTGCATTCTTGAAATGACCTAGTTTGGGGTAACAACAGATTAGAATGTAGGTATCGATGTATAGGCTTATAAAAAATAAATACTTTTCAAGGTTCTGAGAAAATTAAACATAGCTTTGAATCATTTAAATTAAATATAGGATTTTTATAAAAACCTCAATATTGATATAACAAGCCATGAAGATATGTAATGCCACGCATATCATTATATACTATATACATAACCTTTTTTTTTGGGAGGATTACTTTCAAAAACAATTATCTTCCCCTCGTAAAACTTGATTCTTCCTGAAATTTTCAAGTCTATCGGTTTATTGGTTCATGAGTTATCGTGTTGACAAAACTTGTGACATTGTATGGACGGACAGATGGATATTAAAAAAAAAGTTGCATATTTTTTCACTAAAAAAATTTATATCCAAGAATTTTTTGTCTAGACGATTTTTAATTTTTTTGGACCGTATAATACTATTCTAGCGCATGCCCTGTGAATAGTATAATAACAGAAAATCATTGCGGAGTAAACAAAAAACGATGATAGTTTTTATTGTTTTGTACAAAGAAACAGAAACGTTTTTTTATTTGTGTCAATGTTTATTTGACAAATTTAATATTTTTGCTGTTGTTAAACGAAAAAATTATTTTTGGAATTAGGAAGCACAAAATATAAAATATGTACAATGACCCTAATGACAAACTTACTACTTGCCAAGATTTAGAGTAGTTCATTTTAAAAATAAATTGTATTTAAAAATAAATAGCTTACTCAAAATTATATTAAACAAAAACTACCTTGTTAAATAGTAATGCCTCTCAAATTTTCAATTTATAGACTGATAATATGTTATTATTAAACTATAATTATTAGTTATTAATAACATAATTATTATTATCAATTAATTTACATAATAGATACTAAGTGGATAGTGTAGAATAATAATGCCGGTAGACAATTAAAATAGGTTATACCAAGGCAATATTAAAGTGCAGGAAATTTTTAATGAACAATAACATTTTAAATTTTTCCTATAAGGACGGCTAGTAATGTTTGTTTTGATTATTATATTGCTGTTCATATTAACAAAAATATATACGGTATGTATAAGAAAATTAGGGTGAATAGAACACTATAACACGTCGCGGTGGCAGCACTATCATATCCGCATATGAAAAGCTCATTTTGACAATTATAAGCATTTTATATTATGATACAGCCTTTAAAATATACAATATAAACTGTGAGTAATTAAATATAAAAAAAAAACGCAGTTTTTTTTTAAATTGCCCATTTTTTTTAAATTGAAAATGTTTCTTCAAACTGAAAATGTTTACTTGGATGAAGCGTTGTTTACCTCAAACTGATAATTTTATTCCAGTTACTGTAGAAAAAGCAAAATATTAAAAATATTAAAAATCAAATAAATTATTTCAAATGTCAAACGCAAATCCAAATTAGAGTGCCCCGTCAAAAATTATTTAGCTTCTAATCTAAGTAATATGAGCGTTATTAAATACAATCATTTGTTTTCTCTTAGTTCCACCCAGTAACATGTAGGCAATGCCAACACTAAAAATAAAATTATCTATTGTAAATTTATAGCCGATTTGTAGTTATGTGTGTAGTATATAAGTATTTTGTTTTGTTCTAAGGTGTAAAACACGTTATTTAACGGCGCGCTAGTATTGCACTTGTATGTCACGTAAAAAATGTGGTTATGTAATTTGCAACTGTCCCCTGTGTAATAATTAATAAGGGAAAGTTGATTTGGTACGGCCAAAAGTGGGTGTATTGCTATTGTTAAAACAAACTGACAACGATATTTAAACAAGGAGAAAACTGTTATTGCTTTACCAATCAAAAGTATACTTACAATTAACTACTATTGAAGGTAAATACCATATAGGTTGCCAAACTTTGAATGTAATTTTCTGGTTTGTAATAAAACTCGGATTTCTCCCCTCTTTGGGGGCTTTATCAACAAAGCTAAAAGATAACAACTATTGTTAATAATAATAATAATAATAATAGTTGTTATCTTTTAGCTTTGATAAAGCCCCCAAAGAGGGGAGAAACGTTAGCGATAAAATAAAGTGACGCATTAAAACCAGCCAAAAAATCCGAGTTTTATTACAAACTGAAAATTAAATTAACTACTATAGTAATGTGGTAGATTTAGTCTTTTGTTAATGTTATTTTTATAAAAAACTAAATGAGATCATTAGTAGATATAATTTGGCGTATGGGCCCCAGTATAGAACCTTGTAGAACACCTTTTTTATACCCCTGCTACTGAAACTTTACAGTTTGTGTGCAGCCATATAAGTAAAAAATAAATAATTGCAAATGAAACTTCTACCCCATACATTTCAAATTTCGTAATTCGTAATTAAGTCATAGGAATCCCAATCAAAGGCTTAAGATAAATCACAAAGTGATGTGCTACTTGCACTTGCACCAAAATGATCAAGTTTGTGTCAGTTTCACTAACCAGTTATAAAATTATCCATCTATCCTACTTAAAGGATTATATTTTTTTTTGAAGTATCGTTTATTTATTGAAAAAACTTTATGGTTACGAAGATTGTAAGATAATATATTTAAGATTGAAAATCCGCCGACGAAACAAGATTAATTAACAATTAATATGATTCATATTTTCGTTAAACTGTTTCTTATTAATTTTGTTATCTGTGAGCCAGACACGTTTTTAGCGCAGCTTATTTTTCACAACCAAAATGACACAAGCCATAAAGATTTTTGGCAATTTACACATTTAAGTTTTAAAGTTTGTATATCTTTCCTTGACAAGAAAAACACAAAGTAGAACCTTTCTATGAAGGAGCCATTTTCATTTTGGTTCATTGAAAAAAGAAATATTACCTTAGAATTTGTAAAAATAGAATCGGAAACTTCTACTTTTTAAAGCTCCATTGAAATCTGATGCTTTGTTTGAAAGAAAAGGATGTTTTCTCTATTTTAAAACAAACAATATCCTTAGCAATTCCTTTTGGAATAAACTAATCCAGGAGCTGACGTGCGATCCACTAATTTAATTATTTACAATGTCACACTAGCAGGCAGGGATGTATGACAAGTTGCGGTTAATTCCTAAGGGAGTAATGCATAGATCTATCTAACTTAACATAGTTAGATGCTAGAACAGTTTCCCTGAAGTGGGCAATAAGTTGACAGTTATCTTATCTAATGTTCTCTGGGCTACTTAAGCGTAAACGACTGACTTGTAAGATATATAAGCTGTCATATCAATCAAGGCGTCTGATAAATGGAAGACCTGATCAAATACAAAGGATATTTTGCAGTTAAGACAAGGAATCTGGTTTGAGACTAAATTGTAGCATAGCTATAGTATAGTTGCAAAGTTTGCAACGCAAACCCTTGTTTTCTTATTATTAACCCTTTATTAATAAAAGTTTGTGAAATTTATTTTACTTTGCTTTGCCCTCCCTCTCTCGAATGATTAAGCTGGGGTAGAGATTATTCATACATTCAACAAAGCAGTCACGAATTATCGTTTATAAACCAACTGAGATATCTTACGTACGTAAAAAAACCTTCTCGGAGTAGCAGAGTTATTCATCTGGTCATGTTATTAAGATAGATAGGTCAAATATATTGCAATGCAATGTAGGCTCTTTGGCATTGCAAAAAAAATATTAAAATTATTTTGCTGGATTCTGATTCAGCATCGTAAATTCAAGAAAACGAGTTCTCAGGTTCCAGTTGGAATTGAAAGTTTTACTTTATATTTTTTACCTTTTTCAAGTTTTATTCAAAAACATGATTTTCAAAAAATATTCTGCCCTGGTTAACTTTCGAACACTTTGTTATTAATCCAAAGAATGTTTATTTAACGCTTTTGCAACATATGTATACGTGATAAAAGTCTCGAAATGCATTAGATAATAATTGAAATGTATAAATGGAACTTTCATTTAGATATAATTTCTGATTTAAGACTAAAAATCCCTTGAATTATTGTTTTATTGGGTCTTGCATCATTGGTTAAGGTTAGGCGCCCGTGTGCCAGAACGACAAATGTGCATGGCCTCACAAAATGCGCACTGATAGGAAGAAAGAAAAGTTTACTGCCCCCTCAAAAAACACGCAACAAAAAATAGAGGAGTTAAAATTTCCAAAAAGTTTTTACTGATATAACATTTTAAAAAAAATTTCTTGCCGGAATTTTAAAAAACATAGTGAAATCCCAGCATCAATACAGGTAAACTTCTGGGTCTTTCGTTCGCAAAAAATAACTTCGCGAACGAAACATCGCAAACCAAAACTTCGCAATACCAAAACTTCGCCTGGCCATTACTTCGCATACCAAACCGACGCATACGCATAACATCGTGTATAGTAAACATTTTCTTGCAACCAAGTCACGTTACTATCGTGCGCTCTCTCCCACTCTATGATTATGAACGGCAAATTGGGAAGGATATATGAAGAGTGCAACTAACATAAGGGCCTAACCCACAAAATTAATATTTTAAAGGAGAAGCAAAAATGTGATTAACTTTTTTTCGAACATACCATTATTTATCATGTTTTCAGACTGTGAAATCAATTTTCTTCACCTATAGCAATAATAATTTTTTATCTCCTAGTAGGAGTAAATTTTATAAACAATTGATTTCTGTCACTTTATATGTTTTAGTTTTTTTGCGTAATTTTTACTAACTAAACCCAAGAAAATAGCTTTAAATAACTTTTTATTTATTAAATATCATATCATATAATTAATTATAATTATTAACAATTAATACAATCAATAATTAGCTAAATATTATGAAAAAAATTAAAAAAAAAACTAAATTTTTAAACGTCAGTTCATATCATTTATTTGAGCAAATGTCGTTGATCAAGGCTACTTGATTTTTATAAAAATTTCAAGAAATATAATTTCTGTTAATAATTTATTTTATTATTTGAAAAAAATAGTTAAATAGTGCTAGTAGTGAAAAAAACTAACATATAAACAACGGTAGAGAAGACTATTATAGCCTCGCACTCTTAAATCTCTCGCTGCTACGCAGCTGACTAGGGCAGTATAGTGCTAACCACAATGTGGCCTTGTGAAAAAATTTTAAAGAAAATTGTATTGTGTTATATACGGTTTTAGATATGGTCTTAAATATATTTAATTATACGAAAATAAAAAAAATCTATAAATTTACCTAGCGTGTTTTAGTCATGAACATGCAAAGAATTATCCAAGTTAATACCTACTAATTACTCTTGCTAATTAAACGCGAATATTCCGGGAAAAAAAACTGGCCAATAATTAAAAAACATATGACACAATTCATTAAAAATTATTATACTTAAAAATATAAATCTTGTGTTTTCCAACTACACAATGCATCTTAAAATTTTTATGAGTAAACAAGGTACAAAACATGTCATTTTTATCTTGGTAATTCAGAATTACTAATTTTCATATGCGTTAAATTTATAATGATTTTATTAAGACAATTTATCATAAATTAATTTAAATTTAAAATTAAATTTGATTAAATAAAATTTTATTTTTTTTGCCAGCACAAAAAACTGTCAGTTGCCTCAATTAAAAAAATAGTAAAATAATATCTATTGTACGGCTATTTTTCTGGTAAGTGCAACCAGAATTCTCTATATTTGTTACTTTAACTAAATATTTGGTTGTCAGAACCGAACGAGAAAAACTAGTTCTAACATATTTTACTGTTGTATGCTATATAACAATAGATTTTTACCAAAATTAGAATTATTATTATTTAATTTTGTCGATACGAGTTTTGTAATGCAATTTTCATGCAAACACCCACTATGACAATTTAAAACGGTTTCAGTTTGAAATAAAAATTCAAAAACTATATATTTGTTTCACAATTTTATTAATGAAAAAATCATGTACGACTATTTAGCAATTTAATGGACCCCACCTTCGAAAAATTATAACCATGAAACAAAATACCTTTTAAAAACATACATAAAGGCGGTGATTCAAAATTTAAAGGGGACTGACTTGCCCTTCTTTAAACGTCACATTTCACATCAAATAGAATTTTTGTATTAAAATTTTGTAAAAGTATTAAATTAGGCTAATAATGAATAGTGCAAAAATTACGTAATGCATTTTTAAGGATTTTGCAACGTAGGCTGTTTTGACAACCCCCTCCCTCCCTAAAAATTTTAATTTGTGCACGATGCCTAAGTTATTATTATTATCGGCTTAATACTAATTACCCCATAATCATTATTTTCAGGTTTTTCCGGTATAATTTTACTAAGAAATAGGTTAAATCGGTTAAATACAGTAACTTACATTAGGGAGCGTTCAAGTATTACGTAACGCAAATTTGATCAAAATATGAACAATGCCTTGACATTACCATGTTTTTAACCTTTTAATATTTTTAGAGTTTTCTGTCTATAGTTATTGTAGTACGATGCTTTATCCAACAACTCTTTATTTTGCTTAAACTAATTAATTTTTGATAGATTTTACAATTATATAAACATAGTAAATAAGGTTTATACGGAGGTACCAGATTAAATATATTTAATCTAGTATACTGTTAAAATGTTACTAACTGGCACCTGTGAGCTGAGGCAAGGGGTAGAGGAAAGGTGAAATATTGTCTGTGTTGTATAGGCGACCTTGCATTCCAAGCATTCTGCCCAGGTACCAGTTAGTAAATTTTTAACAGTATATTATATTTGATTTTGTTTAAACTAAGGTTATATTTATGATTTTGTATGTGTCACACTAATTAGTAGCAATAAAACTTTTATAATAGTGCTCTATTTTTTTAATAAGGATGTATTTAATACAAAGTGTACTAGAACAAAAAAAGGTTGTTAACCCTTCATGTCGAGTTTACAATCTGTTAATTTATAAATTATTTTTAGAGATGGTAGATCAAAAAACCGAAACAGAAAAAGGCGAACTGATGTCAATAGTTAAATACGGAGCAACTTTTTTTTTCTGGTTGCTGCAACCAGAAACCTGGTAAGGGCAAGGATTTTAAAAATCTGGTTATAACAGAAAATTGTTTTTTCGTTGCCCTTACCAGATTTCTGGTTGCAGCAACCAGAAAAATAGTTGTTTCGTATTGTTGCCCCAACCAGATATTTTATTAATGTCAATTCTTGTAAACAGAGTTTATTTTGGCCCAACATTGCTAGTGTCGCATATCTTTCCGTGAGTGGAAGTGAGATAAAACATAAATATTATTATATATTATTTTTGTTAGTTGAATAGAGATACGACTTTTTTACTTTGGGCTCACAATGTGAGCCTCACATTTCTCTTTTACTGCTAGCCTGTCCCCCCTCCTTCAGCTGTTTCCAAAGTGAATAACTGACAGTTTAACCAAAACATTAACAACGGATGAAAAAGTGGCGTTAAATCATGTATAATTCCACCTGAAATTTAATCTATGGCCTTTTTTAATCTTAAAATTAGTACTTACGCTAGCACCTTGAGTTAAGGGGATGTGTTGCAATATTCTTACCTGTAAATAAAAAAAATGTTAAATTAATATAAATGATAAACACAATTAAACTAAGGAAGTTTGCTTGCCTTGGTTTTATTTTAAATGATCTTTATGATAAGACCTAGTTAATCGTGTTCAGAAATTGTTCAGAAAGTCAAAGAAGCATGCCATTTTGAGATAATATCGCAATAAGAATCAAAAATTTTAATAAATGACTGACCTTGGTAAGATATAATCTTTCTACAAATTTGTAAAATAAATATTTTACTTGGAAAATAAATAATATTTCAGAGTCAAAGTTAAAGAAAATTATGAAGCTGAAGTTTGCAACGTTTTTTTGCATCCAAAATTCAAATACTATATTAAAGTACTAGTTTCATAACATACGTTTTTAGCGCTTAGAAAACTTGACGCTTGCGGCCAAAATGATCAAAATTTTCGTTACGTAATACTTGAAAGTTCCCTTATTTAAAAATAAAAAAAAATTTAAGGGATGATTTTACATAAAAAAATTGGTAAAAAAGTTTCCTTAGAGTTTTGTTACTTGTTTCTGAATTACCCAGAATCACTCTTATTTTAGTTTTTTTTTATTATAGAATTTGGATTTATAATTAAGGCTTCGAAGTGCAGGCAAATTTCAAGACCTTGAATACTAGATACCACAGTTTTTTTATGTCGCCAATTTTTTTTATGTCACCAAAATTAAAAAACTACAGCAGAAAATCCGCTTTAGTTAAAAATTTATTACCGCTCAACATAAAAGACAAAGATAAGGCAAAATTGAACAAAAAAAAATCATGAATGAACTATGAATAAAAAATAAACAAACGAATTAATAAATGAATATACGTAAATCATATTTATAACGTATAAGAATATTCAATGCTTATCTATTTTTACGTACCGTAGGTTGTTTTACCTTGAATAATTTTATAAAATATGTATAAAAAATAAAAGTAAAGACTGAAATTAATCGAAAGTTGAATCAAGCCGTGAAGATATATATTTATATTGCTTCGCATTCTATGGTATACTCTTCGCAAATGCAAGTAATTTTTTTTTGATGATTTGATAATATTCTCATAACAAATAATTTTCATAAAAAATTGCTTAAATCGTTTTATTTTTTCCTGAAACTTCGGGAAACATCAAAATATGCAAAGAAAAAAATGACATCTCTGTCTGTCTTAATCCACGATAACTTAAGAACGCTTTGAAATAAAAACTGGCCGTTCCGAAGCTCAGTTTTGAAAAACACCCTTTTTTGAGAAAGTTTGAATCAATCAATTAAGCTTAATAAAATGCAACAGTTTTAAAATTTATAACTCTCTTACACAAAAAATACAGTTTTTTTGAAGTTTTCCAAAAGTTAGCTAAGTTGGACTTATCACCTTCTGATCCTACATGCCTTGTATACACATAACAAAAACATTGAGATCATAGTATTTTAATATTGTATATTAATATTTTATTATAAAAAATAAATAAATGCGTCTATTGCCAGTACTAAACAAAAAGGTAAGTACCTACCTCTTGATTGACATTTTAAATTTATTATATTCTCGACAAAGCAAAGAAAAAAAAATGACATCTCTGTCTGTCTGTTTTTATCCAAGGTAACTTAAGGTTTTGAAATAAAAACTAGCCGCTCCAAAGCTTTTTTTTTGAAAAACATCCTTTTTGAGAAAGTTTTAATCAATAGGGACTAACTCCAAAAGTTGGGATCAAAAAGTGGTAATTCGTGAGGTGATATCATCCTGATATAGTCGATGTATATTATAGAATGAAACTAGTAGATATTGTCAAACACCGACAGATATATTTGTCGGTGTTTGACAATATCTACTAGTTTCATTCAAAAAGTGGCAATTCCAAACTGTTTTTTTTTTTTAATTTTTTGGAAAATATATAATATTTTCTGGAAATTTTCGTACAAATGATAACTACCATTAAGCTTAAAAATGCAACAGTTTTAAAATTTATAAGTCTTACACAACTGATTGACATTTTTAATTATTTGTTATATTCTCGGCTCTTTAAGTGATAAGGCAGCTATAATGTTTGAAGTTCAGTGAATTTGTTCCGAGCCTGAAGAGTGGTAAGAGTGGTAAGAGTGGTAAGTGGTATTTAATTTAATTCTAATATCAGATTTAACTCCGGTATTGTATTGGATATAAGTACCAAGGATATAGGTCATTGGCACTTTTAATTTGATTTTGGAGTCCGTAAACTCCTCTGCTGTAGAGCAGCGAGGAGTTTAATAAAACGCAGAAGTCTGTCGACAAAGAAGCGACTTAGCAGGCAACCAAGTGTATTAAGTCACCGTCTATCCGAGTAATAGTGAATAAACTCGCGGCCTTGAAATCTTTACTGAGGTCAAGGATTTTGTTACGCTAGGTGCATTTGTTTCATACGATTTGATACAATTACTGGACTATAATATATAATAATATAATTAAATTGTTTTGCGGACTTTTGTTTAATGGATGGCTATTTTTATTTAAATTGGCTATACATTGCTGTTTAAATCCCATTCAGCGTGAATAAAAACATTAGCATTCTACAGGCGTCCCGGTAAAAAACAAATGAGTGTTGCTGTTTTGAAAATATGTATAAATAATATAAAAATATTATTGCAAATATACGACAGGTTTCAGGTTGATATCCTTAAGGTTCCATAAATATGTCAGTATTGTCGACTTAACAAAAGACTTTGATTGTGTTCGACTACTTTTAAAAATGGCAAGCGCAGTACGTGTAACGATTAAATTTGGTCCTTTAGTTTTAAACTACTTAAAATTGGTTTTTATTGCTACTTTCCTGCAGGGTTGATTAGTTTTGATGAATATTTTAAACAAACTTTGGCACTCAAGGTCATAAAAGATTCGTGGTTTTGAGGATTACTTATTTGAAAAGTGTTTTTAAACTAAAATTTTTCTAAACTAAATTAAATTGTTTGATATTTACAAATTTAAAAAATCTATATAAAATATTTTACTATTCCTTAAAACGACTTTTGTTTGATTAACGCAGTCGTCCCTCCGAAGTGACTGATCGATTTCGTGCTTTTTAGCACTCTTCAGAGCCACATATCGGTAGTAAGGACAACTACGAAAATCAAATCCTTTCCATATATCTCTATATAGAGTTTAAAAATCGTTGTAAGGAATAGTAAAACCAGCTAGCGACATCTACTGCAGAGACTGGATAAACCTATCGACAGTCCAAAAATAACTGCTTCCTTTTTTGGACTGTCGATAGGTTTATCCAGTCTCTGCTTTTAGCAGTAGATGTCGCTAGCTGTTTTTACTATTCCTTACAACGATTTTTAAACTCTATATAGAGATATATGGAAAGGATTTGATTTTCGTAGTTGTCCTTACTACCGATATGTGGCTCTAAAGAGTGCTAAAAAGCACGAAATCGATCAGTCACTTCGGAGGGACGACTGCGTTAATCAAACAAAGGTCGTTTTAAGGAATAGTAAAATATTTTATAAAATTTTTCTGTTCCAACATAAAATACTAAAAAATCGAATGTGTCTCCATCTGGTGGAAGTTTGGTTCTGTTAATCTCTTTGTAAATCGACGCGGGCGATAAAAAAACACGCATTAATTGTTTCTTTTGTAATTGCCATAAGGTAACCTGATTAAGTTTCATTATTTTTCATGTCATTGGAGTTTGTGAACTTGTTTGGTAAAAATTGGAAGTAATAAAACTTGAGAACCGACCCACACATTACGAAGAACCAAAGGCGTACAGGAATTTCAAAAAATCAATTTATTTAAGTGCACATGTAAAATTTTTCTGAAAAAATAATAGAAAGGCAATTAGGTTCAGTGAAACAATATAAATAAAAAATAATAAAAGTACCTATAATAAGAAATAAAAAATTACCAAAAGAAAACTTTTTATATAGCAAATTCTGGGCAAAAGTTTCTCTTATAATTTTTAAATATTTAATTTATTTGTAAAAAATGCCTTTTTTTTGGTCACCAACGTTAAAAGTATCAGAACCAAATCAGTGATAACGTTCGGTACAAAAACGTCAGAATCAAATAATTTAAAATCTGAAATCCAGCTTTTGTTTTTGACCCCGTGTACAACCAAAATGTAAAAAAAGATAATTTTCTTGTATCATATTAAAAACTGCTTCAATGCTAGCTGTCCAATAATAGTGTACCAAAAAGTAAAAAGAAAACGACGAACAAAAAAAATCAGTCAAACCAAAATAACCTCAATCAATTCAAATTGAGCAAAAAATCTCATCATGTGGCAATTTCCTATAAATCATTAAAATTTAAGATTACAATATCGGAAAGCTATTATTAAAATAAATTAAACCTTATGATAGTCTCTGCGAAACGTCAATGCCTCCTCGATCTAAAGCAGAAACCCGATCCGCTTTTGAGACCCTTTTACAAAAAAAAAAAGAAAAAAATCGACATCCGACGAATGCAAAATGAAAAAAATTCTAGCAAATTTTTGACGTTTGAAAATAGTTCCGACTCACGAAATGCGAACGGCCTCTTTTAAAAGGTCGTTAACATATTTAAATGCATCGCATTCCATAGAATACTCTTTACAGCCAAATGAGGACATCTTTTTTTGAATTGGATAGAGCACTTACTAATAGTAATAGTAAGTTACTATTAATCTGTGAGTTTTGTTTTGGGTTACGACATTTTTAGATAACCTTAAGACCCAAAATAAAAAACCAAACCAAATGTCCTTAAATGAAGAGCACAAGTTTTTGAATAAGGATCCGCGCTCTTTATTCAAGGACAATGGCTTTGGTTCAAAGAAATTCTAGCCTTAAAACAAGAGAATATGGCTTTGGACGTATCAATAAACACGTGTCCTTGGTTCAAAAAATTCTTTTTTTCTGTTTCTAATTAAAAATTGTTAAATGTAATCTGACTTGGACTAAATAAGAATTACTGGAGTTAAAATGTTAAGTTACTGTATGCAAATCTGCAATACTTTTTAAGCTTTAAGACCCCGAAGAGTACAAAAAGAGTGAGATATTTGTTTTTTTTTTGTGGTTCAGTAGACGCCGAAGGCAAAAACCGTCTAGCCCTATTGTTTTCGAATCTTGATAGCGGCCTTTGGTAAATTGATGGGTCTAAATGCTTATTAATTTAGAAGTCGGGGCAGTTTATTTTTTTATTTCGATTTATTTATAAACCGCCATTTTTTTATTTATTTTGGTGCTAATTATCGAGTATCTTCCAAGCGTTAGTTCCTTTGTTTAATATCTAGAAGCAGTGTTACCAAATTATATGGTTCAAACAACCCAAGTGTGCCGTCTGCTTGACTTGTTATTAAGATCTGGTCATTACTTTTTTGAAAAAAAAAAAACCTTTATGAAAGTAAAATTTACGAAGAAAATATACATGGTGGCCCAGACTTACTTACTCAAAGATGAATTTAGATAATGAAAAAACATGTTTATATAATTTTTAAATCTCTTTAAAAATTTATAAAAAAACTACCCCCAAAGTAACCACCCCCAACCTTAAAAATTTAAATTATTTAATAGCACCCTGCTTTCGCTATCTTTTCTTTGCATTGCTTAGCTCTTTTCCATCCATTCTAAATTGCCAAAACACACACTGGACGTTAAATAACAGAAATGGCTATCTCGCTGTTAGCACATAACATATGTCAGCCCCAATGACAAGAGCCACTGCCAACTTTAAAAAAATAATATTACCAGTGTTAGTAGTAGCAGTGGAACTTACAGCGCCATATATGTTATTGGCTATGGCACAGAGCACACTCAACAAGTATTTACTCAAATTCCTAATTTTTGGCACTTAGCACATTATTTATTTCAAGTCTACAAATGAGGGTTACTAACTACAGCGTGTTGAAGAAAGACCTAGTTAGGAGAAGAGATCAAATGGTTGGTCACATACTTATAAGCTTACTATAGATAGTTCGGAGTTGAGAGTCAAAAAAAAAAAATAGATAAGCCTAGAATGGAAATATTAAAAAATTCAGAATTTTCAAGAAATTAAAGATTTGGCTAGGTGGATAGCTGCCTAAAATCAGGACTATAAAATTAATGATATAAAGAAGTTAAGTCCTTATATTTTTAATGTACAAAGTGCATTTCACACAGTGCTATGGTATTAAAGTACACAAGTAGAATTAAATAATTATTCCAATGTGAACCGTGTCTACGTCACGCTAGCCGGGTCTTTGCATTCTCGCCGCCGCATCCCGGTGCACAATGCAGTTGGTGTCTCGCCTAACCGCGAGACGAAACCGTGTGTCTTCCACGACGTTCTGCACTTTCAAACGAAACGCGGCCGTCAGGGGAGAAACACGGTATAAGTCATTGTTTGGAAAACACGTTTTCCTACGACAGGTTGTTGTCACGACAATTAATGAAAACACCAAATTTCACCCGATTAGAGAGTAAGAATTCATATTTATCCGGCGTTCAAAATAATATCATGTGAAGATATCGTGATTTTTTTAAAATATTTACCATTTTATAAGAAGTTTTCAGTTACATTTTTATGCATCTGGATATAATTTGTTTTCCACTTTCCACTTTTTTATTAGTTACCATAATTCTGAACTATGATTTTAAAAGTTTTAATTTTGATGAGATAACAACAATTTAAACAAACAAAACCTAACTTATGTTAACCGTCAAAGTCAAATCTAAGAAAACAAACAAAATCTACAGGGTAACCTTTATTTATCAAGGTTAACACATCTAAGTTTTTAGCAAAACTGTGGCAAGAACATTAATTTTTGTAATAGTTTTCTAGTTTTAATCAATCCAATAATTTTAAATAATTATAATTTTATTTATCTTGATTTACACAAGATTATATTTATTTTTAAATAACTTTATTTTCAAAATTAAATATTAAAGAATTTTTTAACTCTGAAAAAACCATTACGCCTGACTGACAGACCTGAAAATTTGATGACTACAAGTTTTTCAACTACCGTCCTTGTAGGGCATCCCTGAGGTCATCTTGATGGACTTGTCCATAATTTTCCTAACTGAACAGTAGATTTTCTAACTCGAGTGTGGTTGGGGGGAGTAAGGGAGTAACTTTGTGTTAGTTGGTTTATAGAGTGTTTATACTTCTACCAGCCAAACAAGAAAGGAATATGTAAGATGGCCATGAACTCGCTTCGAGGCAACTCATTGTTTTGCTATTTAATGTGAAAACTGTCATTCAATTTTTTTGTATTCCCGTAATTATTCTAGTGCAATTACCGCAATCTTGTTTATGTAAAAATATCATATCATACCCATATCCTTTATTTAATTATGCATTTAAAATTATTAAAAATGCCATGTTTATGGCTTAAAACAATATATACAATGCGTTTCATTTTCGAATATGTAATTGGCAACAGGGCCCGAGCACTCTCTCGCAGTGTCTATAGTAGTTTGAAACTACTAGTTTCGGCCATAATGGCGATTTCTCCCCTTAGATTAGACAGGGACAAAAGTTCTACCCAAAAAGGATAGAAGACATACATACACTCCCACTTCCACCCAACCAAACAAATTCTGTATTTGTTCTTTGTTGAACAAATACAATATTTACTTGGCCGGGCGAAAAGTGTAAGAATTTAATTTTTATTAAAGAAATTACTGGCGCCATCTAAATTTTAGTAGAATTACCTTATTCTACAGATTCAGATTAGCTATGTTCGTTCGTACCGCTCAGTGCTACACTTTCCGGCCAACCAAATAAATACTGTATTTGTTGTATGAAAAACAAATACAGTATTTATTTGGTTGGTTGGAAAGTGTAGCACAAATGAGATAGAGATAGGGTAGACGTCTTTTGTTTCATAATTCTAGTTGTAGAGATCTCCATTGCGCTATTAGAGCCACCATGTTGTTTAAAGCACCGTCCAGCGCCTTAGACGACCACCAATATATATTTAAGTATAATTTAAATAGCTTTATCGGACATTATAACAATAATGGCTCATTGAGAATAAAAAATATTTCTAATTATTTTTGAGGTTATATTTATGGGTATTTCTATGAAAATAGGTTAACTTCATGTTATGCACATATATTTAGAATTCTATCAGAGGTATTTAATATGACTATTATTTAACAGCTACACGGAAAGAAATTAGTGGGCTCTGCGCTATACATTATAAGATATTTGGTAACAGTGGCAAATTATAGTGATTTAAGCTATAGATTATAAGGGACACAATAACTAATAATGTTAAAAATAAATTGGAAACGATTATATATATTACAGAAACGATTATATTTATTACAGGCACTATTATAAATTTACAGAAATTTTATTATATTATAAAAATTATTAGCACGGACAATAATTATTTAAGCTATAAATGCCATACTATTTGTTATATTTTATTATTCACTAAACAATTAAAGTATTTCATATAAATTTTTACACTGACTGCCATAATTGTAAGTAAAGCCTTGTATTTATATAATAAGCGATTATAATTTGCTTGGTATGTGTGTTATAGCGCTCCTAGCTATAATTTTTTTTTTCCGTGTAAATACAAGTACTTTTACGTCCTAATAATAAATGTTATATATCAAATTAGGATTTTTTTAACATTCGTCCTTAATTAAAATATAAGTCTCTTGTCGTGTCACCATCACAATTATTAACAATTAAATGCTTTTATTTTTAAAATAATTAGGTTTATACAGTTGTTTTACTTTTAATTATTTTTAAGGATACTAAAGTTAAAGTAGCGTACTCAACATCGGGCGTCAGTCCCTTGACACATGTAAAATTTCAAAATTTGCGGTTTTTTGCAATGCTTAAAAGTTAATAATCTATTCTCTATAAACAAACAACTTAACGTTAACAGTAAACACCATTTGTTGCGAAGCCATTTCGAATTTAGTGCTAGAGACGTTCTTGTGTTGAGAACACGAGGTGGCAAAACCGCGTGGCAAAAAAATCATACAAGTGTGTTCCTTTTAGGGCGACTTGCACCAACTTTTTGTCTGGGATTATCTCAGCTAAACCGAGTTTAAGTTAAAAATGCTGCGTTCTGATTGGTCAACCGTCAATTTAATCCAAGTTTAAAGTTAAACCATCATTGGTACAAGTGGCCCTTAAATACGTTATAACCAACCCGTTTTCCATTAAAAATGTTGAAAGAACAAAATTAAAAATAAAAACCATGTGACTCAAATTCATCTAAAAAGTTACCCGACTTTCATAGAAGTACTCTTATATAGATATAACTATCTGTCAAGTTATTAACAAATCTTGAATAAAACACACGAAGTTTCCCCGCAAATGGATAAAATGAAAAGCGTTTTTTCAGGATGGAGATATGTTTTGTTTTACTTTCGGTGCATGCATATGAATCGGGCTTTAAGTATGACCCTCTAAAAAATCCTATTTGATAGTACGTATAAATTTTGTCTGCTGAATCTATAAATATTTATAAATAAAAAAATGCAAATTTTTGTATTCTTCTTGCGAATGACCCTGTATAATCTTGCTGAGAATGTCAATGTTGATTTTGTGCTTTGATTATACATTGTTATTATGTGTTTATATGCAGTAAACTTTGAATTTATTAATAATAAAATGTTTAAGACGTTGGCATAATAAAAAAACAGTCGAAATGCATTTAACTTGGATATGCTGAATCCATTTAAAAACTGAATCGCCTAGTTTTAGACAATAAAAATGACATAAAATTGAATACCAGCTTCTTATTGGTATATTGATATTCTTATTAAAATATTTTTATAAGCTGTAAACTTTAAATTTATTATTAATAAAATTGTTGAGATGTTGGTATAATATTAAAATGGACGGAGTTATTTGCACGTCCGACGTCCACGAAGTTATTTCCACGTCCAATATGTTTCTTGGCCGATTTTTAGGGTTTTTAAAGCTTTTAAGGTATATTTTTCGTCAGAATTATATTCTCCTCGTTTAAACGGGGGGACTACGCCCCCCATTAGCTTTAAAAACACCAAACAAACGGAAATAACAAAACAAACCAATTAATTAATTAGGTCATATGACGTCGGACGTGAAAATAGCCACTTCGTATAGCTATAGAAGAGGAATAATTTATTAAATCAAGAAGATTTTATTTGAACCAAACAGACACTGTATAAACATTTATTTAATATAAGAAATTGAGTGATTTATTTAAGTAGGT
The DNA here is from genome assembly GCA_958510825.1 of Brachypterus glaber. Lineage (NCBI taxonomy): Eukaryota > Metazoa > Arthropoda > Insecta > Coleoptera > Kateretidae > Brachypterus > Brachypterus glaber. Next base: position 11,649,183 of record OY294047.1, on the reverse strand, counting down.
ATATATTCTTAATTTAATTGATCCAAAAATATAAATAACTCGATTTTAAACAATAAAACAGCTGATTATAGAGACACAAGGCAAGCTACGCTCTTGTTATAACGAGAAGCGGGACTGACATTAAATAAATGATATGTTTAAGGTAAGAATTTAGCTTATTAAAACACAGTATTTTAATTACTGAGTTGAAGTTTGTTTTATTTGATTTGAGTCATAAGTTTTACTGAAATTAAGTATCTTTCTTCGTATTTATTTAATTTTTTAAATAATAAACGGCCTAGGTTTAGAAAGTAAGCAATAAAAACAGTATTAAATTGAAAATGAGCTTACTTTAATTTCGTAGTGATCTTTATTAAGCATTTTTTATTGCAAAATAATCGTATTCGTTTAAAAACCGAGAATTTTACTGCCAGCCTTTTGCGATAATATTTGCGGTGTCGATTGATTTGCCAGGTATACAAAGCCAATGTCTTTTTAATGCCAAACAAAAACAGAATGTAGTGATTAAGAACCTTTTCAGTTTTTTTTTTAATTTTATTTTTTAAAACCGACAGACACACACGGCGTTCATCAACCTAAAGAACTATTCATTAAAAAACTATCAAATGGAGACAGGAAATACTTTTATTTTTTTAGTTTTCTTAACCATTAAATCCAACTGATCCTCAACTTATTTTATGTAAAATGTTGCCTTTAAACATACTCATAATAACCGTTTTTTATTTTGATAGCTTTAGCCAAAAACTGTGTGATGTGTTAAAGGAAACCCATTCACGGCTAGCCTTAAAAAATTTAAATTTCTAGTTTTTGACAAAAATTGAAATCGCTCACGAAGCCGTTTTTAAATAAAGTCATTCTTCTTCTTAAAGTCTTTCCTGACATCACAATACGGAGCTTTTTTTATGACACACCCTATAGCATATGTACTACCCATGATACTCAATATAATCACGACCATTCACACGCCTACTTTATTAATGTCTAAAATAAGACGACCGTAATTTTGGACATTAACATAGTAGACGTGTGAATGGTCGTGATTATATTGAGAATCATGGGTAGTACCTATGCTATGCTATGCTAGGGTGTGTATTGCGATGTCAGGAAAAACTTGAAGAAGAAGAATGACTTTATTTAAAAACGGCTTCGTGAGTGATTTCAATTTTTGTCAAAAACTGTTTGAGAATGTCCCAAAAACAACCTAAAATCAAAAAATCAGGGCTGTTTTGACTTTTCATTTAAATTTATTAAGGCTAGCCGTGCATTATGAATGTGTAAATATGTCTACTATAAATTTATTTAAGTTTTAGTTTTAAGAATAAGGAAAAAAACTGAATGATTTGACTTAGGTGACTCACCCTGTACAGTTGTATTAAATTTCCCCAACGATATTTCAATAACGATTTGACACAGAGACTTAAATTTTGGACCAAAGATTTTCAACGTGGCAAAAAACTTGTTGGTTAAAATTTTAAGTATCTATATCAAAGGGTTCTAGAAATATCGTACTGTAAAGTTGTTTTGCAAGCGACTTGCACTTTAATACGACTATTTTTAAATATTGTTATTTTCTGGGTTGTTTTTTGTTGTATAGTATAATCCTAGGTTTAATATTGCAAAAAGTCTACACGCGGAGTAACACGGTGTAACCTACCTCGTTTAGCTGTTACTTAAGCCGTGAATTTCATAGATTATGCTATTACAGTAATAAAACATACACATAAGCAGCTCATAATGGAATGGTGAACCTGACCTTATGTAAAACAAGTCGTGAAGATACGAACTGCTTCGAAAAACATTGTATATTCTTCACATTGTAAAGTTTTTACTTACATTTTAACTTTTGCATGAAAAGTAGTGTACACCACTCGAAATGAATGGGTTTTTTAGCGTTTTTACACGTTTTATATACAAAAAATGTGGTTTCGTAAAAAAATCTGTCTGTCTGTCGGTCAGTAGTTATCTATCTGTCTGCTCAAAAATAGTGACCACGATAATTAGACAACGCTTTGAGATAAGGACTTTAAATTTGGACCATAGTCTAGGCTGGGATTGTTTCTGGTAAAACTCGGGGTGGGGTAAGGGGGTAAAACCTATTTTTTAAAAACATTTTTTTCATTTTTTGTGTTTTTTCAAAAAAACTTAAAAAAAAATAATTTTTAATTTTTTTTTAAGACTAAAAAAAAAGTTTTTTTACTAATTTTTATTAAATTTTTCATTACTTAGTTAAATGATTTTTTCCCGTAGTATAATATTGTAGGTTAGGTTTTTGGATTTTTTAACCTGTCAATGTTTATATCTGTAATTTTATGTAGAAAATTGTATTTATGTATTTAAAATAGGATGTATAACGTCCAACTTTATGATAAAATGTTTGTAGATGTGTTGACAAATGAGAGACTTCGAATTTGTAAGTATAAAATTTTTTTTTGCATAGTGGCAGAAAATATTTTGCTCATACCTTCATTTATTGTTGTTAATTATGCTAATGAAGTACTTATTAATTAAAGGTTCGAAAACGATAGAAAGGCCCTATCGAAACGTCACAATTTAGAGAAAAGAAGTTTTTTAATTGAATACCCCCGATACCCCAAAAACCTAACCTAAAAATTTTCATTACTTAAAAAAAAAGATTTTTGCAAAAAATATTGTTTTAATGAACCTATTTTGTTGGGTGCGTTTTTTTTTGTTTCAGATAATAAGATAATAATAAGATAACAATTTTGTAAGTAAACCTAAGGGAACGTTCAAGTATTACGTAACGCTCCTAGGGGGGGGGGGGTAATTTTGGAGTGTTACGCCTATGTTAATGGTATAGGAAAATAGCGTTACAGGGGGGGGGTCCAAAATGATCATAATTTGCGTTACGTAATACTTGAACGTTCCCTAAGTAAAATTATGGACTTAAATACTCTTCTACCTCTGTATCTTACAGCCTGTGTGGCTGCGAAGAAAGTAGTAAAGCCATAGATTTCCCACAACGTCTCTCTCGTTAAAAATCATAAAAGACTCGCGTATAAAAACCAGAATGTTCATTTAGTTACCCCGGCGATCATACTTTATTATTAGTTATGGATTTATTCAATGCCAAGAGAAATATCTTTAATATAATGTTAAAATTTTACTATTTGGCACCTGGAATCTGACCCTTAGATTCTGATGAGCGGGGAAGAGAAGAGGACAATTTTGTGTGTATTCTATAGGCGACCTTGCATTCCAAACATTCCAGTCAGATGCCAGTTCGTAAAATTTTAACTCTAAGTAGAGTCTTGTTTAGTTTTACTGAATATAGGCAGGGTGGTAGTGAAAATATTAAAATTACAACTTTTTTAGCCCAAAAGTTCAACTTTTTCTCCTAAAAATAGAACTTTTTCCCCCCAGAAAAGCTTTGTCAATGACATTTTTTACCACTAACCATAATTTTGATGACAAAAAAAGGTCCTCACCTCCAAAAAAAGCTTTGTCCGTGACAGTTTTTACCCCTAACCGAAATGACTAAAAAAAGAGGTCCCAACTTTGTACGTGTCCTCACCTTTTTGGCGAGATATGCAACTTCTGTCCGAATCCCTGCAATATACAACTTGTTTTTTGTGAAATATACAACTTTTGTATTTTGAAATTGAAAATAAAAAATTTGAATCAATAAAATATACAAATTTTCAAGATGACTGAAGAGGGACGCTCCCCCCATAGCCACGGCCCTGAATATGGGTAGGGGGATTATTGACACCCTTAAAATTAACCCTAGTTCTGAAATATTTTAAAAACTACCCCGATTTGATTGGACTTTTTTAAATTTTGAGACAGCCTTACTAGTTAAAATTGGGGGAATATGATGTCATATTTTTTTTTGAAACAAGCATTATTCTAAATTGGACCGGATAAGACAAATTTTGGAAGTCATTTTCTTAAAAGTTAGTCCTTCAATTTTTTTGTTATTTCTGGATCGATTAGCGGCTGATATGAAAAATACACAAATATGTAATTTTCTATGATTTTACATAATTTGACATAAAACTTTTAACTAACTAGTGTATTTTTAATACCTATTGTCACAAAGGTTTTTGACCACTAGGTACATTCTTGAACATAATCCTGAGATTCTAATAATGCTGTCTTCTACATATCTTTTAAATCCAAGTATAATAACCTTCCTGGAAATAAAATATTACTTTATTCTAAAATATTACTATTTTAATCTGGACTCTTGATTTTAGTCATTTATTACTATAATCCAATTATTTCAAGTGTCAACAGCTTAATTCTTTTATAAAACGATAAGTCCCACCATATTTCAAAGGCGCACACTTTTTTGACATTTATCGAAATTCTATGGTCGAAAAGGTTTACTTCTTGTAAAGTAAAGTAAGTAAAAACTTCTTGTGTACTTGCGCCAGTAAAGAGCCATGTTTGATAGTTACAATTTAGATTATTTAACCAAATTTTTAACTAAATATCAAAATTTTTAAAACAATTCCTAAAATCTAGAGGTTTGTTTTTAAATTAATTCTGGGCCCCAGTGGGGATACTATAACTTAATAACGATAAAACCAAGGTTGTTTCTGTCAAAAGTACAAATTTTTATTTGTTTTTTTTTCTGCAGCTGTCGTTAAGAACCTCAGCCTTAGGTAGGCATTTGCTTCGGTCCGTTTTAAATTTCTTTCTCTTTTTTTATTTATTTGTATAGGTTACCTGAAAGGTACAAATCTTTATACCGGGTGTACCATTTATTACATAACTTACCTAAATTAACATTTTCTATTCAATTCATTCTAATGAGAATTTTAACGGTGTGATTTTTTACGAATTTTCTTTTAGTTTTTTTTTTAATTCTTAAAATTCAGATATGGTCTGAAACGTGTTACCCATACATTTTTCTTTATAATTTATAACGTTTTTTTAATATTAGGTATTAAAATATCTAATTCATGTTATAATAATATTATTATTCCATATTATGAAATTTTATTCAAAAATATAAATACTAAAAACTAACAATTTTTTAATACAAATATAAAAAAATATCGTTTTTAGAGATTTCATGGGAGAAATATACCCCATTATAAATTAAAAATCGACTTATCTTGGCGTTTTTTTATAGATATACTTAATCTTGAGAGTTATTTATTTTGTTCCATTTTAAATGGATCACCCGGTATTTGTAAATGTTACCTGAGATCTTTATAATAAACTACCTGAATAGTTGCCCAAATTAAGGCAATTAATTAAAAAGATACCGATTTAAAATATGCATTTCAAATTTAAAAATATTTAATCAAAAAGTTTAACTGGTACAGAAATAAAAGATTTATCGCAAATATTTTTGGATTCATTAATTATTTATTTCACGAAATGTCCCACAAAAAAATGCGGTTCACTGTTAAAAATATAGCTTATTAAAAAATTATTTATTAATTATTACAGTATTTTCCTTTTTATAAAAATATTTGATTATATTGTTAAAAAAATGTTTTGGTAACTAATTGATACAGACTTTAAGTCTGAGTCTTGAGACGAAAGAATCATATGAGAAATATAAAAAAATAAAAAAAATATCTATGGTCGAAATTTCAAGCGTTCTTAAGCATATCAAATGCGGTAAAAAATCATATGACAAGAATTCTGTCCCATATTGATTTTTGCCGAGCGAGTTTTAGTGATGACGCATTATATTCTTTTCTTCTCAAAAGGGTGAGTTAAAATTACTTTGGTGCCATTCAGGCCGCCACTTACTAACGGGGAATATCAAAAAAACGTAAAATATTCAAAGTTTTTATGGGTAATTAGTATTTTCCGTTTGGACTTTTTAGACGTTCACAATAAAAATAATGGAGAATAAAAACAATTTTTAACTGTTTTTGAGGTTATGTTACTATTTCTTAATTCACTGACAATAATTTGTATTGCACATAAAGTTTCCTACCACAATACATGAACCGGAAGTGTTTTTCGGGATGGATACGTTTTATATTTTTATTTCGGTACATGCGTATGAAATTAACTCTCTCAAAAAAAACAGAGTACTGATTGAATATCCTTTCCAGTATGGCTTAAAAAACATATTTTATGAATGAAGGGACATTTCACTGAGCAAAATTTCAATGAGAAATTCGTAACTTCCTGTGAGTCAACACTAGTAATTCAATACGTCGACTGCATACAAAAATGCATCTTCATCGAGTACCCACAAATAACAAAAGAACGTACACGTCCTGTGGATCATATATCGATCTATATTTTTTGAGAAAAATTGGGTACTTCCAGCAAAAAGGGCATTACCAGAAATATTCCCTTAATTCTAAAACAGGTTTTGGTCCAATTGTAGGATTGTGTAGTATATTTAACAATTTATTCATAACTGTATTCTCAATTCATTTTAAAAATTAAAGTTTTTGACATTTCTCAGATGAAACTTTTCTTAAGGAATTTGTTACCGTATTAAATACTGTACGGTTTTGTGTATTTGGAACCTCTCGCAAGTGTAGTTGTTTAATACAGGTGGTTTAACCACTGTAATACAGTAAAAGATACAACGTTTTTTTATTGTTACTGTAACAACTTGCATTTAATAACTTAAGTTGCTTTGGGTTCCACATATTCAAAATCGTTCAGTAACTAAATGGCAAAACACGAAAAAAAAAATCGAAAAAAGAAGGTTAATTTTTACCTCTTAACTGAAACGTACGATAAGGGCCCTTTCTGGCTTAAGTACATATTATTTCTGAGGCAAAAATGTCACCCTCATGTAACATCATCGTAGTTTATAAATAAATATTAAAAATTCCACATCCTGTCTGGAAATTTAATAGTAACAAAGTTGAGATTGTGAATTTTATCCAACAACTTGTAAAGATATTCATTCATGTAGTTATAAGGACAAAGGCGTACATTTTGTAGTATAGCTACTAAAAAGTCCAAACTGATTTTTTAAGATATATTTTAAACTATTTACTGTAAATGCGTACCTATCATATTTTATTGTCTAGTCCAATTTTTTAGCACACATTACTTAAGGTAATTTACCTTACTTTAAAAGTATGTTACCTTACATATATACATACTATGTATGTATGTATGTATGTATGTATGGTAACATAACTGTGTTGTAATTTGAAAACCTTCTGCCTGATAAACTAAATACATAAAATACTGGTTATAAAGCTCAACGTATCTATCTTATCTTATAATAATAATAATCTAATTGACAAAAACCTGATCAACTTTTGACAAAAAATTACTTTTGACATAAAATATGCATTTTCACAGAAATTTTTACTAATAAAAACTTGATTAAAAACTATAGCTTTCCCAGATTTTAATTGCCAGGATAGGTAAAATGATTTTACTCGTGATTTTATTTATAGCAGGCACAAGGTTTTAGACGTGATCATAAACTTTCTTGTACAATTACTCGAGAACATTTGAACTAAGAACTTTTAATTTTAAACATGGTTTTCTTAGCAGCTAAGAAAATTGCCTAAAGCAATCCCTGTACTTAATTTGAAGTTCTTTGTTCAATTAGTTCTCGAGTAATTGTAGTGCCAATATTATGATCACGTCTAAAACCTTTAATACCAAGGCACATACTATAAACTTATAGTATTAACCTTTAACCGAGCCTTTAACCTTTACCTACTGAAGCTAGTTCGTATTATAATAATGGCCCTAGTGAGGTTTCCCTACCTTATATTACACTTGTGTAAATATAAGGTAGAGCAACCTCATTACGACCATTATTACCAACTAACTAAAGGAGTAAAACTTGTAATAAACAGTAATTTCAATACAACAGTTTTACACGAATTGTACTTATTTTCTCAGTGTAAAAAGACTTATATTATTGTAGTAAAGTAATTTCCTAAAGCCCCGTAGTTCATTCTACATAAAAGGGTATAAATACACAAATACATGTACATTCTAAATATTTACACTAATTTCTACTGCGCTGCATGGACTACTTTTAAAAATAAACGTAATCTAAGATAAAGCGACTTCCTTGTGATTACACCGAGTATTTTACATTTCTTATCATAATTTATAAGTTTTTATCTTAAAATTTTTATGAAAATATTTAAATTATTATATCGTATTCACACCCATTTAAAATTATTTCAATAAAATTGCTACTTGAAATTTTATCGCATTTTGTAAATATTCCTTACGATTAAAAATGCACAGTATATAAACACTAAATGTGAATGACTGCTGTCACAATAATCATTAGAGCTCGGATCGCGGTATTCATTTCCGGGGGCTAGCAAAACTTAGAAAAAGGACACTAAACTATATTTCACCAACTGGACTGTCATGCCGACGCTTGGAAAACATTTTTTGAAACAAAATACCTGCATAATGAATTTAAAAAAATAAATATTTTGTGAAAAAATGTACAATTTTTTTAATTTTTTTTTTGTGTTTCATGTGGTTCACTATGCAATAATAACGTCGACATGAGTGAAAAAATAGTTTCAAGCCCCCGTAAATGAATACTTTGATACGATAATAATAATTGAACAGAAAATGACACGTTTGTTACATAGTAGGATCATTATTTTTCTTTCTTTTTTTCTATAAATTTTTGGAAAACTAAATCGAAGACTTTTAGAGATAAAATTGTTAAAAGACATAAAAACTTAGCATTTTGCGGAACATTACCTCAAACAATTTTTTTTATAAAAAAAAAACGAAAACAAGAAATAAAAAATAAATACCGACCATTGAAAGTAAACAAAACGAATGAAACAAAGATCAAGGCTGACGTGTGTTTTTTTTTAATAAAATACAGAGCGTCGCACGGACCGTCTCCCCACGTCAGCCTTGATCTGATCATTCTATCTTCGTTTTCTGTTTTGTATAATCTGAAATGCACAGTAGGTAAGTGCTTGAACAAAAAACTTGCCCGATTCAGATTTATACCAAAAACCAATCCTAGTCGAGACTTTTTTCAAAAAAAGTTAAACGAAAAGAAGGACTTCCACGGCCAGCCCTTAAAAAATTTAAATGAAAAGTCGAACCACCCCGGATTTTTTGATTTTAGGTTGTTTTTGGGACATTTCCAAACAGTTTTTGACAAAAATTGAAATCGCTCTCGAAGCCGTTTTTAAATAAAGTCATTCTTCTTTTTCTTCAAGTTTTTCACAATGCGGAGTTTTTTCTATGACACACCCTATAGCATAGGTACTATCCGCCTACTTTATTAATGTCTAAAATAAGACGACCGTAATTTTGGACATTAACAAAGTAGGCGTGTGAATGGTCGTGATTATATTGAGTATCATCAAAAAACTCCGTATTGCGATGTCAGGAAAAACTTGAAGAATAAGAAGAATGACTTTATTGAAAAACGGCTTCGTGAGATATTTCAATTTTTGTCAAAAACTTTGGAAATGTCACAAAAACAACCTAAAATTTGACTTTTCATTTAAATTTTTTAAGGTTAGCCTTGCTTCATCATCATCATCAAATATTTTATTTAATATCACCTATATTTCTTATTTACTATGAAAATACCAAAAATAATGCCAACACGTAAATTCAGCGTGAATGTTTTGATTTATTTTAAGTTTGGTGTCAAAAATCCTTTTAGTTTGTTTACTAAAAAGTTAAAAAATAAAAAAAAAACGTAAAATTCGCAATAATATTTTCTGTTTCTGTTTGTACTTTTCTCTAAAAAGAAAGTAAATTTTCTCTAAAAAAATAAATTTCATAAATTACAGAAATGGAGTTCTAATATTTTGTGGAACATATTTTTACCTAGTAAATATTACAAATTACATTGAAATAAATAAATATTTATTTAATACAAAATAATGCAAAATAGATTAACCTTTTGATGAAAAGTTTTTGCTTACAAATGCATTTTAATTGGAACGAAAAAAAAAGTACTTTGTTACCTATTTTAATAAAAATAATGACTATAATAATAATAATAATTAAAATTTATATTAAAACTAAGTCTTCAAAAAAAAAAAAAAAATAGGCAAGTACTGTAAAAAAATAAATATTTTATTTGTGTTCAAGAAAAAAACTTGTCTAGGTAGGTTTTTTGTCTAAAAAATATCGATTTTTCTTGTCTTTTCTTTCAAAATAATTTTTGACTTTATTGGTACCCTATTCAAATTATTATACTATATTATAGTAACTATAATAATTATATAATATAATTATTATATTATATATTTTTTGTTATATTATTATATATTTTTTTGTTTGAAGGGGCCTAGAACGTAAAATAACTTTCATGGCCCTAAAATATAATTTTACGAAAATGCCCAGTTTTTGATTGCGACATGAAATTAAAAAAGGGCTAAACTCACTTTACGCCCAAAATAAATAAATATGGCATTCAGTCAAAATATAAACATTTGATATCAAAAACGTCGGTTCAAAAAACTTTTGTATTGTTTTTTTTGCAACGTTTTAAATTTTTTTGTGGGTAACTAAGTACAAAGTTGCAGGTACTTAATTTAAAATTAGAATCACAAATAAGTTATGGAACAAGTTTGGGGTAGAATTTCTGAGAGAAGTTTAACCAAGGTCAGATTTTGTTAGAAAAGGGGCTTTAACAATTAAAACCGTTAGAAAATGGTAATTTTTGCTTTTTTTGAAATAAATTTTAAATAAGTTTAGAGTAGCATTTCTGTACAGAAAAAACCGTTACAGGGCCATAGCTAGGGAGAAATGTTTGTGATCGCCCTGGCTCTCCCGCCAGAAGATGTGTACATGTAAAATTAAGGATATTTTTTACAAGTTAGGGAGCCTAGGATGTGATATTTTTTAGCTACGGCCCTGAACCGTTAAGAAAGGGTCTGTAAATAAAAGTACCTACCTTGTCTGCCTACGATTTCGGCCACATGTTCAGAGCTGGGTACTGGTACACATTCCGTCATATTTTGGGACTTTTTGGACCTAACATCGTCGAGAACCACGTTGTTTAGCGGGTTTACGAAAGATGAGAGATCTGGGGAGTTTTCGGGCTCTGGCACGGAGTTCAGGGGCTCGTTAAAACCAAGCATGGAAAGTTCCAGGGCCAACTGGAGGGCCCTTTCGTCACCAATTCCACTGGGACGTTCCATGTCGAATAAACTGGAAGCCGGCATATTTAGTCACCAAAAAATGCACAGTTAAAAATGAAAAACGTTAACCAACTTGATTGTCGATTCGAGAAAAGTTAACACGATAAAACACCTTTGATGCAGTTCGTTAAGACATAAAACGACGTGATTAATTTTAGTTAAAAACGATTCACTGGTACAAAAATATATAAATATCTAATAATGTAAGGGTTACTAAAGCGATTTTTAGCCAAGCAGACGTTGACGCCCTGCTTGCTTGTAACAGACTAAATTCCTCACGCCGAAAGCATGGTTATACCGGGCCATGTGCGCAAGAATTCGCGGCGGCGCGCGTGCGCGGAAAAACGCCGGGCCGCCAAATTTGAACCCTTCCACTGCATTGGCAGATGGCTGCGCGCAGACTGGGCGCCCCCCTCTAGGGTACGGCGGGACCAAATGCGCCCATCGCAAACAAAGGAAAACACGTGCTCCGTCGCAGCACTTTTTAACCGAAACAACCGGCTTTTCGTAATTTTTTGGTAGGAAGGCAACAAGGGAATATCGTTTCGGAAACTAAAATTTCTTCGATTTAATTTACGCAATTAAAAATGTAAGGGAATGAAAGCTCTATGCACAAAAGGGCCACTCAAGAATTACGTAACATATTTTTTTTATTTTTGACCGTTCTCCTGTAAAAGTCCAAAGGTTTGGCACAGTCAGACAGTACCCAGGGCCGTAGCTATGGGGGGGATGGAGGGAGCCTCCCTCCACCTATCTTGAAATCGATATTTCATGGATTCAAACAAATACAAAATAAGTTTCGAAAGGGTTGGGTAGGCTAAAAAAAGTTGCAATTTTTTATATTCTCCCTCCCACGAAATCCTTTTCGCTACGGCCCTGACTGTACCTTTTGGCCAGTTGGCAATTGCCCACGTTGCCCACCTAGAATCGGTATATTTTGGTGCCAATTTATTATAATATTATTATGACTAAATCAGAGGTAATTTTACTTAAAAAAAAAACAGAGGCGAACGGTAGTTTTGTGTAAAAGACTTAATTGTTTTGCTCCTGGTCAAGGGTGGATTAAACTTTGAGCCCCAAGTTGATGATTTAAAAAATAAATACTTTTTTTTTGGGACGCGATGGCCCGAGAGATAAACCACTATGGAAAATACGAAAAAAATCTATATGTTTCTCCTAAAGATGATATGTCCCGAAAACTCTGGCTTGAGAAAAAGAAAAAAAATCTCGTTTAGTGTTGTTTTAAGCGATAGTTGGGGAAGGATTATACTATTATACTATTCATAGCGCCGATCGCTGGAATAATATTATACGGTACTTTCTAACTTACCAAAGTCGTAAAAATCCGCCCTAGACAAAAAATTCTTGGATACAAATGTGTTAAATGAAAAAATAAGAAACTTTGAAATTGTCCGTCTGTCTGTCCCACCGATGTCATGTTTTTTTGTGGACACTATAACTCAAGAACCAGTAATCCTATCGACTTTTTCAGAAAAAATCAATTTCTATGAGAAAGATCCCAACTGTTTTTGAAATTAACCCCCCAAAAACAAAAAATTTACGGGGTTAAACTTAAAAAAAAATAAAAAACTATATTTAAAAATTTTATCTTATTATTTTTCAAAAAAAGAAAATTTTTGATATATATAGAGTATATAGAACAAAAAAAATCCTACTCAGATTGTTTTTTAAATTATTCATATCCCCTAATAACTTCTTGTCCCACAATTATTTCCTTACTTAACCTACCTCGCACTGTTTGTCTCAATCTTAATATGGCAAGTTCATTAACTGCCCTCTCTTTTTGCTTATAAATAAATATATTGCGATTTTTTCGCGACACCTTATCCCGAACCCAGGGTCGCCAGCAGGATATTTGTTAGGGGGGGCAAGCCTATTAGGCTTAACAACATTCCAATAAAAAGTTTTTGCTAAATGACCAAAAAAGACTATTTTTTTCCTGGAGGGTGGTGAGGGGGCTAATATGTAACAGGTTAAATGGTATCACAATTTTTTTGAATGCTCAAACATAATATTTAGCGCCGCGGGCGAAATTTTTTAGAAATCTTAAGGTATCGTATTTTCCAAAATTTCATATAGTATTATTTAATAAAATCTATTAACAAATAGTGTGATATTAGACTGTTGGAAATCAAGTTAAGCGCCGCAAGCGATTTTTTTTAAATTTTTCAGTCCACGTATTTTTCTAACGATAGCAATTTAAATTATTTTTAATTTTTTTAGGAATATTTAGGTTATTTCTCAGATAAAGGTATGCAAATTATTGAATAGAGTATATTAATTGAAATTGTTGTATCACTTTACTGTTAAACATTTTAGCGTCACAGGCGAAATTTTTTAGGTTTTTTAATGAGACGCAGTTTCTAAACACCTTAGATATGAAAAAACAAATTCTATTAATTTTATGGCAGGCACTCGAACTCGGTTTCGTAATCATATTATGGTTCCGCAGGCAAAAACTTTTATAAATTATTTACCAAACACTTTAGAATTTTCAAAAAGTTTTTATAGACATTTTAAATACAAGTTTCTCATGAATTTGCGTTTTGTAACCATTTCCAGCGCCGCAGGCAATTTTTTTTAGAAATCTGAGTAGCCAAACACTTTAGAATTGTTAAAAACAAAACAAAATAATATATTATCTGGAAAGCCTGGGGGGGGGGGGGGGGCAACCCACGAATTTTATTCTACATTTAACGAGCAAATAAAAAATGTAGCATTCCATTTAAACAAATTGAGTTTTTTGTGTTTGAAAATCCAAAAGTTTGAATATTATTTTTGAAAGCCCTGTATAAATGTTATTTTTAGTACATAAAATAATTAGATACACCCTTTTAAGATAAGCTTGCAATTTTTTTTTAATTTTTGACAAAAAAATAAAGAAATTGGAGAAGGTTTGATCTCATCACTAAAATCTATTTTTTCTCAAAGAAAAAAAATATAACTCAAAAACTATAAACAATAGACCCATACAATATGATATTAAAAAAATAGTACTTAATTTTTAAATAAAAATAGTTGCGAATAAAATAGTATACAGGTCTCCCGGAAAATGGTACTTTTCCTCGACCTATAAATGGTCTCGGAAAAGTACTATTTTCCGAGTCGACCTGTAATCTACTATTTCGTAGACCCGATTTCACTACCTTTTTGGAGCAAAAGGAACCCGATCCAGAACCTGGCGATTTTCGAATTCATTTCAATGTACTTTAAAACACATATAAAATACAGCTGGGAGATAATAATGAAATAAAAATGGTCACCAGCTCTTAGACTTGTACCGGTTGCAAAAGAATGGCTGATTTGCGTGTTTTGACAGTATCGTAAGTTGGTTTCGATAAAGTTCATGTTGTACATATTTTTAAAATCTTCATGCCGATACTGAACGCATAAAAAAATTGACTCTTTCGAACCTTTTAGGTACTACTGTACCATCAAAACACTTAATGAATACCTCTTCCCCGCAAAGTAATAACAACATTATGTTGTATGTTGTCAACATACCTATATTCTTATAAATACACTAGAAGTCATAAAATTTAATTCATATAAAGCAAAACTATTAACAACTTTCAGGAATGAAATCTTTTTCTTAATCTTAAAGACCATTTGATGGGCTCGGAGGAACAAGGGACCTAAGCCATTTTAAAATAAATCCATATACATATATAAATAAATATAATAAATCCATATACATATATGTTCATATAAACTTGCTTTTAGTTCTCTGCAACTCTTCTAACATATATCACGGTTCGCCTTTACTCACCTTTAGTTCGACATTGTAAAACTCCAATTTTTTATGATTTGTTTACTTTTAATGTAAATATCAATTTAAAACTAAAAATTAAATCATCTATAGGGCTTAACGTTATTAATTGCAAAAAAGGGTTATGTGACCACTGTAACTTTTAAATAAATACCTACGCTAATTTAAACAAAAGTTACATGTATACGTTCTCTTACTTATTAATAAAAAAACAAAAAACCATTTAATATAAAGCTATAAAAAAGTTAAAAATGAAAAAACTAAAATAAATTTCAAAAATTACTAAACATTTTATTTATTTATTTATTTTAAAAAATATTTTTAATTTTTTTAATTTTTTTGTTGAATTTTTAGATTATATTATCTTTTATTTTCAATTAATGAATAAGAAAATGTAATGCTTCTTCAAATTAACCTATTTATTAAAAAGTTACGGAGGTCACGTGACTCTTTTTTGGGATTTAAAAACGTTTCGCCTGACAGATTATTTGATTTTTGGTTTCAATTTGATATTTTCATTAAAAGTAAAAACATTATAAAAGAAAACCTAGTGTTTTCCAAAGTAGAACTAAAAGTGAGTAACGGCGAACCGTGATAATGTTGAATAATAGCGAGAGATGACGAGAGATGGGCCGAAGAAAAAACATTTGTGGGGAAGATACAAATTTTGCCAACTCGTCTTCAAAATTTGATGTCACAAGAAAAAACTGTCTCCCTCCAAAAAGACTGACTAAAACAAACAAACTCTTTGCCAGCTGGTCTAAATTTTGCCAACTGTCACAAATACAAATGTTTCTCCCTGCACTGCAATGATTGCATTGCAGTACATTGAAACTACTGGCTAAAAAGGCTAATAAACCTTCAAAATTCGCCAAGTCACAAAAATTTTTCTTTTTTAATCATATAAAACTCGTAAATAAAAAAAGCTCAAAACTCTTCAAAACTTGCCAAATGGATAATTTCGAGACGATATTTATTAAAATGTTTCAAATTTTGCCAATTTGAAGCTAACTTTGCCAAGTAGCTAAATTAGCTAACTCGAAAAATTATTGTGAGGTTAGCTGCCCCCATACACCCCATTAAGTCCGTCCATGAGTCCCGTCGAAATCAGTAAAAAAAATGCGTCTGTCTGTAAACTTGGTAAGTCCATTTCTAGAAACGATTTTTTGCATAATGTTTCTTATCATATTTCGAAGAGCTGAATTGTTTTTTGGGGGTAAACGATTGGGGGTAAAGAGTAATAATGGGGTAAAACTCCTATTTTTACCGTTTTTTGATTATAACTAAGTTACTTTTTATTTTATTTTATTAATGTAGGGCTTAAATGAAGGATTTTTTTTAACATTAATATGTTCAAGACGGGGGGGAGTAGACGGCTGAAACCGTTACGAAAAAAAAAACCGTTACGAAAAAGTGACCCAAAATATGTGACGCTCGCATTGAGTTCTCGGATGGGATCATTATTGATATCGTAAGCGTCACATCAATTTAAAGTTCTTGGCTGGGATCATTGAGTTTTCGACTGGGATCATTGTTAAATACGTTCTACTCTACAAGTAAAGCAAAACAGTAATAACACTAATATGTTTTAAGCCTCCAGTTAGGAGGCACGGTTTTCTTTACTTGGATATTTCTTAATATCGTAAGCGTCACATAAATTTAAGTTTCTCCGCTGGGATCGTCACATAATTTTGGAACACTTTTGCGTCACATAACAGGTGTGTTAACGGTTGCATATTTACAACCTTTTAAATTAGCTTAGACTAGAGCCAACGAAAGCGATTTCGATGGTAACTTGTCTAATGTAGCATTTGCAATTTCGGAGAGATTTCTAGGTGTATAAACCATATATTCTTCTTCAATCATTTTTAATCAATTTCACACAAGATTTTTGCACAGAATCTGGATTCAACCACCTGTTTACATAAGAAACAAACAAGTTTGAAGTATGGCTGTCATCAAAATCAAAGAGTGCTGCCGTCAGTGGTGGTTTTGCTAACTAACTTTTTTTACGGCGTACAACAATGAACTCATTTTTTTACTGTAAAAGAATAGATCACTTCTAACTAGTGTGTTCAGTTATAAAATATGAACATTTTAGTACGCTTGAAGAAAAAAATAATATCTTATTCCAGGATTTTATAAAAATTTCTTAAAATAAAATAATGTGGCTTTTGTCCCTTATTCCCCCCGAGTTCTTCATTTCTTGTGTTAATAGCTTTATTATTATTACCCTTATTAAAGCTTTTTATGCGATGTCTCACATAATCTTACTTCATGTTGGTGCAATTTTCTACTTAAAAAAGTAATGTTTCCCACAAGTTTAAAAATAGAAAATAAAAAATCTACATGCAATATTCCAACGTATTTCAAAGATGTATTAATTTACCATATTATGACCCATACTTTATGGGCCGTATAGTTTATAGCGTATGGGACCAGAAATCAGAGCCGGGTTCACTAGTGTGTGAGGGTCATATGATCATACATTTCAAAATTTGAAAAATGCGATTTTCTTGGATTTTTTTTTAAATTTTTATTTATACCTAGTTTAAAAGTATAATTTACTTTTTTGAATCATAAAAATAATCATAAAACAAAACTTGTTTTGATTTTTTTAGAAAATTTTGACGAGAATTCCAATATTTAACACTTTTTTACCACCCTCAAAAAAACAAAAAATGAAAAAAATAAAAAATATATTCCAGGAAATCAAAAGATGTCTTTGTGAGATGAATTACATATTGGGCACTAACTGACCTTCATAAGGTCACATTATGACGTCCTGCTGTCATCCTGCTGTCGTCCCAGTAACGTGTCCCCTATTTTTTTACTGACTTCTAAATTTTCGTTTTTTCTAACAATACCCTATATTTAGACCCAAATATCTCCAATGAGCACGGGGGAAAAATTAAATATTTCATATGTTAAAGCCCTATACGTAATTAGTCTACAGTATTATTTGTTGAGTTGATTATTTTCCTCTAAATAGTCGAAAAAAAAAATACTAAATATGTGAAATTTTACGTGTGAAACCAAACCATATGTGAAATATCTCCGATTGTAAATTATTTATTTATTTATTTATTTATTTATTTATTTATTTATTTATTTATTTGATTAATTTTACAGTGTCGTGAAGAACCCTAAATAAGCTTCAAGCTTGTGTTAGGGACTCTTCACTAATTTTGATAAAAATAGGATAAAAATTTAAAACAAAAACCATTTTCTGCAAAATATAATAGGCTACATTTTTTGTTAAAAAAGATTAAAAATATTTGTGAAAGGGGGCTGACCTAGGGTCAATATTTTTTTTCAGAATATTAAATACTTCCAAATTTTCAGACCTAAATATATTTCCCCTATTTTTTAAAGATTTATAAACTTTCGGTTCTTCTAATAATATCCTATATTTAGGTCCCAATATCTCCAATGGGCACAGGGAAAAAATAATATTTTATATGTAATTATTCGACAATATTATTTATTCAGTTGATTTTTTTCTCGAAATTCTCGAAATTCTCGAAAAAAAAAATCAAAATAGAAAGTTGAAAAGTCTGTAAAAAATAGGGACAAAATATTTTAGTTTAAATTTCCGCTTTTTACGATTTTTCAACTGTAAATTTGAGAACATTTTTATTTAAACCATTTTGAAAAATAATTTTAAAAAACTTTTTAAACAAAAAATGTAGCTATTGTATTTTGCAGACAATGTTTTTTGTTTCATACTTGTATCCTATTTCCAATCGGATTTAAGATATCGTAACATGCTACAAAAGCAAAATTTCACAGTATTTTGTGTTTTTTTTTCTCGACTATTTAGAGAATAAAAAACAACTCAACAAATAATACAGTCGAATATATACATATAGGGCTTTAACATATAAAATATTCAAAAAAATTCCCCAGTGTATTTTAGTCTGTAAATATTTAATACACAAATGATCACAAATGGATTTTAAGGGAACTACTCCCACTTAGGAAGGGTTACTTTTTAAGACCCGGTAGTAATCTTAAAACTGCATTTTTAACCTAGGTGTTAAAGTTAAAGGAGGGGGGATTTTTGACGCAATGTATATTTGTTTTTAATAAAAATATAAATTTCTTTAACAAATCAAAATATCATTCTTGAAAAGTTAACGTAGCATAAATATTCTATCGTTTTGTCATTTCAAACTATCTGTCAGTTCCTAGAATATCGTGGGCGTACAAGGAAAATATAAAAGATTAAAAACAAGATATTTTAGTACAAATCTGGGTAGGTACCTACATATTAGAAAAAAAATATTCCAATAATATAATGGTAATGATACCGGTAGGTATATTTTGACAAGAAACCTTGTTTTTCTAGAAGAGGTGCTCACATAGGTAGAGAAGCTATAGTGGTTATTAGATAAAGACAAAAACACATTAGGTGTGTAAAATTTAGTCCGCCATTTTTACCTTTTAAAAGTCAAAATTTGTAAACAAAAACAATACCTCAAAAAGGTTTTTCACATTTTTACAAGTCTTTACAAAAAGTAATTTTTTACGTTAAACAGGACTTTTAGTTTTTATTTTCCATGATAGAGAAAATTCTAGTCTTATTCTTAAAAAATATATTAGTAATAGTTACAATTATAATTGTAATAATTACACAGCCACGCAAATTTATTTTTTTCATATTCCAGAGACTAGACCAATGCATTTTTTTATTTTCGGAGTCGCTGAAACCGAATCTGACCTTAGAATTGCTCCATCAGGTCACAATTTTTTTCTACCCATAAAAACTGAAATTTAAGGAAATATCACACCTTTTTTTAAGTGTAGAAAAAAATTTTGACCTAATGGAGTAATTCTATGGTCAGATTCGGTTTCAGCGACCCCGAAAATATAAAAATGCGTTGGTTTAGTCCCTGGTACATAAACATTTTTTTTTAATTTTTTGTTTTGGTTGGCTGTGCAAAGCCACCCAAAAAAACATTTCATGTGCCATGGACTAGACCAACGCATTTTTATATTTTCGGGGTAGCTGAAACCGAATCTGAGCTCAGAATTGCTCCATCAGGTCACAATTTTTTTCCACACCTAAAAACATCTGAATTTAAGGAATTTACGCACCCTTTTTTAAGAGGTATAAAAAAATTGTGACCTGATGGAGCAATTCTGAGGTCAGATTCGGTTTCAGCGACCCCGAAAAATAAAAAAGCGTTGGTCTAGTGTCTGGAATATGAAAAAAAAAATTGTGCACAGCCACTTAAAAAAACATTTCATGTACCAGAGACTAGAAAAAAAATTCTACACTTAAAAACATCCGAATTTAAGGAATTTTCGCACCATTTTTTTAAGTGTATAAAAAAATTGTGACCTGATGGAGTAATTCTGAGGTTAGATTCGGTTTCAGGGAACCCGAAAATATAAACAAGCGTAGGTCTAATGTCTGGAATATGAAAAAAAAAATGTGTGGCTGTGTTATTGGAGGTACCTACTATAGTTACATACTGTACACATAACTAGCTTTTATGGATTTCTTTACGTGACTCAAGCAGCCCTCCCTTAATGAGATCATTGCCCTACATTTGAATACCACCCCAACATGTGTTCATTTCTCAAAAGGGAGAAAATTAATTTTCGACCATTTCACTGGGAGAATTTAATATTTTTCGGCAAAATCTTCTATTAGTTCACAAAGGGCTTACTTCCCACTAAAATTTTACCTCTTAAGCTGAATCCTATTCAATGGAAAAACAAGCCTTGAAGATATACAATGCTTCTCATTCTATAGTATACTCCTCGCAGTTGCAAGTATCTTTTGCTGGTGACGTTTTAAGTTAAACTTAATTGATTTGGTTACGTTTACACCGTAGGGACCAACGAACTAATAACTCTTCTCTCTAGTATAGGCATTTCATTTGTAAAAACTCTCTCTAACAGAGACAACAATAACAGTTACTGGTAATTGTTATTGTTCAGGCCTAAATATACCTACTATTTGTTTACAAACAAACCGAGATGTTGGCAATACTTTATATTAACGGTTTGCGTATTCTAGAGAAAAGAGTTGTTAGTTCGTTGGTAGGGACTTTTCCTCTACTCTGCAGCTACGAGGAGTATAATTATAAGCTTGCTTGTGCATAAAAGAAATTACCTTCAGCTACTAAATATTAGGCTTACCCTACCCCTAGTTAGAAGAATTATTTATTTTGTGTGACGAAAGATTTTATAATATAATTTTTATATAAGCAAATTGAAAAAAAAATTATATAAAAACAAGTTTTTAAACTTAAAACCCTTCTATTGGATACGTATAACTAAAAAGTAGAAAACAAGATATACCAATTTACAAAAACGAATTTTTTAAAAGAAAGGTTTTGGAATTTGTGATTTATTTATTTTTGCCAACATTTCCAAAACCCTTCTTTTAAAAAATTCGTTTTTGTAAATTGGTATATCTTGTTTTCTACTTTTTAGTTATACATAATACGTAATCAATAGAAGGGTTTTAAGTTTAAAAACTTGTTTTTATATAATTTTATTTTCAAGTTTTTTAGTTATGTTTTATAGTAAAATTTTATTATGATGGGATGAGTACGTAACCCAATTTTTGTTTTAAATTAACTCACGTGGATAAAAAAGGGTTTTTGATATTGTATGAGTGGGGGGGGGTAGATTTTATATTTAATTATTTTGTTAGGGTAGAAAATCATGTGTAGCAAATTTCAGCTCTCTTAGTTTATTCTAAGTAGGTATAACAGAGAGGGCTCTTCAGCCGCATGGGGGGTGATGGGGGGGGGGTTGACGGTTGTTTTTTTTATAGTAAAATTTTATTATTATGGGATGAGTACGTAACCCAATTTTAATTTTAAATTAACTCACGTGGATAAAAAAAAGGTTTTTGATATTTACGGGTGGGGGGGTTGGGGGGTAAATTTTATATTTAATTATTTTGTTAGGGTAGAAAAGCATGTGTACCAAATTTCAGCTCTCTAAGTTTATTCTAAGTGGGTATAACAGAGAGGGCCCTTCAGAGTTAACTTAGCCGCATGGGGGGGGGGGTTGACGGTTATTTTTTTTATAGTAAAATTTTATTATTACGGGATGAGTACGTAACCCAATTTTCATTTTAAATTAACTCACGTGGATAAAATTGATTGATTGATATTTTAGGGGTGGGGGGGCTGGGGGGTAAATTTTATATTAAATTATTTTGTTTGGGCAGATAAGCATGTATACCAAATTTCAGCTCTCTAATTCTATTCTAAGTGGGTGAAAAAGCATTTGGCAAATTTGAGGACAAATATACCTATATATATATACAGTGCGGTCCAAAAGTCACCCCCCCCTCTTAACTTTTGAACGAGTTGAGATATCGATTTCAAATTTAGAACTATTAAATAAGACCACTTAAACTATCTTTAAGCATATATTTGATACTTTTATCTCTTAAAATGTGAGCAGGGGGGCATGGGGGGAAATTTTTTTGAAGGGAATGGGGGGTCGTGTGATACATCATTTTAAAGCCTTTAAAATTCTCTATATAACCATACATTTTTAAAATTTTTAAACATGTTTTTTAAGGTTTTGATTTTTCATTTTTTTGTACTAAAAAAATAAATTTTTAAGTTTTTTTTTGTTAATTTTTATTTGTGTCAACTAAAATTAGTTTAAAAGTATAGTTTACTTTTTTTCATTATGAAATTAGGCATTTTTAAAAAATTGTTTGGATTTTTTAGAGAAATTTTGACAAAAATACTCATCTTCAACCCTATTTTAAACCCAAAAAAAAATGTTTAAAAAAAATAAAAAATTTACAGTTAAATGGAGAATTTTATAAGCTTTAAAATTATGTATCACACGACCCACCTTTCCATTTAAAAAAATGTGCCCCCATGCCCCCCTACCCACATTTTAAGAGCTGAAAGTATTAAATATGTGCTAAAAGATAGTTTAAGTTGTCTTATTTAAAAGTTCCAAATTTGAAGTGGATATCTCAACTGGTTCAACTGGGGGGGGGGGTGACTTTTGGACCGCTCTGTATATATATATATATATATGGAAATGAAGTAATAGAAGGGTTTTAATAAGTTAAAAATATATGAAAAGACAATTTGAAGGTTATATATCCTCGAAGGCTTTCTAAATAAAGGGTGTAAATTGAGTGTGATCTGTTTGCCAAGTTTATTATGGTTTGAAAAAATGTCTTTCTAAAAATAAAAATATATTAAGTGAGGCTTAAACTGATAATAAAAACTTTTTAATCAAATGAACGTCTTTAAAAAAAGTTTTAACATGGTTTTAACAATTTAAAAAATACCTAGTCCTGTTTAATATTAGATAGGTATGCATTTTTAGGCACATTTTTAAACAAGCCGTGAAGATATGTAATTCTACGCATTCCATTACTAAATTATTAAAAGTCCATTATTATTTACAGTAAATGGTATATTGCACTTCCCAAATAATTAAAAAAAATATTTCCAAAATAAAATAAACAAAAAAAAATTACAAAAAAATAATTAAAAAAAAAGTCAAAATCAAAATGTTTTCAAAAATTTTTTTTTTAATTTTTCATTTTTTTTAATAAATTGCGAAAAACGAAACGATCGAGTAATGCCCCCAAAAACAAAAAAGTTGAAATGGTTAAACTTTAAAAAAAAATCGAAAAAAGCTGAAAGAAAATTCAAATTAACGTAACTTTTTTGGGAAAAACTACTATTTCGTAAGACCTAGTGTATACGAAATAATGAAAAATGCATGTTCCCTATATATCCTCGTTTGGATATATTCCTATCGCACGAGTACACAGTGCATATTTAAATGAAATGACACTCATTTATCCAAACGAGTACACAGCTTTCATTTTGACAAAAGTCGTTTGACGTTTATAAAATTTTGAAATGTCAAAAGTAAACATAGGCAATTCTTTAAAATATACATTTTTAAAGAGTCTAGACTGTAGATAAAACGAAAAATGTTGTTCGCAACTCGTTTGCGACAAGTCCTTAGTGCACTCGAATGATTTTTTGACTTCGCTTCGCGTCGTCAAAAAAACTTCATTTTCGTGCACTAAAAGTCGCTTACTCGTTACGAAAACTACTATTATTATAAGGATCAATTCTAACAATTTTCAAAGTAATCCCCCCAAAAATAAAAAAGTTATGGAGGGTAATTTAAAAAAAAAATCGAAAATAGCTGAAAAACTATTCCGATTAACGTTACTTTTCCCGGAAAAATTCTTCCAATTTTTTAAGTAATCGCCCAAAACCAAAAAAGTTATGGGGGTAAAACTTTTTAAAAAATAGTAAAAAACCATTAAAAAAAATCAATTTTTTTTTTCGTTTTTTGCCAAAATGAAATAAAAAAAAATTCAAAATATTTAAAAAGTTAAAAAAAAAATAATTTTTTCGTTTTTTTTTTAAATTGTTTTTTTCAAATGTTTTAAATTTTTTTTGAAAAAAAAATCCAAGTATTTGGGAAAATGCAATATACCATTTACTGTGAATAGAATATAATGAAATGATTACATTACATATTTTTACGGCTTGTTATTTTTTAAGAATAGTAATATCGGGTAATATAGGTTCATATTTATTTACTGTCAACAGTTCATCGACTAAAATACTCATACCAACCATAAATTGTTTATTGCATTAAATTTTGTTTTTTACAAATTTCTATAAATAGGATATTTTTGTTGTTCATTGTGAATTTTTTATTAATATTTTATGTTTTTAAAAGTTTCAAATTAAAAGGAAAACCTCAATGAGGTGACCTGATTTTATTAAAAAAGTTTCTGCCTTTTTAACATATTAGAATACATATCCAGGGGTTTGGATCGTTCTCGAGTTGGGAAAATCCACTGTCTAATTGGGAAAATGAGTGGCAAATGTCGAAAATTTAGTGGTAAATTTCTGTAAATAAATTGGTAGAAAATTGGAAAAATTGGAGTAATAAGTTGGGTATATTTGGGGATTGGAGTTGGGAAATTGGAGGATGCAGGTTTTTCAGAGGTTCAGAGGTGAGGACCTTTTTTTTAGTCATCAAAATTTTTCTGGGGTGAAAAAATTGTTTTACTGAGTTGAGTTTGAAATTACTTTCAGAGGTGAGGACCTTCTTTTTTTTAGTCATCAATATTTTTCGGGGGTGAATTTTTTTTTGTGATTGGCAAAATTTTTTGAGAGGTGACGACCTTTTTTTTTTGTTGAGAAATTTCTCAACCATAAGTTGGGAAGTTTTTGCTCCAATAAAAGTTCATGGCCCTACCAAAAATATAATATCTTTAATAACGAAAACTCACAAGATATAAATCTTTAGATTTTTCTTGATGAATACATTTTTTATTCTATTGAATCTAAAAGAGAGCCGAAAGTAAAATAGACGACGTTTATTGGTTGATTGATATTGAAACTGATATTATATTTGAACTCTATCACATAGGGCTGTATATAAAATATCAATAAATAAATAAATATATACATTTTGTCAAAATACAAACTTATTTACAATTACAATCGAATAAAATAGTGTATGAAACACGGACGAAAATTGTTTTTAGGGCGATTACGGTTGCCAACTTCGCTCTCCGAGCTTGGGTTGCAATCTTACTTACTTATATTTCCCTAAAAACAGTATTTTTCGTCCTTGTATTATAAACTTCTATTTTCTATTTTGCTACTCTTATAAGCTCATAATCACAAGCATTTTGCGTGTTCTTATAGGCCCATAAGAGGTCTCTACTTCTTTTTCTGTTGGGTTGGCAACATACAAAAGCCTATCTCTTGACGTTTTGCGTGCAAATGTCAATGTCGATTTAAAGTTTAATTTTTTACAAAATTTTGTGTTTGGGTTATTTTTTACCGTGTTAAAATTGTGGACTGGTTAATTGCAGTGAAAAAAGAAGAGATGACTGTAAAATATATCAAAATATCATTTGTTCTTAGAATTTTAAACATAATATAAACTGTAATGCCAACCCAAAACAAAAATCCCTAAATCAGTCATCAATTTAAATGTAAGTTTTTTAAATTTTAGTGCAAAATAGAAAAAATTGTATAAAGCACTCGTTTTATAACACGTTTTTAGAGCACTAGTACTTTACTTGTGCTTGTACTTGTGAGCTAAAAACGTATGTTATGAAACTAGTACTTTAATATACTAATTTTGTCATTGTATCATAAATACCTAACGATTAAACATAATATTATTCGAAGTATTTTTAATTTCTTGTATCAGTAGTTCAAAACATCACCCAAGGGCTAGAAAAAGTACAGTTTCTATAATACCAAAAACTCACAACACAGACATAAAAAAAACCAGGTGTGTTATATTTTTTGACCCATTTTAAAGATGTCTCTTGGATTCCATATGCTCGAAATTGAACGGTTTGTTTGAATGTGGAGTTATTGAAGCGTGCACCGTGTGCAATGCGCACAGAAGGGTAAATTAAACCGCCAACAAGATTTTTGTTTAATTAAACTACCCCACGCTATCAAATATGCTGTGTGAAAATCAAATTTTTATGCCTATATGGTTTAATTTTTTAATATTCTCTCATCCTGCCAAGATAAAATAAGGGGTTTATTTATGTATTTATTTATTTATTTATTTGCTTGAAAAGTCACACAGAATCATAAAGAGCCCAAGTAGGTTTTCGTTTGTGCTAGAGGCTCTCCATTAATTTAGCATAAAATAAATTTTAAAAATACATTCATTGCTGGACTGAAACTTTAAAAGTTACAGACTTTTTTCTTTAGATGGGATTTCGCTTCTCCTTTTTTTTCTGTCTTAAATATTATTTCTCACTACTATTTGACGTACCTATACAAGAAATTTTTTTTTTAAAAGGGTAAGCTGCTTACCGTAAGCAGTAGGATGCCCAGTCAAAATTAAAAAATGGATTTTTTTAGGGTCCCACCCCAAATTGCTTTGAAATGTGTGTTATTTTTATAACTGTGTGTTGCGGATTTTTTTCAGATTTTTAAACATAAACGCCCTATACTTTTTTGAAAAAAAAAAACTTTATATAATGTTTTATTACATTATGTAATACAACATACTACAAGGCACTTTTTTGAAAACATTTTTTATTTATTTGCTACAAAATCGATATTTTATTGCAATTTAATGCATTTTTTTAACTTTTATTGAGATATTTAATTATTTTTTGGACACCCTGTACTTTTTTCCAAAAAAGTGAATATAATCCCTGAAGTCTGACATTTTGAAGAAATAAAATATCAAGTTTGTTTTTTCGGAAAAATTACTTTTATTATAAGGACTACTCGTACAAAAGTTGAAAAAAACAATCGTCCAAAAACAAGAAAATTAAAGAGGTTTAAAAATTTAAAAGATCGCAAAAAATTGAAGGAAATGTGCTATTTTTGGCCATAAAAAAAAACATTATCATGATTCCGGGCGTTTGGATAGATTGAAAAAAACGGGATATTATTCATTATTATAAAAAGTCGCTATAGCCCGAAGAAGAGGATTTTTTCTTGCCCAAAAAATAACAAAATGGCAGACGTTTTTCAAAAATTTCTATAGGGCCTAGAAAATTTGAGTTAAAGTAAAATTATTGACCCTATTAAAAATACACCGTGTATGTATATCTTCACTGCCTCGAATTCAAAATTCTGCATTGGAAATGTCAATAGGGCCACGGATATATTTTCTAATAAAAATTCAACTTTCCCTCCATAGGATTTGGTTAATTTAAAGGCGGAAATACAGGAAGATCTAAGTTACATTTAAATTTGGTGTATAAATTTAGGTTACTAGAATACATCCTGCCTCCTGTGCTTACACAGAAAAAAATCTAAAAATATTCAATAACATTTTTTTAGATACATGTAACAAAATCAATGAAATCCAGTTTTATTTATTTAAATATCACATCAAATCTTTATGTTTTGGTAGATTTTAATTTCAAATTATAAACAGAGTGTATAAGCTCTATACAAATATAATATTCTTGGATTGAACATTTAAAAATTCAATGCAAACAAATTCTTTGTACTATGGTTCATTGAACAAAATCAAAACAATAAAAAATATCCTGGAAAATATCAGAAACGTTTTTTTCAAAAAAAAACAAAAATAATAAATAAAAAAATTTAAATGTCCAAAAAAGATTATGTGTAGCAAAAATTTTTTACAGTGATGTTGATAAAAATTTTCAAGTTTTGAAATTGGCGGAAATGTTTCACAACGTCAAGCAAAAAGAGAAGAATAATAAAAAAAGGGATTTTTGTCAAAAAAAATCTGTCTGTCGGTCTGTCCGGAAAAAATATTAATCACGATAACTCGCTTTGAGCTAAAGAATTAAAATTTGGACCATAGGTCACTTATTCAAAGTTCTAGACTGGGATTGTTTTTGATAAAAATCCAGGTGGGTTATAGGGCTAAAAAGCGAAAATACTCTTTTAAATATATATATATATTTTTTTAATTTTATTTTGAAAAGAAAATATTTTTTTTTTAATTTTTTTCCTAATTTTCGTTTTTGGTTTTAATGAACCTAGGCCTATGGGGAAAACGTTTATTTTTTGTTGGCAGCAGTTTTTTTTCTGTGTACGCTTGATGCTGTGGGAAGTCAGTGAAAAAATTCTTTCTCGAACAGCAGGCACATGAATGTGTGAAATTGGAAGGTGGTAGGTAAAATTTTAGATTAATTAGGCAAAAGGAATAATACAGATTGAGTTAAAAATTGGGAAATAGGGTGAATGAAAAATGCACGTTCTCTATAATAGTATATTAAAGTACTAGTTTTATAATATCAGTTTTCGTCGAGTTTTCTAAAGTACTAGTGCACTAAAAACGTGTTATGAAACGAGTGTTTTATACTATTTATTCTATTTTGCTGTAAAATTTAAAAAAACCTAAATTGATGACCGATTTAGGGATTTTAGTTTTGTGTTGGCATTATAATTTTCGATATGTTTGAAATTCATAGAACAAACGATATTTTGATATCTTTTATAGTCAGCTCTGTATTACGTAACGCACCTAGGGGGGGGGGTCTTTTTGGATTGTTACGCCCATGTTAATGGAATAGGAAAATAGTACAGGGGGGTCTAAAATGATCAACATTTGCGTTACGTAATACTTCAACGTTCCTTCTTCTCTTTTTCATTGCAAGTAACCAGGCCACAATTTTAAAAAGGTAAAAATTAACTTAAAACACAATTTCGTAGAAAACTAAACTTAAAAACGGTGTTGACGTTTGCAAACGCCAAGCGATATTCTTTTGTCCTGTCTTGCCAACCCAAAAGAAAAAAAACTACTAACCTCCTATAGGCCTATAAGAACAAGCAAAATAGTAATATTTAGTTTTTGGACAGCATTTCAAGATTTTTTTATCAAAATCTTTTTTTAATAAAAGTTTGGATTTTCCACACAAAAAAAAGTTAAAATGTTCCCCTAAGACTTAGTTTTTCCATAGTCAAAGCATATGCAGCCTGATATCAATATTTGAGCAATCGACTTGAGTCCCCAAATTCTTATTAAATTTTCTTTTTGTCTGGACCGTTTCAATAAAAAACGTCATCGTCAAAATCCACAGGGGTTCCTTTTTTAATCTGCTTTTTATTAGTTAATAAATTGCGTGGTCGGCTCTCTTCAACATTTATTACATTATTTGTGAACTAGCGCCAGTGTAGAGCCTTGTTTGTAGGACGCAGCTTTGGGATTACAAGCGATCTTCTAGTTTCAGATTGAGGAAAATAGTAAGCCCAGTTATAAAAAAATAGTAACAAAAAAGCTCAGATTAAGTGACGTTATAAGATTGAGCATTTTAAATTTTTTGTGTTTTATGAGTTTAAAAAATGCTTAATTTATTAAGAATCTAAAGTACCACGAAGATAAGTTTTTTCCCTAAATGTTAAACGTTTTCTGAGATAAATTAAAAATACTAGTGAGACTTGCTTCAAAAATGGCTCCGAAAAAGCAAGTCTCATTTCTATTTTTATTTTACATCAGAATAACTGTATAAGCTTTAGAGATTTTTTTTTGTGTACACATATTATGTTCATTGGAAGTGTTTTTAACCCAGTCGTTTAATAATATTACACATGTAAATTATATAAATTAATAAACCTTGTTTTTAACCCAGTAAAATTGTCTAGCCTACACTATAAAAAGTGACAGTAAATTAAAAGCAGTTATCCTTGTGAGGAAATACTGAATTATACTATCTCATATAAGCAAATTTTTAATGTTATTTGTAAATTTTAAGTTAAACCACAGGTTAGGTTGTAATATCCCTTGGAAAATACAGGAAGTGCATGTAACAATAGGTCGAATTCACAGTAACATTAAAAAATACAGAACAACTGTAAAAAAAAGCTGTAAAAACACGACGGTTATACAGTCAAACCCTTTTAATTTACTTTAAAAATTAAGGTATTTTTACAATCGCTATTTAAAAATACAGTTAAGCTTTGAATTTACTATAACAGTTTCTGGCAATAAATCGCCTAAAATAATTGCTGGACATATTTTTAGAGTGTATTTCTGAATCACTCTGCATAACTTTATGTTGGCAAACAGTCTCGGACTGAGCAGCCTGATACTGTCGAGTTTTTTAACGCGTAAGTGCCCTTAACTTTGAGAAAAATTTATATTTTTTTACCCCACATTTAAGTGATGACTGACTAAAAAAAAAGTCGTGAGCTACAGCGTTGCTTCCTTTATAGTCCAATTTAGTAGTTGTTTTAGTAGTTAGTACTAAGGGGTGCCCCCAACCTTTCGAGGTTGGGGAGGTCCGTGAGATTTTTTTCACTATTTTACCGACGTTCCAACACCTCTGACAAACAAGGCCATTTTGGAGTAAGTACACATTTATTATATTATTTTGCCAATGATTGAGTCGGACAGATTTTATTGTGCCGATTGATAGATGGGGTTTTTTATTGGAATAAGATTATAAAATTATAGAAATACACTGGAAAAATAGAGAGTAATAGTATGATTAAATTATAAATTTCATGATTTAAACTGAATACTGTTTTATAGGAAATAAGTTTTAAAATACAACATAAAGTAGGCTTAATCGCCTGCAACAATAAGAATTTACTTGCTTATCGATACATAAAAAATAAATACATTCCGGAACATAATTTAGTTAATTATTTTAATTACAAATTTTGACATATGTCAATGCACGATTAGGCAACATTACACTTAACGATGGTTCGTGTTAAGTGTCAAAAGTAATGTCAAAACTTCATCTGTGGGACCAAGGGCTGTGTATTGTGATGTGTTGACTGAGCTTGACTATAAAATTAAAATATTTTGTTGTTTTATTGTTAATTTTTAGGGATTTAACATGGTGTAAAATACACATTGTGTGTGACTTATCAGACTAATTATCGAGTTGTTTTTTAGGTATGTATTTATACTCCAGCTCCAACATATAGTATAGTAACCTACAGCCTGCAGTCCCATGGGACTGTGTGACCCTGAAATATTAATTTAATCTGGCTTTCAATGTGTTAAATACCTTTATTTCCATGAAAACGACTTTTAAGCTGTAATGTTAAATATATACATTTAATTAATATTGTACAGTGTTTTTATTACACATTCCAAATATTATATTGGTGTTCAGATGAACAAAAAAACGTCACTTTTTTAAAGATAAGATAGAGGCATTTATCACGTTAGCTTTGTTGTCGCGTTTACGATAACACAAAAATTGTTAACGAATAATTATTTTGATCAAAATTAACAAATAAACTTATTAAAAAGTTTTTCGTTTGGACTTTTCTTTTCATAATTTTGCACTTTATTTAAACAAAAACATAATATTAAAGATTTAACCTAAAATCAACTTTTAAAATTACAAAATTATTTTAAAATTACGGTAAAAAAACTTTAAAGTCCAAACTTAAAGCAAAAATATAGTTTTACTGTAAAATTTTGATTTCTTTTAATATTCTGATACTGAAAGCCGGTAATTTAAGTGCAGCTTATGCGTACTAGGTATATACCGAAAACATTTTTTACAGAGTATCAGGAAATAGTTCAAGCATCGCCATTTCAAATATACAACTAGCTCTAATCTCTTACATGGATTTTCAATATTTAGCTTCGAATCGTATTCCTTGGGGGCTCAATTTTACTAAATTCCTTGTCTACATGTAAATTAAAACCCGTATATATATATATAAATGCCTCTATCTTATCTTTAAAAAACGTCACTTTTTTAAAGATAAGATAGAGGCATTTATCACGTTAGCTTTGTTGTCGCGTTTACGATAACACAAAAATTGTTAACGAATAATTATTTTGATCAAAATTAACAAATAAACTTATTAAAAAGTTTTTCGTTTGGACTTTTCTTTTCATAATTTTGCACTTTATTTAAACAAAAACATAATATTAAAGTTTTAACCTAAAATCAACTTTTAAAATTACAAAATTATTTTAAAATTACGGTAAAAAAACTTTAAAGTCCAAACTTAAAGCAAAAATATAGTTTTACTGTAAAATTTTGATTTCTTTTAATATTCTGATACTGAAAGCCGGTAATTTAAGTGCAGCTTATGCGTACTAGGTATATACCGAAAACATTTTTTACAGAGTATCAGGAAATAGTTCAAGCATCGCCATTTCAAATATACAACTAGCTCTAATCTCTTACATGGATTTTCAATATTTAGCTTCGAATCGTATTCCTTGGGGGCTCAATTTTGCTAAATTCCTTGTCTACATGTAAATTAAAACCCGTTCTACATGGAATTATCATTAATAATATCATAAGTGCCTGTTGAATTATCGATAATTTTTTTACTGTATTAAAAAAATATTTTGCTTGGCAATCATTTGAGTGCATTTTTCGTGTTACAAAATTCCGAGAGGAATTTTGACGAAAAATGCACGAAAACAATTTCCTTAAGCAAAATGTTTTTTTTATATACAGTAAAAAAATTATGTATAATTCAACATGCACGAAAGGTATTTTGAAAGACTATTTCACAAACAAAATAAGGAAGTATATAATTTTACCATGTTTAATGTTGTTTCATATTTAAATTAAAAATTTGAGAACTAAACAACAATATTACTTTACAACTATAATTAAAATTTTAAATCTCAAATTTGTCGCGCTATTTAAAACTACGATTTTCACTTGTTCGCGAATGTTGCCAAGTCTAAACTTAGCTTGAGGGATATTTTATGCTTGAGATTATTCCAATAAAATAGTTGTTATCATATATTTTAGCATTTAAATAAAATTCATTGCTGTTTTTTTTAAGTTTAGTTTTCAACGAAGAGAAATAAAATAACGGTTGTTTCCACCCGTAAAAAAACAATTTGCGATCGGTTTATAATAAAGTTTGGCAACGCTGTACTGGTACCAGCTCAGTCATTTGATGTTTTGATTTCGGTCATTTAAAAGAAGTAAATTATTTACTTTTTTATTGTAAATATATTTTTAATAAATAAGTGTTTAAATTAGTTAAACATAAAAAGTCCTGGACTTAGGGGATGCTTAATTAAGTAGAATACTACAAGTTAAACAAACATGTAATGTAAACACGTAAGGGAACGTTCAAGTATTACGTAACGGAAATTTCGATCATTTTGGACCACCACCCCCTAACGCTATTTTCCTATACCATTAACATGGGCGTAACACTCCAAAATGTTGATGTTGGTTTTTATTCTTGTAACAATACAACATATTTAAAATCAGCTGTCTCGGTGTGAAACTTTATAACAAGGAAGGAGGCCAAAATTGCCCAAAAAAGCCTGACATACTTTGGACGCAATATGATTTTTGCACATAGGTAAAATTAAAACAAGAATTTTTCTAAGTAAATTTTTTGGAAAGGATCTTGATTCTTGTGGTCGACTGAAATGTGTTAAGATCTTTAACTTAATTCTTTAATATGCTCATTTTTAGCTGAAATATTTATTTTCTCCCAACTAATTAACTATGGCTGAATATTGGAAGCAGATGCCGCATATGCTTTATAATTTATCGAAGGTTTAACAAAATATGTAACCTTAAACATATTTTCCGTCACGTAATTTTCGTTAAAATCGATCATCCAAATCTGACACATATTCTTGACACTATAATTTCGATTTTAATTTTTTTGTCGAATTTATTGTGCAGCATTTCATTACCTTATAGAAGAACCTAGAGGATAGCTTTGATCTAAATACTTTAAAAGGGTATTCTTCATAGACAAGGAAAGACCTTCAAAGCCGTTGCGGAATACTGTGATAAATGTGCCTAGCGCATCTGAGATAAACTTGCACATGCGCACTACTATTGTTGTTTTTGACGAGTATTTTTAACCTTAGTTTTGTGTGTCAAATAAAAATTGTAAAAATTCAACAAAAAACAATAAATATCTACGAAGAAACGTCGATATAGTTTTTTTTAAATTATTTTATAAGAATTTCTCGAGGTGTGTTTGAGTTTCGGGATTGTGTGCACCTACTTTGAGTACACCGGGGATTGACCCTTTGCTCTTCATAAAGCAACAATACAGGTCATGTTTAAACATATAAACAAATGCAGCAAAAAAAAAAACAATTAAAACACAGTAGAAGTATTAACAAACTACTAATAATTCATCACCCCAGTATTGGTTTGCCATATCTCTATTTACGGACATTTTAAGATTTTTACTGGGGGATTTTTGGAGATAAGACAAATGAATACTGGGGTGACGAATTGTTTTACGACCGACAGCATTTTACAGCTGATAGAGATGCGTACTGCGCAAGGTCAGATATATTGTGTTAGGTCATTTCGCTGCCCCGTTCTGTCACAAATAATCTTGCGCAGGCTGGACTAATGGTTCTCTTTCCTTCTTTATGGTATTCTTAGAAACCGGTTGAAAAAATGAAAAAGGGCCAGCAAAATGGCTTAAACCAAAATAAACAAATGGCCTTATTCTTGCACAGTTTGTCAGAGTCTAGTAATTATGTCATTGAATATTATTTAAGAATGATGTTATTCCAAAGTAGTCCAGCTCCAGCTCCAACTTTTAATATAAATTATATTATAACAGTGTTACGTTTTCCGTTACTCATTTAAGCTAGGAAGTTAGAGCTGGAGTTGGACTACTTTGGAATAGCATCATTCTTAAATACCTTCCAATGACACAATTATATTATATAATGCAGTGTGGCATCCAGGATTTTTCTTGGGATGAGGGGAGACTGAGCCCGGGATGTCGACAGGTATTTCATAGGTGGCAAGCCTATTTAGCTTTCTAACAGTATAAATAAAAAGTTTTTGTCAAGTCACAAACAAGGGTATAGGACTATAAAATTCTGCACTTTTTTACAATATTGGTAAAAGGTCAGCGCCACACTATGCCGCCCAACCCTGTTTTGGTGTCCAAAAAGGAAAAAACTAATTTCATGAATAAAACATAAAATCGTCTAAAAACAATAACTAGACTATTCTGCGTTATAAAAATGTATTGGTTTCGTTTTTAGTTAATTAGGGTCTAAACGCCAGTCGATTTTCTATACCGATGTAAAATTCAATAATTATTTTAAACCAAAATAGCATTTTCTCTCAACATACGTTTGTTCACTAAGATTTGGTAATATCATTATAAAAACATAGCTTTAATGAATAAACAATTTTTAAAGTAAAATTAATTTTTAAGCTTACTCGCGGAGGGGCAAAATAGGAAAGCTCTTCTATTGGCTAGTGTATTTTTGTATGTTGAGATATTATTCAAAAAAATAAAATAAAATTTTAAAACAAAGATGGCCGACGTATGAAAAATGCTCTATTTTGACAGAATAATACTTATAATACTTTGGCCGCCATATTGGATCCGCCATTTTTAATTTTTAATTTTTAAAAACAGATTCTTCGGTTTCGGCATCCTCGAAAAACCCTGTATACCAATGTTCATCAGAATCCTATAAAATCTAACAGATTTGGCCGCCATATTGGATCCGCATTTTGAATTTTTGTAAACAGATTCGGTTTCAGCATCCTCGAAAACCCCTTGTCACTAATTTTTACGATATTACGGCCAAAAGCCGAGTTTTCGCCAAAAACAATTGTTTAAAGGTCTCCTGGCCCATAGTGCGTTAACCAAAATGCTTCAAAGTGTTAATATTTATATACCTATATAACAATAGAGTTGACATAAAACCCTTAAAAGGATAAAATAATTTTTCCGCTCCAGATTATTAAAACTTAAGATTTATCACTATTTTTTGTGATCAGCTGTGCAAAAATTACACTACAGCGTTTTGTTACTTTTTTTTCTGGACCCACTGTGTACTGGTGGCAAATTTTGCACGTTCAATTTTACTCTGTTCCCTCCGCACAATTAAAATAATCCTTGGATTAAATATTAACGATCTGTAGTATCTATATTTTAGAAAGCTACAAATACTTATATTCAATAAGTCAAGCTTATCTTTTTGTTTTAAGCTCAACAGGTAGAAACATACCGGGGTAACAGGTGTAGGGGTAGTTCGGTTGTTTGTGTTAGTTTTGAGAATAACTGTACTTTTAATCCAAACGAAGAAAATCATGGGTAGTAAAAGAAAAAATAATCACAACAGACTATAATAATAATACCGCCACACAAAAAAAAATCATATACCTTTTTTGAAACCATTGTATTTTGAGGTGCTGAATCCGAATTTGAGGTCAAAATAGCACCTCATACCATTAGTTTTTGAGATAACCTCAAAAAACGTCATTCTCGTTATACTTGAAAATAAGGTTATCTTCAAAACTAATAGGATGAGATGCTGTTTTGACCTCAAATTCGGGTTCAACGCCTCAAAATACATAGAAATAGAATGGTCTCCAAAAAAAAATCTTGACCTTTTTTTTGTGGCTACATGTGGGGCCACAGAAACTAAAAAAAAAGTAAATTTTTTTGGGACGATTGTATTCCTGTATTTTGAACCCGACTTTAAAGTGGAAACATCACATCATACGATTTGTTTTGGAGATAACCCCAAAATGCGTTATTTTCATACTCAAAAATGACGTTTCTTGAGGTTATCACAAAAACTAATAGTATGAGGTGCTATTTTGAACTCAAATTTGGATTCAGCACCTCAAAATACATAGGAATACAATGGTTTCGAAAAAGGTATATGACATTTTTTTTTGCTTTCCCCTTGAACAATTTCAAAATTTTGGAAAGCCTATTCGTGCAAAAGTTTTCAATTTTTTTTGCGTTTTAAGACGTTTTATGTCGATATAAATCCATTTCAATCAAAAAAAAATTGTCGTTCGATTGGTCGTTCTGTCCGGGAAATCTCGTGTCCACGATAACTTAAGAAAGCTTTAAGCTTAGCACTTTGGTTAAGCAAGGTGATTGCAGTATTTTGGCCAAAAATAAAGGGAATGATTCTCCATCACAAAACGTAAAAAACTAGAATAAGGACATAGGTCCGGAAATAAAGATAGAGCGACAAGGTTTTGCGTATATACTAGTATTAATAAGGGCAACTAGTATATTTTTATTTTTTTTTTGAATCTATCCAAACCTAGACGGACAAAATGTTTGATGCTTAACACATTTTTTCCCAAACTTTTTAATATGTATTTTTTTTTAATTTTTTTCTAAAAAATATGGATTCCTAGGAAAGATCCTTGAGTAAAAATACATCAAAAATGACGGCAGTGTAACACTGTAGGAGCAACCGTTAAAAAAAAAAACATGAAATTAAAGAGGAAATAACATTTTGTACCACCAAAAATGTCAATTTTTAAAGGGGCTATTACTCCTTTAATATTTTTAGTTGTTTAGGTGAAGAATATTTTTTTGCTTAGTTTTAAATGAAGAATCGCCCTGCAGCATTAAAATTTTATTGGTGCTTGTTATGTTCCCCATGCAATACTTCCATATATGAAGAGTGCAACTAAGGGCCTAACCCTCATTTTTTTGCTTGAAACGGGTACTAATTAACGTACTTTATCGCTATAGTTAATAAAAATTCCTAATATGTTACTAAAAGTGGCAAAAAAATGCATTGGAAAATAAGGTTAGGGGTGCAAATTAAAAAAAAAAAACATTTTTGCCCCACCCAAATATTTACCGTTAACTATTCTTAATTAAAAAAGGTTGTGAACCTATTTAAGATTAGAAAAGAGAAGATTTTATGCAAAAACAACTTTATAAGAAATGTGTGGGTTAGGCCCTTTTGATAATTAAGGGTTTTATTTTATTATTATAGGCCCTTATTTCAAGTTTTTTTTTTTGTTGAAATCTACATTAAAACGATGTAAACAATCAAGCACTATTGAAATATAAATTAATATTAATTACAGATATCATTGAAAAACTAAATTAGTCACATTTTTTGCTTCTCCTGTAAAATAATAATTTTGTGGATTAGGCCCTTATGTTATTTCATATGTCCATCTTTAAAGGGCCGAAACTTCCTTAGGGATTATTTTCGGACATATATTCCTTACTTTGTTTTTTCATGTTTTGTGATGTAGAATCATCCCCTTTATCTTGCGCCAAAAGACTGCAAACGCCATTTACTTTATACTTAACGAATACTTAAAATAAGAACCCACATGATATAAGTTAAATATGTTTTCCTTTCTCGCTGATAATTACGTAAAATGGAAGGAGCAGGTGATTTTTGGAGCAGGTGTATTATCATAAAAACACATAATTAAAAACTACACAAATACTTGTGCCTTTTCATATAATTGTGGATGTTCCACACAGAAATGGACTAAAAAGAGTGGAAACAAAATAATTCAAATAAGTTTTTTATACGTCAAAAATAAAGAATGCAAATAAATATGTTTAATATGTTTACATAACGTTTACATTGTTTATCCACAGCCTTGATTAATATGCCTATAAATTACGGGCATGAAAATAAATCGTTTAAACTTTAAAACGACAGTGGATAAAGTATAGTATTCTACATGCGTATAATAGCTATTAATCATTGGGGTGATTAGGCCCACTCGCCTATCGGCTCGTGTCCCCAAAGTTCGCCCTCATTGATTTATTATACGCTCATTGAATAATATAATAGCCTCCCCCCACCTATCTTGAAATCAAAAAAGTTGCATATTTTCATGGATTAAAAGCATAAAAGTTGCATATTTC